>JAJQQW010000003.1:49986652-50299152 GCA_025583905.1 Ia io
AGGTGTAGGAGTCTGAGCTCACTCAATGCAGGGGAATGAGGAGGACCACAGGGTCCAGGGCTAGATGGCCTGGGTTCAAGCCTACCTTTATCATTTTCTAGTGGTGTGACTGGGCACGTGACTTCACCTCTCCAACAGGTGATTTCTCCATAAAATAGGGGGTGAGCACATGTTTTGTTGTAGTGATTTAATGAAATAAATCAAGTACCTAATGCATAATAAATGGTAGCCGTTATTGTTATATGACACCTATTTATGCATACTATAAAAATTAACCAAAGACTACCATGTAGAATTCAATGATGGCAAACATAGTGATGGGACCTAATTCTTTGGGATGGATTTGTTTATGACCACGATAGAAGACCAGATTTGTAATGACTCATTAGTTTATTTCAGAAGTAAAGTGACAGCTTTAGCAGACTAAATGGTATTCCCTGGGGAAATCATAAAGGAATTTGAAAAGAAAGTAAAATCTGTGTGCCCCCCTGGGGGTTGAATATTCTCTGGCTTATTGAATGTAATAATTTGACCAGATGGAGAAAGTAGGCTGGTCCTGGCAGAGCTGACTTACATCTTGTCTGAAAGCTGCACACGGAAGGAAAATGTTCTCAGCCCAGGCTTCCATAAGTCCCGCAGCTGCTGGCTGACAGGAAGGTGTCTAACATGTGGGGTTTACTGGAACCTCTCTTAGCTGGCTTTTTACAAAATTCTGTGCAAGCCTAGCAAGACTAGATGTAATCTCCTCTTTGAGAGGGATTCTATTTCACATATTTTAAAATTTCTCACAAAACCTTGTACTGTACAGTTTCTCAAGTCATTTTGATGAGTTGAATTCAAATTCCTCTGCCAAGTTGGAATGGTAAGGTTTGGTCTGTGGGACTCCTTAAGAAATAAATTGGTCACTTCTGGCCCAAAAGGAGCTGTGACTGAATTTAAGGGGCCCATTTCAGCCAGTGCTTCTCCCAGAACACTCTCAAGAGTTCATAAGCACTTGTTGTCATGCAGAATTTTAGAATTTCTTCTATTGTTCCTACTTAAGTATGTCCTTCTAGGGCCTGGATGGAAATCTGAATCCCATCTCTATACCTCAGAAGTCTCTAGAATGCCCTTATAATATGGCTGTTTGAATTAGGACTTTCAGAGACTCATGAAAGGCAATTTAAAGGCATGCCTTATGATAATTTCTCCTGCCACAAGATCAAAGCATCCCTTACAAATCTTTCCCAACACTACATCTTTTTTTTTTTTTTTTTCCTCCTCCTGTACTGAATCCAGTACTAGCTTTAGGCAAATCTGCAAAACACATTCCCATTCCTTACACTTCAGTTCTGTTTTTATGTGCAACTTTCTATTGCTGATCATGATGGGAAATCAGTTTTACATGTTGGCACTGTCCTTTAAAAATTTCCAGCTCTTTCACTGAGGCTATTTTTCTTAACACTAAAACCCCCAATAACTGGGCACCAACAACCTTATTGTAGAATTGAGGAAACTGAGGCCTAGAAATATTGGGATGTGTCTGGAGTTCCAAAGCCGCCATGGTCATGTGGGAGTTTATGTCCTCTCCTTACTCTCCATGCCCGATTTCTCTGATGCCTGTGGTGATCATGTAACAATGTTAGCTACTGAAACCATTCTTTACAGACTTTAAGTTGAGTGCCCCTGGTCTGATCCATGAACTAATCTGTAGGGTGCAGCTATCACTTTGGAACCTGATAGATTAGCCTGATTCCTGCCTCCAACTCTCACTCATTGTGAGCACTTGAACATACTATTTATCATCTGTAAAATGGAGAAATATTCACTTGTGGGCTGTCAGAAGGAGTAAAGGAAAGTGACACACTTATACCAGTGCTTGGCCCACTGCAGGCATCCAATAAAAAGTAGGAAAAGTAGCTGGGCTGGTGTGGCTCAGGGGTTGAGTGTTGACCCATGAACCAAGAGGTCACTGGTTTGATTTCTGGTCAGGGCCCATGCCCGGGTTGCAGGCTCCATCTCCAGTAGGGGGGTGTGCAGGAGGCAGCCAATTGATGATGTTTCTCTCTCATTGATGTTTCTATCTCTCTAACCCCATTCCCCTTCTATTCCTCTCTCTATATCTATATATCTATATATCTATATATCTATATATCTATATATCTATATATCTATATATCTATATATCTATATATCTATATATCTATCTATATATCTATATATCTATATTAGGAACAGTATAGTCATTCACAGCAGGGGAACTGTATTCTCCTACTCACCAGTCTAGGTTTCTTTCTTCTAGGCCATTTGTTTCCTAAAACCAGGGTCCCCCAAGAAAATGCTTCCTAAGGTTAGTAGTGTTCATGAGTCACTTAAGAATCTTAAGATGCAGGTTTGGTTTAGTAAGTTTGGGATGGACCTGAAGTTCTAACACGCACTTAGGTGATATCAATCATGCTTTGGGACCACATTTTGAGCAGGGAGAATGGGCCCAGTAAGCTGGACTTAGGGACAAGATTCTTCAGGACCAGTGGTTCTCAATCTTCACAGTTCATCATAATTACATGGAGGGCTTTTACAATAAAATAAAACATATTGTGTCCCACCCAGAGCAGGTCTGAGGTGGGGTCGTAAAATGTCGTTTCTAACAGATTCCCAAGTAATGTTGATGCTGCCGATCTGGGACTACAATTGTTCTACGCTTAGCAGGGGGTACTGGAGACCAGAAGGAAATGTTGGTCACCGTGATTACTCTGAGTTTCAGGAGGGGGATGAATCTTCCTGAGCAAGCTCCTGCCAAAGACTTTCCCATTTCCCGCTCTCTAACCAGTCACCCTCCCCTCACGATAGTAGCTGGCGCCTTTTACCTTGTAGACATTGATGGGGATGTCAATGATGATGTGCAGCAGGTCTCCCAGAGCCAGGCTGGCTATCAAGATATTAGGGCCATTTCGCATGCACTTGTTCTTGTAAATAATTCTCAGCAGCGTGGAGTTTCCGATGATGCCCAGCACGAACACTAGGCAGGACACCACCGTGTTGACGTACTTGAAAGTCTCTTTGACTTCAATGGATCCTTTGCACGGGGGAGGGGGGCGGGCGTGAGGCGGGGCTCCAGCCGGCTTCCCTGCTTTAGGCATCTGCGGGGGTGTGGACGACCACGGCAAGCTGGCGTTGGACCCTGTTGTCCTGGAGGTCTTAGTAGGGGGTGTCATTATCTCTCGGGCCCCCAGAAGCGGCGAAGTGGCCCCGGTCGGTGGGAATCCCTTCTCTTGTCCCTGGACTCCCGCCACGCCGCTGACAAGGATCAGGGCCACCAGGGCGTGTCCGCACAGGCTGGGCAGCGGCTGCATGCTGCTGCCGGCTCCTGTGGGCGTCGGGTGGCCGCTCCGCAGCTCTCGGAGTCTGGAGATCAGTAAGGAAGACAGGACACGGGTCAGCTACCTCAACCACGCCCCTGCAAACCGCTAGCTCGGATCGCTCAGGCGCCCGTTCCTGTCCGCGCGCAAAAGTAACTCAAGTTTGCGCGGCGGTGGAAAACTGGCCTGCGTGACCCGCCTGCCTGCATCCGTCCACTGTCCTTCCAGAACCAGCTTTCCCCGGTGGTTTTACTCCCCTGCGTCACCCACTCCCCACCCCCAGGGTAAATGACTCGCAGTGGGGCGGGGCATTCTGGAAGGGGTGTGCCAGGGAGGGAAGGAAGGGTGTCCAAGACTAATCGCTGAGTTCCTTGGTGGGCCGGGAGGAAGCCTATACGTCTGGCGAAGGACACGTGGCGACTGGGGGGATCAAGGCACCTAGAGACCAAGGGGATGTGCCCATCTTTGCCTTTTTGCTCCGCAGGGAACCCCAGTCCCCTGTCTGTGAAAGCCAAGACTCCTCCTGGTGGGGGAAAGCCGCTATCCTCTTGGGCTGCCTGCGCTCAGGTTCCCCGGCGCCCGCCTGAGTGCGCGGGCTGGCTCGGAGAATCCCCGGAGACTTCTCCACTCCGTCGGGCTTGGGAAGACGATCAGCATTAACTCGCAAGCTTCGGTCCCCTCCAAGCAGTTTCAAACACGCTCCCTCTTTTACTCCAACCTCAATTCGTGCGTCTATACGTGTGTTTTAATATATATATATATTCTCAAACTGACAATCCAAGCTGGAGCCCAGGATAAGGCTTACTCACTGATTTTAATTCAACACCAAGCCAGAATGTTTACCTTGCGATGGGACGCACCAGGCTCGGCGAGACCAGCCGGGACCTCCTTCCCGGGACGCGCTGGGTTCGCAGCTCGGCCCCCCCCGCCCCGGGGAGCAGAGCGCGCCTCCCTTCAGCTGCGGGCGGGAACGCGGGCTGAGGGAATGCCAGACCGTGTTGCCTTCCCAGTTGACTCGGGGTCTTTGCTGTCCCTCGACGAGTACTTTTATTCATTCATCCCCTCATCATCAATCACCGCCAGGCTCCCCCCCCGCCCACCACACCCCCCCACGCGCCTTTCGACCGCGCCGCAACCTTTCCCCTTGGGCAATGCCTGGACAGCATCAGCGGGAGCTGCCCGCTGCAGAGGGAAGTCACGTCTCTGCCCAGACGCGTCCCGAGAGGCAGTTTATTTGTCATCCTTCTGTTCTCCAAACCAGGAGGCCAAACCAAGGGCGCGTTTCTACGCACTCCGTGACGCGCTTGGGCTCCGCACTAGAGCAGGGCTCTAGACGAAACGTGTCAGCCTGGACTTGTAATGCCTACCGTGACTTTTCTTTGCAGTAAACACCCCGAGTGATAGCTAAGACCTGGTTGGCTTGGCGGCGCTGCTCTTTGCTCCGTTCTTGTTTGGTTCTTAATGTCTCTGGCAGCGACGACTATCTCTTCATGCGGTCTCCCGAAATGTTATTGTCTGGCCATCTCAGGGACCTGATACTTACCGGGAGCACGAAAATCAGAAAACTGCCATTCAAATTCAGGGTATTTATCAGGCAGAGCCATAAAATAAACTCTTCCTATCCCTCCCTGAACTCAGTTTTATATGGGATAGAAATTGTTGGGGCGAGCACACGAGCCTTGGTTGGAAAGTTGTTAAGGAGCACATTCTGGTAAAAGGGAAGTGTGTGGAAGGCTGCCTGCCCTGTTTATGGGAATTCCGACTCAGGGGAGACTTAGGCGAGTGTCGAAGGTGGTGTCCCCAATTATTCCTTGACCTTTCCAAGGAAGGTCTGTGCATGTGCAGACCCCTGGGTGTTTACTGGAATCCTTAGGCTTAATCCCTGGATGCCCTGGCCTAGAGGACAAGGTAAACACATGTGTCCTCCCAAGATTACTCACCCTACTGATTGCATCTAAAGATAAAAATCCCAATAAAGGCCTAAGGCGGCAGGCAATGGAGGCTGCTTGGACCCTTGAGCCAGGCAAGCCCCTTAGCACTGGTGTCCGAGTAATCTGTTCATCCGACGTTCAAGGGCTGCTGGTCAGCCCCAGCAAGAAATGATAGAGACTGACAGGTTTGCCCAAAGATTGTATAAACAGGAGTCAGAAATTTAGCCTGTTGGGACGCACATTGGCTATTACCCTGCTGTGCTCCAGTCCACCGGCTCCATCTGTGAAACTTCAGACCCGGAAGGAAGCATTTCATGTAGCAACTCACCTAGAGACTAGGTGGCTGCTTCTTGGCTTCACAGCTAATTCACGGCATAAGTGGGACAAGAATCTTGAATTTTTGACTTCTATACAATGTTTTCTGGGAAAGAAGTAGAAAATCAATTTCTATTTAAACTTTAAATGTGAAATATGGTCTAAAGAACACGATTAAAAAGTAAGGCATAAGCAATGAGAAATATGGTCTAGGATTGTGGGTGCTAATTCCAAATCTGGCTATTTTGAGTGCAGTACTTACCCTCCCTGTCTGGGTAAAAACAGGGTCAACATTCAATTGCTTCAAAGCTGAGCCAAATAACAATATACAGTGTTTATATGAATGAAGAATTATATGGATGCTTCACAAATTCATTTGGAATATTTTATTCAGTTTTAAACCTGTCCTTCTTACGCAAGCCTTCTTCCCATCATATATAGAGATCCTACAAATGAGCCACTTTCTCTCCCTCTCCATTCACTCTCCCATCTTCACCACCACCTGTATTCATCTTTCCTCCACCAGGTCTTGGATGTCTATTCTAACTGAGATCTAGCTCTTCCCTTTTCTCATAGCACTGTAAGACTATTAAACACAACTGAGTACTTGGTCAAATAGAGACTTTTATGGGTCACTAATGATTTCATGTGAATTAATTTCTTTTCCAGGATAAGGATAGAATTGTATGTTGTTTTGATATGATGATCACAATACCAGCCATTAGTTGAGCTCAAGAAAAAATTTTAAAGATTTAATAATTACACTTTATTTATTTATATTAGTAACTCTGTCTGTAAGGCACAAGAGCAAAACCAAATAATTTTAAGGAAAACACACACATTCTTCATTTAAAATTTAAAATACAATATTGGCTACCTATTATAGGGTCTACTACCTGTATTCGTCACCTCATTTACAGGATTTCATTTATTCCTTTCCAGCAGTCTTTGAGTTAGGAATTGTTTTTCATGATTTTATAGGTAGTAAAATGGAGTCTCAGAAAGTCACTCAAGGTCGCACGGCTAGTTAGTTGTGGTACTATGATTTGGAGCCAGGATTTGATCCAATATTATTTAGTTCCACAAACAGTGCTTTGATTAATTTAATTACATAGAGTCTAAACACATTTTTTTCTTCTTTTTTTAGGAAGCAATGTTTAGACATCATTAATATTTAATTGAAGTTCCACCTGAAATTGAGTGCAAATATAAAGGTAACTATAACTCTGTGAAAGCTTTATTATTTGATCCTCATGAATGACCTTAATCAAAGCACAAGAAATTGAATCTCAGTTTCCCAATTTGTAAAATGGAGAACAAGAATTATGATCTCTAAAGTTACTTCTTGCTCTAATACCTCAGTCTGACAGTCAAACTAACTGATCTTGAAGCACGGAAAAGTGAGAATAGATCTTAGGCCAGACATTTTTCTCACTTTTTACTTTCTCTACTTATGCCTTGGGCAATACTATTACAAGTGCACGTTTTTCACCTTATGACTTAAAATCCCTTGTTGGTAAACTTTAATTGTAAATTCACCAGTAATTAAAGTATTGTGTAGATTTTATTTGTAAACTAGAGGCCCGGTGTACGACATTCATGCACTAGGGGTGGGAGTGGGGGGGCTGGGTGTCCCCTCAGCCCTGCCTGCACCCTTTAGCAGTCCAGGAGCCCTCAGGGGATGTTGGACTAACGGCTTAGGCCTGCTCCCTGTGGTCAGCCATCCTTAGTGCTGCTGCAGAGGTGGAAGAGGCTCCCACCACCTTCACTGCACTCACCAGCTGTGAGCCCGGCTTCTGGCTGAGCGGCACCTTTATGTGGAGCGCACTGACCACCAGGGGGCAGCTCCTGCTTTGAGTGTCTGCCCCCTGGTGGTCAGTGAGCATTATAGTGACCGGTTGTTCCACCGTTTGGTTGATTTGCATATTACCCTTTTATTATATAGGATTATTATATAGGATAGAAGCAAAAAGTTGTATCAAAATTTAATAATCCTTTACTGAAAACTTTTGAGTTTGAACTAATTTTGCATTTAGTGTATATGAAGGTTTTCTTTTTGACTTAATAAATGTGCAATCTTTTACAAAGTTGCTTTTAGGATCACACTTTTGAAGTGCTCTAGAAAGTGTATAAAACTCCCATATTGGCTAAGATCACCCATCAAAGACAGAAAGGGTGGTGAAAGACAATGTCCCACTATCCCTTTTAAATGGTTTAACTAGAAGGTCCTGGAGACATGGTTGAATGCACTTCAGAATTCATTCCTCAAAGAGCTTTGCCATGGGGAGCCTGCCCAAAGCAAACTTTTTCCCCTGGTAAGAGAACAAAGAAAAACCCTTTTAGCCACAGGAAAAAGCTAATACTTTCATGTAATCCCCTTGATATGAATGTACCCTTCAAAATCTACCTTGCATTCTCTAAATCATGAATGTTGAGGGACAAGGTGTGTGAAAAACACAGAAAGAGTTGCTTCAATTGCTTCTCCACACATTCCCCTAGGAACAGATCCAATGATCAAATAGTGGTTGAAGTAAGAGCATAAAGATTTAAAATGACTGCCCAAATCAATAGCAAACAGCCTGAGCATTTCTATTTCTTGGATTTTTCTCTTATATTAAGTGACCGTAGATCTTTGAGCCTTATGGTTAAAGATGCTCCTTTTTTCCTTTTATATTAGTAAATTAAGGTATGATTTATATATAGTTAAATGGACAGGAAATAAGTGCATGGTTTGAAGAATTTGGATAAATGTGTGCAGCCCTATGACCCATACTTGATGAGGCTTTTATGAATAATCATTTATTCTTCTAAAGTAGCAAAATTTGAAAATTTTGGATTTGGACATTATTTCTATTAAATTTTTAATTAAGGCATCATTTCTGCTTTGGCAACTTTATACATATTATCAGCTTGTCATGGTTCATAAATTAGCGGTGTGGTTATATATCAGGGAATCTAAGATTTGAAACTTTATCAATGGTTGCTGGATAGTGCCTAGTTTAAATTCATGCTCCTAAAGTTGTGAAACGTTGATAGATTTACAGTAATTAGAAATAAGGTATAATTAGTTATTTTCTTCTTACAGAATATATCAGAAACAGGAAGGCCACCAGTCCTTCTAGTAGTTGGCTATGTCTACTTTAATTAAAGGATTTGCTCTCCTGCTTATGGCTTAAATTTTTTTTATAATCTTTACTTTGATGTATTTTTTTTCTTTTTACACCAGCATCAGAAAAGAAAGAGTGTAACCTGGTCTACAAACTCTTTAAAACTGTTTCCAAGAACTCTTTGGCACAACTTTAAAAATGTATTAGAAATTCCAGTCTAAGCAGGCAATCCAACCCGTGTTTTCTTGCTTTGTCAGTGTACACTTGGAATTTATGTAAGTTATTCTTAGGCTATTCAATCATAGACAATCGTGCCATTACTTTACATTAGAACAATTCTATCATGTGTAAGGCACTTCTCTGGGAAGTTGTTATTTCATATAGGATATAATTAATGAGTTTATGGATCATCTCTTCTAACTATTTTCATTAATTTTCACCTTTCCTTATTTACATTCTCTTAATATCCCAATGGTGTGTCTAAAGGGAGGTGAAATAGTCAAAGGAAGTTATAGAGGAGAAAGATAAGCTTGGGGATTTAACAATCTATTGTTGAATAAAGGAGAGTTGCTATTTCTTTAAAGAAAGGAAAAGTTCTTGGCAGTACAAAATAAGGTATTCTAGGAGACAAGGAAAAGAAGAATTTTCACAGTAAGATTTTTTTTAAAATAAAAAAAACAGTATTTAGTCAGTGAGATATTTTTATTTCATTTCTGCTAATAGTTAAGATCTGTATTTTAATAAAAATCTTTTCAGTCAAAATCTGCCAACATCTTTAAAAAGTTTTCTATCCTTTGTGAACTAGTTGTAGGAGAATAAAACTACTTGAACCAAAATATAAATGGAAACAAGGATTTTTTTAACAAATAAGGATTTTTGTGAAAGTTTACTATACACTAGGTGAATAATTTGCTCTCTAGCTGAATTTAAAACAATAGCTCAGAGTTTTGGCATAACTTTGTCACAGTGAGGGATCATCAGGGGCTTTCAAAGCTGTTCCCTATTTCATAAAGTTGTTTCTGATCATGTCCCTTAGAGATGATGTGCAGAAAATTGACTCTTCTCTTTCAGTCTTACTAGGAAAAACAGTGGTTGCTACCTGTGGACACGGGGATTCTGAAATGGTTTTATCAGCAATGGATTATCCAAATGAAATTACTCCCATAACCTCACAGGAAATTCGTAGGAGACACACTTCCTACAAGGGCAGCAGGGCAATGTGAGGCTGGCATTTGAGGGGCCACTGTAGAGGCAGTGGGTACAAAGTACCAGGCAGGGAGGCAGGAGGGATATAGCAATAGGGAATCTAGAGAGTGGTTACTCCTTTGGATACCTACATTGTTTACTTTTTATTGTGATAACAACATACAACATAAAATTTACCATCCTAATCAGTTGTAAGTGTACAATTCAGGATGTTAAGCATATCTATATTGTTGTGTAATAGATTTCCATATATTTCATCTTACAAAACTGAAATTCTCTACCCATTAAAAAGCAACTCCCACCCTACCTGGTTTGGCAGATAGAACGTCAGCCCGAGGACTGAAGGGTTCCAGGTTCAATTCTGGTCAAGGGCACATACCTCGCTTGCGGGTGTGTGCAGGAGGCAACTAATTGTTGTGTCCCTCTCACATTCATGTTTCTCTCCGTCTGTCTCTTCCCCTCCTTTCCACTCTCTCTAAATATCAATGGAAAATATTCTCGAGGGAGGATTAACAACAACTATGAAAAGCAACCCCCCTTTCTGTCCTCCCCTCAAACTCTAGTAGCCACCATTCTACTTTGTTTCTATGAATTTGATTACTTAGGATACATCATATAAGTGAAGTCATACCATATTTATCTTTTTGTGACTGGCTATTTCATTTAGCATAATGTCTTCAAGATTCACCCCATGTTGTAGCATGGGACAGGATTTCCTCCCCTGAACAATATTCCATCATATTCCATTGTATGTATACACTGTATATACTACATTTTGTAAATCCATGTAGCTGGCTATGAACATTTGGGTTATTTCCACATCTTGGCTATTGTGAATAGTTTTGCAGTGAACATGTGCTATAGACTAAATATTTGTGTGCCTCCAAATTCATATGTTGAAACCTAATCCCCATTGTGATTATATTTGGAGGTGAACCTGTGGAAAGTGGATCCCTTGTGAATGGGGATTGTGCCCTTATACAGAGATCTCCCTCACCACTTCTGCTGTATGGGGACATAGCAGAAAGTGGGTTCTCACCAGACACCAAATCCGTCAGACTTGATATTTGACTTTCCAGCCTCCAGAACTAGACAAAATACATTTCTATTGTTTATAAGTTACCCAGTCTATGTTTTTTAAAATATGTTTTGTTGATTTTTTTTTTTTTTTTTTTAGAGAGAGGAAGGAGCTGGGAGAGGGAGAGAGAGAAACATCAATGTGAGAGAGAAACATTTATCAGTTGCCTCTTGCATGCACCCTGACTAGGGATCGAACCCATATCCTGGGTATGTGCCCTGACCAGGAATCAAACTGGAGACCTTTCAGTGTACAGGATGATGCTTAACCAATTGAGTCACACTGGCCAGGTCCAGCCTATGGTATTTTTGTTCTAGCAGTCCCAACGTGGGTACACAAATATATCTTTGAGACTCTGCTTTTAATTCTTTTAGAATATATACCCAGAAGTGGAATTGCTGGATCATATGGTAGATCTATTTTTAAGTTTTTGAGGAACTGCCATACTGTTTTTCATGGCAATTGTACTATTTTATAATTACACTATTTAAATTTTAAAGTAAAACAGCTCTCAGAAAATAGTTTATAACATCATTGAATAGAAAAATATGAATAGTTAAATCATAAGGTTATTATATAGCTATTTCTAAATGCATCAGGATTGAAATAGCTATGGTGTGTGTGTGTGTGTGTGTGTGTGTGTGCGCGTAAGATATCCCCCCCTCTCATTTCTTACTTTGGTAATGAGGAGGATTAATGCTAAACAAAAGAATAAACAAATAAGCTAGTTTCCAATGTAAACTGCAAAATCAATCCTTGATGATCCTCTCATCCAGAGCTTACGTGAGAAAATAAAATATTTTGGTTGTTGCAATGGGAAGGTATTTACACTTGGGCAGTGTAGTGTGTAATTGGCTTTATAATATGTCAAAACTTCTGTGAAACTTTAGCACTTCTCCTTCTCACCCCCACCAAACACATACCTTCCCCTTGGCTTCCTGATGTCTGGAATTCCACATTCAGGAACTAATTTGCTCATGGTCATTTCCTGAGAACAGTTTTTTCCTACTGGGGAGATAAAGAGAATCCCGAGGGTGGAACAGGGCCAGAAAGAATTGATTCCACCCTGGAGATAGACAGTGGTTTGGTGATGTGAGAATGGTGTTAAAGAGGAACACTCAAGATCCTGGACACCTAATACAAGGCAGGAAGGATATAGTAGAGGAGGATCTGGTGATGGACCACACTGGCTCAGGGTCTCCCACAAGGCCACAGTGAGGTGTCACCTGGAACTGTAGTTATTTCAAGGCTTGACTAGGAGGATGGAATTCCAGCTTACTCAGGTGGCAGGCCCCACCTGGCCCACTTCCAGGCCATTCACATGGCTGTAGGCAGGGGACAGGTTCTCACTGGTCAGTTTCTTGACATGTAGCTCCTACATAGCACAGCTCACAACCCAGAACTAGATTGGTAAGTGCTCAGGGGGGTAGCAAAAGTGGCTTCAAAATAACACCCTCTCTTCTCTGGGAAGTTGCCCAATAATTCATTACCTTATTAACTTTTGATTCCTTCAAGCTAATTACAATATAGATGTATAAGATTATCTATCTATCATCATCATCTATCAATCATCTATTACCTATCATATTCAATAGAAAGGTTGGTTTTAATTATCCAGGTCTCCATTCTTAGTGGTAGAAGTCTGAGGTTTAAGGATCACTGTGGGAGTGTTAAACCCCAAGGTCCTTGATCTAGAAGCTTCATCAAGTTCAGAGATTCCAAAGTTGAGGTAAGTTGAAGGTGAACTCTTGCACGTATCTTTCCTTTTTCTGGATTGGCATAGGCTCTGGGCAGGCCTGAAATTGCACAAAAAGGGTGTGAGGATTGGGGAAGTCTGTGTCAAGGAACTAGGTCAAGGGCCAACAAAGGTGAGGATGCTCAATATAAATTTGATATAAATTCTCCCTTTTGGATAATTTTGTAAGAAACTAGCCCTGACATTTAGGTGAATCTGACAAATGAGAAACTATATAGACATTTTTTCATGATATTTTTCCAATTCCAAGGTAGTTGAAAAAGTAGATGAATGATTATCATCACTGGGGTACTTTGGTTAAATTTTATCCTGCGTAAGAGCTATAACATCTGTAGATTGACACATTTTTTTCTTCTTCTAGCATCTTCATCCACCCATCCATCTAGAAATTCACAATGAATACTTTATATCTTTTGAGGGAGTTAAGTATTTGTATAAAAAATATTGTTACGTGAGTATACTTAATTCTTTATTTTCAAGCAAGTGACAAGCAATTAATCTTCTATCTTATAAAAATTGGGGGATAAATAAGGTATCACTTTTATTTATATACATTTATGTGCTGATTTAATATTATTTATTACTATATTATACCATCTCATTTTCAAAGTTGTAATGTTAGTAAGGGTCTTATTCAAAAACCGAATGACCTGATCTTTGGTGGTCCTCGTTTAGCACCAAGAAATATTCTGAAGAAAAATTTCATACCTTTTGTTTACCACAGGGTGGTTTTGGTATTGTTATCAAATATTTTATGCATTTTTTTTCATGACAGTGGTTGTTTTGGGAGGGGTGTGAAATTAACTAGAGCACATGATATTTTAAGAAACTTTGTTTTCAAGAAGAATGTCTTTTCCTAAAAATATTTACCACTGAAGGCATCAATATTGTGTTTGGCTTAAAATTAGCTCCAAAAAACAAGTTTAAGTTATTTAATCTGAAATATAATGGATTTGCCTGAAAAAAAAAACACACACACACACACACACACACACCAAAAATGGTCTTTTTCCTTTGGAATTCTAGACATAACAAATTTTTGGACATCAAAAGAAGGTCAACCCCGAGAACAATGCCATCCTTACCTTTACTCTAGGGAAAAGCTGAACTTACTCTAGGGATAAGAAACAAAGGCAAAATATCATTGTCTTAGTAACATTTTCACCTAATTATTTAATAAGAATTTTCTAAGTGATTCTTAAAATATTTCTAATGCTTAATTTAACAAAAACCATCTTCTGACCCCTAACTTTTAAATTAATTTCTGTAAGTATCAAATTTACTTAGAGCATAACCATTAGCAAAAGACAAAGTAGTCCCCAAAACAGTAACAATTGATTTAGTGGTAAGCATTTTCAGTTGAAAAACTCAGTTGTATTTCAACATGTATTAGCTTTAGATTTTAGGTTCAGACATTGATAATAGTAAAAAAGTTAGTGTGACTCATTTCCTGTCACTATGCTGCGTGTCACTATTACTGGAAGTGACTGACAATGAAAATAATCACGTAAAGATCTTGTTTGTGTGACATGAGCAAATATAACATAGGCCCAATACTATGAAGTGTTTTGACTACTAGATATCCTCATAGCATAAGACTGAGTGGACCAAAATACAGAAAACTCTATCTCGCAAATATGATGTAAGGGGAAGTGGGGAAGAGAAACATAAAAGGTCTGGTCATGGTAGGAGGTACTGTTTCATCCATACATATGTGTGAATATTCTTTGATACTTAAAAACATTATATTGGCTTCAGCTTGGTCTTATAATGTAGCTTCTGTCCTCTTTATGTAGTCTCTATTTTCTAAAAGTGCAATAATAGACTTCCCCTTCTGTGACTAATATTTGCTGTTAATAATCTGGACTAAGATTTATCCATTTTAGAGCAATGAGATTAATTCTTTAAGTGCTTATGTAGGTTAGATGTTTGTACAAAGACTGATTTGGACATGGTAGGCAAATTGTCCAGTTCTTTCCTGAAAACAACCTTTTTAAAAAATACCTTTATTGATTTCAGAGAGGAAGGGAGAAGGAGCGAGAGATAGAAACATCAATGATGAGAGAGAATCATTGATTGGCTGCCTCCTGCACGCCTCCTACTGGGGATCAAGCCCTTGACCTGGGTATGTGCCCTTGACCAGAATTGAACCCAGGACCCTTCAGTTCACAGGCTGACCCTCTATCCTCTGAGCCAAACAGGCTAGGGCAAAACAACCTTTTTTAA
Organism: Ia io; assembly: GCA_025583905.1. NCBI lineage: Eukaryota > Metazoa > Chordata > Mammalia > Chiroptera > Vespertilionidae > Ia > Ia io. The sequence continues at coordinate 50,001,610 of JAJQQW010000003.1, forward strand.
AACAGATATAGTTTCTAGTTTTGTCCCTTTGCAAGGGAAGTGGCCTGGAAAAGAGAAAAGTTCGGACCTTGGCAACTCTGAGTCCTGGCTACTTACCAAGCTGAGAAGCTTCATGTGAATCATTTTACCTCCATACATCTTCTGAGTAAAAGGGAAAATAATAATACTGCCTTCTTGAAAAAGTAACATTCTATAAAGTTTGTAAAACATCAGTAAAATGCCTGAAATAAAACGACTGTCTAGGAAATAGCTGAGATCATTTTTTAAATACATTTTCTGGTTCTTGAAGGTAAATATTAAGGTGGATATACTTGTTAGACTGCATGATGGAGTCTTTTTAGTAAGGGCTTCCTTTTAATAGACTTGATGCATTTATGAATTGATTGATAGCTAAGTGAATGCAGTCACTGGTATTCATTCATATATGAAGTATGCTCCCAGTAGGTTACTTTTGGAGAGGGATATACTAATATAGGTAACTGGACTATGATGGTTATTAGTTCTAAATTTTATTTTAGAATACTTCTTCTTAACCTTATATGTAATACTATTAAGCATCTATAGCATGGTACCACAAATCAGCATAAATGATTTATTCATTCTTTGGATGTTTGTTCTCTGGTAGACAATAATGTTACGATGAAGAAAAGGTTTCAGGGAGAAACTTCCACAATGGTGGACATAATCCATCCACATCATCACAGACCTGAGACCAAAATCATGTCAGACATTTTGATAGTTTGTAACTTGTTAACTTTTTAAAAGGACATACAAAAAAGCAAATTTTAAATCCAACACTTATTGATTTATCCATTATGGGACTTTTTGAAATTCTGAGTTGTTCTCAGAAAAAATGAGACTTGGTGAAACACATCCAGTGCTTTGGCTAAACTTTGGCTTTGAGGATTTTAACATACACAGCTGGATCTTGTTATTGGTGCCAGTGGAATTTGTAACACTATCTATTTCATGACACTTTCATACCTACTTTTACCTTATAAGGTAAAGAGTCAAGCTCTAAATGCGTAATATACTTAGGCCTATATTTAGAAGCAAAATAATGATTTTTGCAAGCCAAAGAAAAAGAGAAATTCAGACTCCAGATGCTGTTTTTGAAAAGCAGCATCTAAATAGTTGCTGCTCAATGTCATGATAATGTTGTTGACTGAGATAATTCCAGCTTGTTTTCCTAAAGACATTATATAAAGCCTGATTTCTATTTTTAATACATCTGAAATACTTACATAGATAATTAAGAGCAAAATAAAGTGAAACTTTAAGTATTGTAAGGCCATTATTGAAGTGGCTCATTTTCATTAGAGCTTATATTCAAAGCCATGCCCACAAACCTGCCTTTCCTTACATTGCTGAGGAATTTCTCAAATTTTATATAAGAAGTCATATTAAAAAAAACAAACAATCACATTTCTAATCAATCTTCTTAGAATTGATACACTTCAAGAAACTTCCTGATCCTGGGACTGTCTTCACCATGCAGGGTTGGATCCCGTTAAGAGACTATTTTTGTACCATATGACCTATCTTTGGTGGCCTGCTGCTGATTGGTGGGGAGGTACAGACCTAAGCTGTCCTTTCAATATTTTTCTCATAGTTTTGTTGTTATTTATAAAAGTAGATCAGGGAAACAATATTTCATCGGGGATCTTGGTGGCCTCTATCAAATGTCAGAGGCCAATGCACAATTAGGATAATGTAGCCAATTAGTCAAGAGGGGTGTGGAAAACTCTTTTGACTTGGAGGCCCTCTGTCTAGGTTGTTGAAGCCTAATTCTAGCCCTCTTTTTTCTAAGGGTTGAACTAGTGGAGTACTAAAAAAAACACAAAACACACACCTCTTTTTGCAAATTATTTTTATTATGGCATCTTTGAGTAAGTATATTAATCAAAATAGTTATGACTCATACAAAAACCGTGAATAAGAACTGCACTAGCTACCTATCTAAAGTAAAACCTATTCCATCACTTGCCCCCTCTTAATCTAAAAAATTATGCACCTTACTATTTAAAAATATTTTTTTATTGCTTTCAGAGAGGAAGAAAAAGGGAGAGATAGAAACATCAATGATGAGAATCACCAATCGGCTGCCTCCTGTACGCTCCCCACTCGGGACCCAGCCCAAAACCCAGCCATGTGTCCTTGACCGAATCAAACCCAGGACCCTTCAATCCACAAGCTGACACTCTATCCACTGAGCCAAATCAGCTAGGGCTACATCTTACTATTAGTCTATCTCACTCCACTAGAATATAAGTCTACAAGGGCACAAACTTTTTCTTTCTTATTCATTACCATAGTCATTGTGCCCAGAACAGTGACAGGCACATGGCAAGCTTTTAGTAAATATTGGTAAGTGAATAAATCACTAAATTTAAAGATGGTAGTCATCACCACATCTCTTTTCCTGAGTTAGAAGGGAAGTGTTTATCTCTGTGAAATATTAGTGGATTAAAAAAATGAGTAAGTGTGTGTTTGTGTGTGTGAAATAAAAATTAAGAGAATTGGAAATAGAAATCAGCTTTTCAATTAATTATGGAAGACTCCTGGCTAACCTACAGCCTTTACATCTTTGCTAATATGAAATTTTTTAGGTGGAAGACTTCCCTAAGCCCCCAAATAGATTAGGCCTTCTAAGTGCTTTCTTAACAGAGTAATAATTACATTGTATTGAATTTGTTTATTTGTTTGTCTGCCTCAATGCACTCTACAATTCCCTCTATTTTTTTTGTTTTTTATTTTTATTTTATTTATTTAAAAAAAAATTTTTAAATTTCTTTATTGACAATTCCCTCTATTTCTAACACCACACCAGCACCTTCACCAGACAATCGCCACCATCACTACTACCACCACCACCACCACCACCATCATCATCACCATCACCTTCACCATTACCATCATTATTTGCAAAGATTGTAATGGTCCCTTGAGATCAGGGGGCCTTGTGCATATAAAGAGGATAGATTTTGAACAAATATGCTTAGGGGTGTATCAGAGTTTGAAGTATAAATATATGGTTAATGTCTCTAAAACTTAAATGAAAAAATCCCCTTAAGAAATTCTAGTCTTTTTTTCTTTTGGAAAAGAAATTACTTAAATTTACTGATTTTATATTTCAAACATATGTAGATGAGGCTGTGATTAATGTGATACAAATTTATTAAAGTAAACTGCAATGGAGAAAAATTAGAAGCAACCTACATATAACCATTAAAAATTGGTTAAAACGTAACTTTATTATATCTATAATGTGGAATACTAGTCAATGATGATTACATAAAGTAGATCTATTTGGGAAGATGTTCACCATAGTTTATGTGGAAGAACATGCTACAGGACAGACTGTATAGCTCCAGAATATTTTTATGAATTATATATACAAATGTGCATGACAAAAATATATGGGCATATATGTAAAAAACATAAAGATAAATTTTAACACACATGTACCAAATAACTTACAATAGTTATATGGGAGTTGCAAACTGTGTAGAGAGGTTATGAAAGACTTTACCTTTTTAGTTTTAGAAGTACGTGTGATTCAGTATATATTTAGTTACTGTGGTAGAAACCCCCCAGTGCCCACCCCCTGCTGCTGCCATAATCTCTGTCTTCTGGTTTTAAATCTGTGTGCAATCCTTTTCTACACTGTACCAGGGCTGCTCTGTATTACCGAGAGAATATGACAAAAGTCATAGTATATGACCCCCAAGATTAGGTCATAAAAGACCTTACATGTTCTCTCTCCTCTCCTTTCCTGTTCTTCACACACTCTGGTGTCTCTCTCTCCTTACACTCTGGTCTCTCTCTCTCCCTGTCTCATCACTTGATCTGAGAGAAGCCAGCTGCCATATTATGAATATTCCTATGGAGATGCTATGATGATATTCCTCTAGAGCAGTGGTCGGCAAACCGCGGCTCGCGAGCCACATGCGGCTCTTTGGCCCCTTGAGTGTGGCTCTTCCACAAAATGCCACGGCCTGGGCGAGCCTATTTTGAAGAAGTGGCGTTAGAAGAAGTTTAAATTTAAAAAATTTGGCTCTCAAAAGAAATTTCAATCGTTGTACTGTTGATATTTGGCTCTGTTGACTAATGAGTTTGCCGACCACTGCTCTAGAGCAACAAACTTTTTCATCTTATTGCACACATAAACTAATTACTAAAATTCTGTAGCATACCACCCTGGCTGGGTGACTCAGTTGGCTGGAGCATTGTTGAGGGTTAGATTTCCCATCAGGGCACATACCGAGGTTGCAGTTTGATCCCCAGTTGGCATTGATTGATGCTTCTCTCACATCAATGTCTCTCTCTCTCTCCCTTTCTTTCTCTCTAAAAATCAATTAAAAAAACATACATATCCTTGGGTGAGGATTAAAAACAAAATTCTGCAGCACACCAAAATATTTTTTGCTGATCTGACTTAAAAAAAAAAAAAAAAAAAGGTATAATTTTGATTCATTTACACGGGACAGCTATTGCTCTGTTGGCTGTTGTCATTTTTTTTTTATTTGACATTCTAAAGGAAAAGAGGTCAGTGCCCATGACTACATAGTTAGGTATTGCATGTCTTAAAAATTCTTGTGGCTCAGCAGCGTGTCTCTTGAAGCACACCAGTTGAAAATCACAGCTATAGTGAAACTGAGGCCTCTGGCCAATATGGAACTGAGACCTATTAACAGACATGAACATGAGCTTGGTGACTCAGACAAATTTCCTGCAGACTCAGACAAATTTCATGTGAGGATTAAATCTCCAGTCAATAGCTTGACTACATCCTGGTGAAAATCCTGAAGGAGAACTACCCAGTTACACCAGTTCTTGATTCTTGATCTCAGAGACTATGTGCTACAATAAATGTTTGATATTTTAAGCTATAAACTTTGAAGTAATTTACATAGAAATAGATAACTCATACAGTTAGTAAATATTTATCAAATGAATACCTAAATTAAATCTGATTTCTAAAAATATATAAATGCATACAAAGAATGAGAAAGTCAGTTCAAAAACCATTGAATTCATAACAGCTTTATGTGATTATGTGTGGTCTCAATCCATGGGTTTGAGAAGCAAAACTACTGTCATAGGGAAGAAGTGTGTATAATAAGAAATATATTAACATCATAAGTATAAATATCATACTTGAAAGCGTTAGAAACATTGCCATGGACCATTGTTTATAAAATTGAAGTGATTCTGACTTAGATTCAAAGAAAGGCAACTGCTTTTTGCAAAGTGTTTTTTTTTTTTTACATAGTCATAGATATATATTATATATATTCATAGTGTGTGTATATACATATTTGACATGCTGATAGAAATTACATTGTTTAAAATGAAATATAAACTGAAGCCGAATTATAGCAAAGAGTGAAAAAAATTACAATTAATGTTTGTTTTCTAATTTGGAAGGTATATGGTTATGTTCAGAAAAATCCACCTATTTACTTAAAGTCTTTGGAGTAAAGTCAGCATCAAAGACAGTCATACCTCTTTCCTAATCTTTGCAGTGTTTCTCCCTGTATTGTTTATTTAAGCAGGTTTATTATTTAAATACTTTCATTTATTGAGTGAGATCTGAATGATGTACCATTCACTTAAGTTCTTTTGTGTATATTACTTTATTAAAATCTTGTTGAAAAAACTCTGTGAAGTAGGTATTAAAGATAATACTGGAGAAATTGTTTGTGCCTACCACCACAGTGCAAACAAATGAAAGATCAAGAACCTGAGACCAAATCTGTCTGACTCCAATTCCATGCTCTTGAACAAATGTTTTGATCAGGCTCACATTGACATTTCACAAGGTCCAGTCGCAGCTTCCCTGTCTGCCTTCCAATGACCCACTTATGGGGAAAGACAAGGAATACAATCAAAACCAAAAATACCAAGTGAATCTTTCCAATGGCTGGTGTTGGCCAAAGCACTTTTTCTTTCAATCCCTTTTTAGACAGAGCTCAAATTTAATGTTTTAAATATAAAATTTTAGAATTCAGTTCAAATCTCTTCAAGATTTAAACAAATGGATAAATCAGGAAGCATGATGGCTTTTGGAAGACATCCAGTCGCAATAAATCTGTCATGACCTGCTAAAGAATATGTCACATTAAAGAAGCCAACTTTGATGTTTTTCCAAGTATTAAAGATGCAAATTTCCCTTGTGCTGCATATAGTTAAGAAATGTTGATGCCAGGGCTATTTTAAAGTCTCTGCAAATATCCTTTTTTGGAAATATTTATTTCTCTAACAACCTTAAGATGATAGCAACTCATATACCCATTTTAAAACACATGAGAATATCATGGATAGGTTGAACTTCATTAGAAATATATCTACTATTCTGAATTTAGATTTCACAGTACTTTTTAAAATAAGTAAATAGATTTTTCTAGAAAGTTTCTAGAAAATGTTAACAAAAGTTTTTTAAAAATACAGCTACCAGCACTTTATTAAGTTTCTATAATATAATCCTTTTCTTTTGCATTGAAACAAATTTGAGGAGACACAGAAAATTTCAGAAAACCTGAGAAAAATAAAACTCTAACAATGGAGATAGTCAACCTCAGGCTAAATGACCACTTAGCAGAATCAAAGCAGTAAAGCTTAAGGGCTAATCTGTCTTATTTCATACTTAAGTCATCTGGAGAACAGACTACAAAGTGAAATATCTAAAATTTCAAACTCCCTGATCTTTTGGATGTTAAAATGTCAATCTTATGGGAGTAAACTTTTGGAATATTTACCAGATTTTATGACTCCAGAGAAATGGCCAGTGCTCAGCATGAACAATAACACTTGGCCTTGCATATGGAACCAGTCTAAAGTAGGAGGCTGGGTATCAGTAGAATCCATTCCCTGATGCATTAATCTAATTTGTTGTCTTGAACATGTCTGATTCCTATCAAGTCTGAGACTATATAATTCAATGAGCCTTAGTATACCACTGCTCCTGCACAAACTTAATCTCCCTTCATGCATTAGATTGACAAATTTTTACAATGTATAAGACACCATGTATAAGCTACATATTAAAAGAAATTAGAGGTCACTTACTAAAGGAGATAAAGTAGGGGAATTTAAGTTTAGATAAATGGAAGAGTATAGTACATGCATATAGAAGTATAAATAAAGGGTGGGTAGTTTAAAGACAGAAATTCACATAGAGTTGAGTAGATTTATGAAGTTGTTATCATTGATTAAAAGATTAATAGAATTTGAAAAGGCAGAGTGGAGAAAGTAGAATTTCTAGGCAGTGGGAGCAGCATGGATAAAGGTGCCAAGACATACGTTAACGAAGAGCAAGTCATCCCCTTTACCTAGATATTAGAAGATTGATACTTTCGAGTTAGAACCAATCCCAGAAGGTAGGATGAATTAAGCCTAACTAGTAAGATGTAGAACTAGATTGAAAAAGCCAGAAATAAAATATTTTTGCAATAGTTGCCCAGGGTAAAGAAGTGGAAGAGTTGGTAGGCTAAGGGTTGTGTTTTAGTAGGAAAAAGTTCAAGTGTGAGATCTTGAAGGGGGTGCATCTGTTGAAGTACCGAGTGAATACTCGGCGTTACTGTGAACCAATGTTGTTGTCTTAGAGCAAAGGATTAGTTGGATTACAACTGGGAGCTGTGGTCATGCTGTTCTGGATTGATACCTTTGGTCTCAGGGATTTATGATTTATTGGTGTGTGTGTGTGTGTGTGTGTGTGTGTGTGTGTGTGTGTGTGGTTTTTGTACGGCTGATTTTAATTTTACATTTGAAAATACATAGATCCTTGAGAGAACCATTTGGGTTCATTTTGATGACAAAAATAAACAAATGCACCTATTTGCCAATTCCCCAGGTAGTAATGTGGATCTCTGGTTTTGGCTCTAACGTTTTGTAACTAAAATCACAGTGCAAACTGTTACGCCAAAACCGGGAGATGCAGCAAATTCAGAGCCATACCAGTATCTGCTTCCCTGGGGCCTAAGCCTGTGTACTGGGCTCCCGTGTCACAACCGTGGATTGTAAGCTGTAAGGCAGGATGGTTAGGGAAGTCCAGGTCAACAGAGGAGACAGCAATCAAGGGTGCTAGAGAAACCTGAGGCCTCTATAAATTTGGAACAGAATCCAACTTCTAAACTAGTTAATAGAAAACATCACACACCAACGGCCTATTTCCCTCAGTTTCTGATCTATTATGTGCAGCTTTCAACAAAATGCTGTAAGACATGCTGCTAAAAGCCATGAAAACAGCAACCACCACAAAACAACTACAAGCTGAAGAGACAAAGCAATCATCAGAACCAGACTCAGATACAATCAGACTAAGACAGTCAAACTTCGCCACTATTTGACATCATTAGTCATTCCTCGAGGTTTACTGTGCCACAAATCCCGACTGGTGTGTCTGAAGCACTAGTAATCACAAAATAAGACTCTTAACAGCCGCAAGTATCTGAATTATTATATACATGTAGAAACATCACAGACACCAAATGCAGAAGCCCTATAGAGAAATTGTGCACTGGCTTCTTTACAGAACAGTTGTTCCCTGAAGAAAAAGCCCCAAGCTTCCCAGCATAATCCAGACTAAAGTTCTAGAGTGTAACTGTCTTCAGTTTTTTTTTTCTTCAATGCTGGGGTGGAGAGAAGAAAGAGGGAAGGAAATGATTCACTTGGCATGTTGTAAAGCTAGATGTGTCATCACTTTCAATAGTTTGGAAACGTGTAGCAAATATAGTTATCAACACATAGGAAAGGGCTTATATTTAATATTGTTTCCTCTGTAAATCTCTAGTTTTTCCAGCTAAGATTGGTCCCACTGCTCAGTTGTTTTGGTTCATTCTGATTTATTGCTGAGCTCATGAATCATTTGCCTCTCCTATATAAGAAAAAAAAATCCCCTTTCCATTGATTTCAATTCTATGTTAGTGGCTGGGTGTGACTTAGTAGATGATAACCTCAACCATAGGCCATGAGCCCGAGACTAGAAAGACTGATGTGTAGAGTACAATGACAGGAATTCAAGTTAGCCTGTGACAGCGTTTCTATTTCCCCAGAGATAGGTGTGTGGAAGACAAGGGAAATACACTGACGTTATTAGTGATGTATTTATAACAGTCGGTACTCCCACCTTCAGTTCCATTGTTGAACTGCCATTGTTCTTTCCGTAAGAATCACAGTAGGCAGTTTCAAGTTTATACAAATGATTTATTTCCACACTGGAAGGGTGAGAAATGGTGCTTTTTAAAGCAAGCATTTACTTGCGGGAAAAAAAAAAAAAATCCAAACAAGTCCTATGGGATGCAGGATGGCGAATGCAATCTAACACTAGTCTTAAAAAGCTTTAACATGATTAAATAAGCTTTTGTAAAGAAAAAGACATTTTTCTGAAATCAACATTGCTCACAACTCCAAGTATAACAAATTAAAGAATGTGTATTTAAGCTGGGGATATATCTGATTTATTATAAGGAAAACATATAAAAATAATAACACGAATGAAAATTTCATTGATTTTATGTTTTCTCTGCATTCATTGAAGAATAAAGGGGTTGGTTTTTATTGTATTTTTGATTGGACAGCCACCTAAAATGTTTAAAGGCAAATCAAATTTATTTTTAGCTCTATGAAATCTTTAAAGCATATCTCAGTCAAATATATTTGGTGAACTTCTAAGGTTCTTAACAGCATTTAGAAAGGATGAGTGCTGGTTGTGAGAGAATACTTAACTGCTTTTGTCCTAACTATATATAAGCCTTAACTAGGCTACTTAATGGTATCTTGCAAGTCACATTCAAAAAATTTTGCCAGGGATCAACCATTCTAATCCTTTCCAAATTCCCTGATGTGCTCGACAAAATTCTTCTAGGAAGATGAAAGAGAGATTTCTTTTCATTGAACTAGATTTCTTTGGGGGCTCAAACAGGATTTTCAAAGCTAGAATCAATGGTGTTGTGGGAATAACATGTTTGGGTTTGAGAGTTAAAAAAAAATTTGGCTTCAAATCTCTGCTCTAAAAATAGGATTTAACTTGGCTTTGGATAGCCACGTATCCTCCCTAAGGTCCGTATCTATACGGGAGTCTGGGGATAAATGCACAGTGCAGTGCTTGGTACATGGTAAGGTGCTCAAAACCTGCTTGCTTCTGTAATTCTCCATGCCTTTATATATTAGTGGTTTTTTAAGGATTTTTTTTCAAATCCTATATAATAAAAGGGTAATATGCAAATAGACCAAATGGCAGAACAACCAAACAACCAATCAAAGCATAATATGCTAATAATATGCTAAGGCTGCTCAACTGCTCACTATGATGTGCACTGACCACAAGGGGGCAGATGTTACAACCAGTAGGTTAGCTTGCTATTGGGGTCCGGCCAATGGCCACTGAGGGAGATGGGCTGGACATGCCCTGGAGCCCTCCCGCAGTCCCTTCCCGGCCTGATCGTGCATCTGTAGGGTCCCTCAGCCTGACCTGCACCCTCTCGCAATCCAGGACCCCTTGGGGGATGTCAGAGAGCTGGTTTCAGCCTGATCCCGCAGGCCACTTCTTTTGGGAGGGCACCAGGTGCAGGACTCATGGCTGGTGAGTGCTGCTGTGGCAGCGTGAACCTCCCCCTATCGGGACTGATTAGGCACAAGCCCGTGGCAGGCACAGAAGGGCCAGGAGGAGTGGGAGTGGCAGGTAGGATCTGCATGCGGCATTGGACTGCGGGTTTTGGCTTGATCCCTGCAGGTCACCAAGAGGAACCCCACCCGTGCACAGATTCGTGCACCAGGCCTCTAGTAAATAATAAATAATTAAGGAATCTGAAGGAGTTCACACCTGCTACATGGCTTTTATATTCTCAGTGAAGTGGGAGCTTATCAAGACTGTCAAATGTATTGAAAATTGAAGTGAAGAATAGCTTTTGTGCCCTTGTCTACATAAGCTTGCAATCTTTATTATGAGAATATTGATTTTCTGGTTTCTTTTGTTCAAACTCACAATTTGTGACTGTCACATCTCTACATTTTACTGCCAAAAAACCCTACATCCAAATAGTTGGTGAAATAAAGTTAATGCAAGTGTAAGTTAGAGAAGAAAATATGTATTTTTAAAATCATTTATAATGTTCTCACAAAGCTAAAAAATATACTTTTACAAGTAAGACATGGAGATTAGTACATTGTTCTTCCCCATGGGATTCATTTTTTTCACTCATTTATTTAGCAAGCATGGAACATCTATGTGGAGATGCAAACAAAATAGTTTCTATACATGTCAAAAATGAACAAACCAAATTAAATTAATAAATACTTTTTAGCTTATCACTTGTTTTCTAGAATTTCTTTTGTTTTAAGGCATTTAATGGGAGAGCAAAGACGAGTAAGCTAAGTGACATTATTGTGCAGTCTATGATATTATAGGGTATGCAGCCATTCAGGTGTGTCACTTAGATTTCTCTTTCAGAGAAAACCTGAAACAAGGAAGGCATTTAGGTGACAGCCTCCAACTGCAGCAACTTTAAGATCTGTTAACATAATTTAAGCTGGACAGACCCCTTAGTTAGTGAACACTGCGGGAAGTGTAGACTGGCCACTGCCCAACACGAAGCTCTTCTATAGCATTCATTACAATGTAACTCCATGGCAGTCTGCAATGGAGTCCCTGTTGGGCTGGCTGAGATTTTCTCTTCTTACTCCATCTTCCTTTCTTCACTTTTTCCTTTTCCAGGAATTGTAATGTGAGTTTCAGAAAAATCTGTTAGTCCCTCCCCGATGATAGACGCTGTATGTGGTAAAATTCAGGAACCTGGTTTATTAACATGTGGAGAAAGCTCAGCTGTTTTAAGAGAGAATGAAACCAAATGCAGGTTGATGTTGAGCTAAGATGGAGAGAAAATACAGAAAACTGAATCTGATGGTTCCTGAGTCTTGGCCGAATCTCTACTCTTCTTACACTTTAGTGGTTCACCACTTCCTTGGAGCAAATAAATTTTCCTTTTAATCTAAGTCAGTTCAAGTTGTTGTTGTTTTTTTGTTTTTTTTCACTTTTCACTAAAATGTCCTGACCACCACAAGCAGACAGTGCTTATAGCTTGCCAATAAATGAAAGAGTGATGAGGTCAAAGGAGGGCTTCCTTGAAGATGGGAAAGACTTAAGCATGTTATGCTGGAAGGGAAAGCCAGCTGACAGAGGGAGGGATTAAGGAAACAGTGGAATAATATGTATGAGTGATGGAGTGGAGCCACTGGAGGCAAAGGGGATGGAAATCTAAAGTATTATGGAGAGGTTAACCTTGAATGGAAGGAAGAACACCTCTGCCATGCAGACAGAAGGAATGAGAGGGTAAAGTAGTACCAGATGTCAACACATTTAGGGGTCACCTGTGAGAATGTTAATAAAATCTTACCTATTGATTTTTATTTTCTCATTTTATGAGTGAAAAGGGATGTGGTTAAATTTTAAGAGAAGTAAAAGTTTAGCACAGGTAGGGAGATGAAAGTGAAAAGGAGTCCATTAGGGCCTTGAAGACCAGCACTTCAACTCAGAGGTTGAAGATGATAAATGTCTAGAGGCACCATTGGCATGGCTGTTCTGGCTTCCCAGCAGTGGTAAGTAGCCCTCTGCTGCATTGATTCAGAGCTGATTTTTTTAAAAATTAATTTTTAAATTAATAGATTATTATTTTTTTTAGAACAGTTTTAGGTTCACAGAAAAACTGAGCTGAAAGTGTTTACAAACCACATTCTCTCCACACTGCCTCCCCCACCATCAACATCCTCCACCAGGTTGATACCTTTGTTACAATCCATGAACCTATGAAGTTCATAGTTTACATTAGGATTCACTTGGCAATGACTGACATTTTTACTGTCTCTACAGTTTTGCCTTTTCCAGAATGTCATATTGTTGGAGTCATACAGTGTGCGGCCTTTTCATAGTAGCTTCTTTCAGTTACCAATCTGTATTTAAAGTTCCTCCATGTCTTTTCCTGGCTTGATAGTTCTTTTTATTACTAAATAATGTATTCATTCACCCATTGAAGGACATCTTGGTTGCTTCCATGTTTTGACAATTATAAATAAATCTGCTATAGGTTTTTGTGTGGATGTAAGTTTTCAATTCATTTGTGTAGAGAGTGCCTGGGAAGGCACATGAGCATTTCTTTAGGTTGTCAGCTGAACCCAAGGCGACAGGCAAAGCCACCCCCTGGGAACACGCTTTGCCAAAAAGGCAAGGGTATTATCAGCATTGACTCTTATCTTTGCCCAGGTGTAGGGAAGTGGGTTTTGATATGTAAATCAAGTCAAGCACCAGGAATGCATAGGACTCAGGCTTACTCAGGAATGCAAATAATCTCCTTTGTCTTGACTTTTGGTGAAACTTCCTGGTATTTGGGGGTATAAAATAAACATGCTGTATCAGCTCTGGGTCATTGTCTCTCCATCAGAAGAGGGCAGCGGTCCACCCAACTCCAGCTTTCCTTTCTATCTCTGTGTCTTGTCTCTTTCTTTCTTTTATTTCTCAATGCCCAGCTCCTCTACTCAGGAACTGGACCCGCACACTAGCCGCGCTTGATGCGGAAAAGAGAGAAAATAGTTACAATTTGGATAAATACCAAAGAGTGTGATTGATAAGGCTTATGGTAAGAGAATGTCTAGTCAAATTGTCTTTTAAAATATTTGTACCATTTTATTTTTGCATTCCAACCAGCAATAAATGAGAGTCCTTGTTGTGCTGCATCCTCACCATCAAAAGTTGGTATTTTGAGAAGTGAGCTGAGGGTGAGAGAGTACCTCAGAAGTACCCAGGTAAAACACTGTTGGCAATGAAACCAGGAGGGAGTTGGTTGGGAAAAACAGGGTGCTTGGTAGCTGAACAAAATGGAAAATTAGTTGAAAGTTAGCAGAGTGAGAGAGTTTGTTGGGCACATGTCAAAAACTATATTTAAAAAAAATCAGAGAAGTCAGAGGCAGAAGGAGGATAAGAAGATTAGTATCAAAGATGTCAGAGGAGGAGTTTACAAACAAAAGGGGATGAAGAAGAGGGGCTTATTTTTTTTTTTTTTTTTTTTTTTTTAATATATTTTATTGACTTTTTACAGAGAGGAAGAGAGAGGGATAGAGAGTTAGAAACATCGATGAGAGAGAAACATCGATCAGCTGCCTCCTGCACACCCCCTACTGGGGATGTGCCCACAACCAAGGTACATGCCCCTGACCGGAATCGAACCTGGGACCCTTGAGTCCGCAGGCCGACGCTCTATCCACTGAGCCAAACCGGTTTCGGCAAGAGGGGCTTATTAAAGTAGAAATAGAAGTCACTGTAGGACTACACAGAGGTTTTCAGAGTAGCCTATTTGCACACAGATTCTAAGATTCTTTACAAATTTTGCTAGACCTTTCTATATGTGAATTGCCAAGTCCTCAAGAAAAGCAAAAAGGGTGGTAAAACCCATATGCAGAAAACTAATTTAACCCCATAGAAATTAAAATACTGTGATATTTAATAGTTTTAGGGTAGAAATATTCTGGGTGAAGCAAAAATATTATTTAAAGAGGATAGAGAACTTTTATTAGATAACTAGAGGCCTGGCACATGAAATTCGTGTGTGGGTAAGGTCCCTAGGCCTTGCCTGTGATCAGGGCCATCTTCCCTGGCTACTGGCAGCCAGCCCCACCTCCCACCACCACCCACCCTGGTCCCTGTTTGCCATCAGGTGATCAGAGCCTATGGGCCGGGAGAGGGACCAAGAGGTCAGTCTTTCCACCCTCTTGCCAGTCCCGTCCCCCGCCGCTACCCACCCCAGTTCTCCATTCACCATTGGGTGATCAGAGCCTGATGGCCAGGGGAGGGACCGAGAGGTCAGCCATTCCCACCTGCTTGCCAGCCCCACCCCCACCGCGGGTCGCCCTCTGTGTGTGGAGTGACTGGCGGGGTGGAGGCCTTGACCTGGTGCCGCCCACATCCCTTGCCACCCCCCCCCAGGTCCCCATTCACCATCGGGTAATGGAAGCCTGCCAGCCAGGGAAAGTGTCCGAGAGGTGGTCAGTGCACCACATAGTGACTAGTGGAACAATCGTTCTGGGTGTTCTGCCATTATGGTTGCTGGGCTTTTATTATATAGGATGTGGTTATGTTTTCAAGTAGATGTTGTTTATTCTATCAAGGGGATCCTTGTATGGCTCTGTAGATTGAAACTGTACACTCTGCTACATTGCTGACTTTCATGGGTGTGTAGCAGGAGGTCTTGTCCCCAGGCAAACTACATTCCTTTGAGGTTAATTAACACAAGACTTTATGGAAAGCATTGCACAAGGGACAATGACCCCTGGCTCACCACTTTCTAGGCAGTTTTCCTCAGCAGGCAAGGGCCTCTCAAAAAGGCACTGGATTTCAACTGTAAGAAAGAAAAAACATTCATCTTGTATTTTTCATCATCCTTATCATTTGGTTGTTTATCCTTAGAGATACTTTGAAACAACCAAAGAGAAACCTCTATCTCTAAGCCACACTTCAAAATGATAGAATTTATCAAGTTTTGTTTAGGTTTAATGACAAAAGCTAGATTTGAGGAAGCAATAAACTCTAGTAGGTCCTTTCACTTTGAATATTCAAGTGATCATTTCCTGAGGAATTGACATTCTTAAGTGGTTCCAATTAAGTTAACACTAAAGGCCTATTAAAATGAAAAATATGTATATTATCTTTGTATTTTTTAAGATTAATACATAAATATAGGGTGGGGCAAAAGTAGGCTTACAGTTGTTAGTATGGAAAATAATACAATAATTAATAAATAATAATGCAAGAAACTCTGTTTTGCATACTCACAACCTACTGTAAACCTACTTTTACCCCACCCTGTATATTTGTATGTCTTTTATAATCAATTTATTTTAATATCCAGAAATAAAACAAATATTCAAGGAAGTGAATAAATGTTAAAAGACTAGTTGAATTGGAATACATGGAGAGAAGAAGGATTGCCCATGCACAACAATTATGACGTCTTTAGAAGAATGAGGAGACTGGACTTTCTAGCATTTGTTGGGTTAGAGAGAAGTTAAATAGTTTGGGCCAAAGAATAGAAAACTTTAAAAATAAGACATATCCTGGCTGCTGTTTCTCAGTGGTTAGAGTGTCGGCCTGTGAACCAAAGAGTTTCAGGTTTGATTCCCAGTCAAGGGCATTTACTTGGGTTGTAGATTTAATCCTCAGCCTGGTTAGGGTGTGTGCAGGAGGCAACCAATCAATGTGTCTCTCTCACATCAAAGTTTCTCTTTATTTATCTCCCTTCTTCTCTCCTTTCCACTCTCTCTAAAAAAAGAATCTATAATAAAAGCCTAAGTGATCATCGCAACCCAACGGATGACTGAACAGGCTGTGTGGACGACCAGGCCGGCATGGGGATTAGTGAGGGATGACCAAATGACTGAGCAGCAGGCTGCGTGGAGCGACCAGGCTAGCAGGGGGGGCATTTGGGGGTTATCAGGTTGGCACGAGGGGAGCAGTGAGGGGTGACCAAATGACTGAGCAGTGGGCTGTGTGGGGTGACTAGGCTGGCAGGGGAGTTAGTGAGGGGCGACAAAATGACCGAACAGCAGGCTGCATGAGGTGACCAGGCCCGCAGGGGGGGCAGTTAGGGGTGAACAGGCTGGTGGGGGGGGAGCTGTTGGGGATGACTAGGCTGGCAGGGGGGGCAGTTAGGGGTGACCAGGCCAGCAGGGGGGGCTGTTAGGGGTGAACAGGCAAGAAGGCAGATGAGCAGTTAGGAGACAGTGGTCCCAGACTGTGAGAGGGATGTCCCCCAAGAGGTCCCGGATTGGAGAGGGTGCAGGCTGGGCTGAGGGGACCCCCACCCACGTGCATGAATTTTGTGCACTGGGCCTCTAGTAATAAAAATAAACAGAAAAAATATCCTCAGGTGAGGATTCACCTAAAAAATAAGACAGAGAAATTTATATACAGGATGCCCTGAAAAACATATACATATTGAACCGGCATAAAGAATAGCATGACAGGAATAAAAGGGAGATGTTGAGGTAAAGAGTATTAGGTAGGAATTGATTGCAGGAATCTAGGGACCAAAAATGAATGTCTGAACTAAGATGGCTGTGATATAAAATGAAAGGAAGAGAACAGATGTAAGAATCAATTCATAGGAAAAATTCTCATCTACTTCACCTTATTTTTTAGACATCTTTTGCCTTACTCATATTTAACAGTAGTCATGATAAATTTTATTAAATTTTTACTTCAAAATCTTTTTGTATTATATTCTGGAACTTACCAATGTTATAAAATAAGTTTATTTTGCTATGGTGCATGTGCTCATCTATATATGTAAAACCCTAATATGCAAATAGACCGGACAGTGGAACAACCGAACAACCGGTTGCTATGTTGTACGCTGACCACCAGGGGGCTCACGCGGAACATGGTGGGCATTGGCAGCAGGTGGCAGAGCATGAAACATGGCAGGCATGGCCATTGTGGGATGGTGAAGCAGGTGAGGGGGGCCACCAGATCAAGGCAGGGTGCCAGTCACTGTCATAGGGACAAGCCTCTGGTGGTTACTGAAAACTCTTTTCTCCCACATGCCACAGTCCCACCCAGTGCTTGCATCTGCTGCTGGCACCGGCCCTGCTCAGACCCGCTGCCAGTGCCTGGTGCCAGCCCTAATCACTCAGTGCTGTCAGCCTGTACGAGTAGTGGCTGCCAGCCCTGATCTCCCCTCAGGGCTTCTCCACCTGCCCCGGCTTTTGAGGGGCGATCAGGGCTGGCAGCCACCTCTCGCACCCATTGCCGGCAACAGCCCCACTTGCACCTGCTGCCAGCGCTGGAACCACCGCTTGCACCTACTGCTGGCGCTGGCCCTGCTCGCACCCGCAGCTGGTGCCTGGTGCTGGTTCCGATCGCTCGGCCCAGTCAGCGGGTGCAAGCGGTGGCTGCCTACTGGTCTTGATTGCCCCTGAGGCTTTTCCACCTCTCCCTGCTCCTGAGGGGTGATCAGGGCAGCAACTGCTGCTCACACCTGCTGATGGCGCCAGCCCTGCTTGCACACGCTGCTGGCACTGGCTCCAATTGCTTCACACCATCAGCAGGTGTGAGTGAGGCTGGTGCCATCAGCATGTGGGAGTGGCAGTGGTGGGAGCAGGGCTGCTGACTGTGGACCGGGGGCCATGGTGGGGGGGGCTGGAAGGGGCACAGAGGATGGGCCAAGACCTGCCCCTGTGCCCACTGCAGCCTCGTGGCCCACAGTTCTTTTCAAGGTGCATGAATTCATGCACTGGGCCCCTAGTTTTAAATAAAGGCTTGAGATGAATAAACTAATAAACATGCAATAGTCGTAGCTAGAATATTTAATTAAAGGTAAGAAACCTTCATTTATACCTCGTCAAAATGCCTTGCAACTGCAGACCCTTACTAAACATTTATTCAATTAACTGTTGAAATGAAATTCAAGTAATGGCTGAATTCAAACAGATGACAATATACTTACTGACATTACTATTGATGACACTATTAAACAAATATCAAGAATAGCATACAATTTTTAAAAATCATAAGAACTACCCTGGCTGGTGTGGCTCAGTTGGTTGGGCATTGTCCTGTGCATCTTAAGACTTTGATGGTTAGATTTCCCGTCAGGGCACATACCTGGGTTGCGGGCTTGATCCCTGGTAGAGGATGTGCAATAAGCAGCCGATTGATTGGGGGGCCATTATTCTACGTGCGCTCTCTCTCTCTCTCTCTCTCTCTCTTCTTCCCTCCTTTTCCTTCTCCCTCTCCCTCTCTTTCTAAAAATCAATAAAAATATTTTTTAACAAAACATAAGAACTGTTGAAGAGATATATTCATTATTAAAAAAATGCTACATATTCTTCACATAGAATTGAGGCACAATTTTATTATTGTACAGTGAGTCACAAGCCCAACACAGGTTTAATTGGTGTTGGCAAGGCTTTGTTTTCTTCTGGAGGCTCTAAGAGAAAATGATCAATAAAAATCCTTGTCTTTACCAGCTTCTGAAGGTCCTTCACATTCCTTAGCTTATGCCCACCCCCCCGCCCCCGCCAACCTTCCTCCATCTTTAAAATCAGTAAAACAATAAGACTCTATTTCAAGCCACACCTAACTCCCTCTTCTTCTTTAATGACTCATGTGATTAGCTTTAGCCCACTCAGATAATTCAGGATAACTTGCCATCTCAAGATCCTTAACTGTTATAGCTACAAAGTCTTTTTAGCCATGTTGGTTACATATTCAGTGGTACCAGGGATTAGGACATGGACATCTTGGGGGTGTGGCATTATTCTGCCTACAGCAGTGTCTCAGTGATTTGAGTGAAAACTTTTTTCTATCAATATAGTTCAGCTGTAATAATATAATATTGACAAATCATTGAACAATGAATGTTGTCACTGCAAAGTGATTGTATTTTCTTTAAACATGAATCTACTGCTCTGTAGAAATTTTGAGTCATTGTCTGTTTCCTTTGAACTCTAGCTTAAGCATTTTCCACAAGCCCCACAGAAAGAATCAAGAAAACAACATACTTTGAGAAGAAAAGTTCTTACCATGTACTTTGATGTTTGGAAGGCAATGGGTTTATGTGATACAAGAAATAAAGTTAACAGAGTGGTATTTTAACATATTCACTGGAATGCAAGCCACAAGATCTTGGCATTTATAGGCATAAGGGTAATAATTTTGACTATTTTGTTTTACCCTGAAAGTCAATGCATGTAGTAATTTCTTTTTACTTAACCATCAAAGTTCTATAAAACTGATAAGCAGAAGTATTACTTAAATTCTCTAAGCCTTATTTCCCCAGGTTGTAATTTGGGGATAATAATACTGTCCCAGAAAGAAGCTGTGAGAATAAAATTGCACATATAAA
The DNA here is from genome assembly GCA_025583905.1 of Ia io. Lineage (NCBI taxonomy): Eukaryota > Metazoa > Chordata > Mammalia > Chiroptera > Vespertilionidae > Ia > Ia io. The sequence continues at coordinate 50,021,502 of JAJQQW010000003.1, forward strand.
GTTCTCAGAGAATCTTAAGCACATAATAATCATTCAGTAAATATTAGCTATTATTTTTATTTGCTAGTAAAAAATTCTGGATGAACTGTCTAGTAGATACTTTGTGGTTGTTCATTCATACTCTATTATATATTTTATAGAAGAAACAGTATATTTTTGCACATCTATGAACAGGATGCATATTGGACAGGATTATCTACTTACACCCCCTGGATTATTGGTTCCTCAAAAGAAATCACTTAGGAAGGTGGATTATAAATGGATTTATAGAAAGGCCACCTTTTTGTTTTAACTATGTTGCTAGGGTTTGTGACAAATTTTTAAAAAATTCTGAAGGTTACATTCATATTTAGTTGCCTGGAGTCAGGGAACAGGTATTTGTATCTTTTAAAAGACCCAGACGTTCCCAGCTAGCATGGCTCAGTGGTTGAGCATTGACCTCTGAACCAGGAGGTCATGGTTCAATTCCCATTGTGGGGCATGCAGGAGGCAGCCAATCAATGATTCTCATCATTGATGTTTCTATCTTTCTCTCCCTCTCCCTTCCTCTCTGAAATCAATAAAAATATATTTTAAAAAATACTCAGAGGTAATTTTTATGCATGGCCCAGAGTAAGAACCATGGCTTTAGCCTAATTGAATCAGAATCTTCATGTTAGAATATTGGCATCAGTAATTTTTAAATCTCCCCAGGTTATTTCAAACTGCAGGCAACATTGAGAACCTCTGCTTTATACTAAGGGGACTAAACCAAATCTGAAGATATTCTACGAAGGTTTTGAGCAGTGAGTCCTCCTCAGGTGAGTGCTGTGGACGAACTTCATGTAAATGTAAAAGTTTATGTACTTGTGTATTTTCCAAAACACCACTATTTTTTTACTTCGGTGCCCCATCTGATCTGAGCACTTTGAGTGGGGTGCAGTGTAGGATATGGATTTACAAGGTGGTTGTGCTGCAGCTGAGCAGTATCTGTGGTGGCAAAGCATTGCTCAGGGAAAGGAGGGGAGTGTGGAGGTGAGGAGGAGGGAGTACATGATCCTCCACAGGTCTCCTGAATTATTGAGGGACAGAGGGAGATGAAGAAGCACATGAATAATACAGCTCCTCCTTCCTCAATTTTCTCCTGTCATCCTCAAAAGTCATTACTCAAAAGTCATACAGATTTGTTAGTACCTCCATGACTGGTGATTTCCTAACATTTTTGGCTTCTCAACTGACTCCCATGAATGGTAGGAGACAAATTACTAAAATCAGAAAACAAATAAATAAGAACTGAAATCTAAGGAGAATTTGATAAGAAATGGACTGGCATTGTCACAATATAAGCCATCAGTGCCCTTATTTATGTATCATTACTTCTGATAAAATGATTCTTAACCTTTCCCCCTCTGCCTTAAGCCTCTCTGAGAATCTGATGAGAGCCATGGATCTCTTTTCTGAAAAATGCACTTGTCCACAGACACAAACAAATCTGTATGTCACTTTTTAAACATTTTTTTATTGATTTCAGAGAGGGAGGGGGAGAGAAAGATAGAAACATCAATGATGAGAGAGAATCATTGACCAGCTGCCTCCTGCATGCCCCTTACTGGGGATCAAGCCAGCAACCAAGGCATATGTCCTGACCAGGAATGGAACCCTAACCTCTGGTTCATAGGTGGATGATCAACCACCGAGTCTCACTGGCCGGACTGTCTATCATTTTTTTTTTTTTTTAACAGTCCTCCCAGTATTTCACAACCCCAAATCACTGGCTACTTCTCTCAGTCTCCTTTTACTATTAGCTGTAGTTTTCCTAAACACCAAGAGACAGAAATATTTTTATTTTAGTTCTTGTGAAAGGTATTATGGTTGTGTAAATATTTGGTTAAAAGACTCTTTTTATGTTTCACTTACATTAGTTATTTCTTGAGGAGGTTAAGAAATGCCCAAGAACATTGTCGGCAGAATGATCAAAGCTTAGAACCAGAGGAGAAACTAGTCACACGTGGGGAGAAACCAGGGATGGGAATGACTAGAGAACTGAATGGAGGCTTAGTAAATGTGATTCTGTTATTGTCCAAAATTCCAGGTTTAAAAAACGTTTTCTGAAGTTTCCAGCGACCTAAGGAACAACCAGAAGAGCAAAGGCAAATTAAAATGTTCCTCACTAGGCATGTTCTGCTCTTTCAGACCCTTTTGTGAAAGGTAGGACCTTTAAGGGAATAGTCAGATTATTGTTTTGCATGTGTTGGAAATATTGTGCCTGGAATCATTGCACAGGTAAGGAAAACATGAGAAGGGGAAATGTGAAGATCAAAATATTCAAGTGGGGGTCTCAAAATGTGATCAAGAAAGGCTTTGGTACAGAAGTAATGGGATTTCTGATTATGACTATCTAGGGCTCAGTAAGAATCTGCCCTCCAGGATTCGGGGATGGTGCACTTGCCCCAGGAATCATTTTTTGACCTGTTCTGTTGTGTGGTGTTGAAGTGGTGCTCCTCCCCTGTGGCCCCCAAAAGCATTCTGTCCTTCTTCTAATGTTGCACAAACTATATTGTGGTGACATCAAGTGCATATTTTTTTCCCACTACAGTGCCAGCCTCTTGCATTATCCCCTGTATCTAGAGCAGTGCTTAGTATGTATGAAGTTCTCAATAAATGTATCTGTTGAATGAAATGGAATTGATCTGAACTAATGGCAAAATATGACTAATTCTTGCAAGCATTTCTCAAAATGATATTACCCAGAATACACAAGATAACTAAACTCTTAAGCAGTGAAATGCAAATCCTCTCTAATAAAATGGTAATATGCAAATTAACCACCACTCCGCTACATAAGCCACGCCCACCAGCCAAGCCATGCCCACCAGCCAATCAGGGTGAGTATGCAAATTAACCCAAACCAAGATGGCTACAGCCACAGAGAGCAAGGTTTCCTAGGTAGCAGAGGAAGCCAAGCTTTCCATAGCTGTTGCAGGCCTAAGCCTACACTCAAGCTACAAAGTTTCAATTATAGAAGGTAAACAAATTCAAACAAATGGCAGCAGAACAGAGCTTGAGAGAGCAAGCCAGGGTTGCCAGCGGCAACAGGGGAAGCAAAGCTTTCTGCACACCCTGGAGGGGCTCACCCACTTAAGGCTACAAAGTTTCAATTGTAGAAGGTGAATTAACTGCCACAGAAATGGCTGCCACCCCGGAGGGAGCAGCAGGCTTGGCTCCGCTCCAGGCTACAAAGTTTCAATTGTAGAAGGAAAATAAATTCCAGATACCAGGGCCTCCGCTTGGGTTGCCAGGGGGCGTGGCCGGCCTGCAAACCACCACAGGCCCCTCGCTCAGGCCGCCCCATGCCCCAAGGGAACCCCCACCCTGATCCGGGACACCCTTCAGGGCAAACCAGCTGGGCCCCACTCCTGCACCAGGCCTCTATCCTATCTAATAAAAGAGTAATATGCAGATTGACCATCAATCCAACACACAATATGGCTGCCCCCATGTGGTCAAAGATCCTGCCCCCATGTGGACACAGGATGGTCACCACAAGATGGCCAGCAAGAGAGGGCAGTTGGGAGGCACCCGGCCTGCAAGGGAGGGCAGTTGTGAGGGACCAGGCCTGCAAGGGAGGGCAGTTGTGAGGGACCAGGCTTGCAAGGGAGGGTAGTTGAGAGGGACCAGGCTTGCAAGGGAGGGCAGTTGGAGGTGATCAACCCTGCAGGAGAGGGCAGTTAGGGGTGACCAGGCCGGCAGAGGAGGGAAGTTGGGGGCAAACAGGCTGGCAGGGGAGCAGTTAAGCATCAACCAGGCTGGCAGCAGAGTGGTTAGGGGGTGATCAGGCTGGCAGGCAGAAGCGGTTAGGGGCAATCAGGAAGGCAGGCAGGCAAGCAGTTGGGAGTCAGCAATCCTGGATTGTGCGAGGGATGTCCGACTGCCCGTTTAGGCCCGATCCTGGTGGGATCAGGCCTAAATGGGCAGTCGGACATCCCTCCAGGAGTCCCAGATTGGAGAGGGTACAGGCTGGGCTGAGGGACAACCCCCATCCGTGCATGAATTTCGTGCATCGGGCTTCTAGTTTTAAATAAAAACGTGGGAGAAATGTCCCATGAATGTCCTCTTGGATGCTTTTCTCAGTCTCCTAAAAATAAAAACTGGAACTTCTTTTATGTAATTGGTCTTTCAACATAGATAAGCATAGATCTGTCTGGGCTTGTTTAGGCAAAAAAATTATTTTTCTATCTCTATATTTATGTTTGATTCTGAGAATGTCTAGCTGAACTGGTGACATTTGTGCAGTTTATTAACAGTAGGCTACATATGTATTGAAGTAGTATTATGTAACCCTGAACAGTTACATTCCCAAAGGGACAGAAAAGATTATTTTGGATGACATGTCTTATTATTCAAGACTCTTAGGAAATTCTCTAAATAGTGCATCCACTAACAACTGTGGCTTAAAAGTTCCAGTTTGTACTTTAAATGTCTTTCCTCTCCAAAGAAGTATTGGAATAAAGTTTAACATCTTGTTTCCAACAAGAAAGGAATGTAAATGCATTTTCTTATAAATATGAGACAAAAAGATGGTGTGCCATAAAGAGTTCAACTTTATTTCTTCAATTCATGAAAATTGTCTGAACTCAGATGAAAAAATTGCTTTACAAGTGGTATTACACTACATTAAAACAAATATTGTATGATTTAAAGTCATGTTATTCTCTCTGGAATTAGAAGACCTTGAATTCCAGAGTAATTAGTGACAACAGCTCATTTTAATTAAACATTTACTTCATAAAATGCTCTAAACGAATGACCTCATTTAATATTAAGAAAATCTTTTAAAGTAGGTTAGTGTTCCCCACTCCTACCTCCACCCCCATTCATAGTTGAGAACACTGAGTTCAAACACTCATTTGCTCATTCATTCAACATATATTTAGTAAAATTTTATTTTGTATTGGACAAGTGCTAGGTTGTAGAAAGTTGAATAAGACAGACATGTTGTCTGCCCTAATGTAACTTATATATTAGTGGCAGAGATAATAAATGAATAAGAAAATAAAAGTAATTATACAATTTATTAAGTGCTATAAAGGAAATAAAGAGAAAGCATGCTGGAGGGATGAGGGGGAGTGGAGAATAATACTAAATGGGACAATGAGCTGCAGCCTTTGGTTACATAGTCAACTGGTCAATGGTGAGTCAAGGCCACACTCATGTCTTCTGCCTCCTAAGTTGGTGCTGTTTTATACAGACACATGAAAAGAAGTGAGACATTTTGGGAAATGATACCACTTATTTTTAGGTCCCAGATTGCCCTTGAAGTTGAATAAACAGGTAGGAGTAACAGGAAGCAGCCTTCACTCACCTTTCCCCAATGTGGGACATCCTTAGAGTTACTACAGCCCTTGGTATTGTGAAGCAGCATCTTGCTGGTCCCAACGTAGGAGAGTTTGACATTTGCTTCATTAGAAGCTCTGAGTTCCATTTCCACACTGTGGTGCCAGAGTCCCTGCTGATTGTATATCTGCAACATAATTGGACCTTCTGTGTCATTACCTCTCTTTTTAAAATATTACATTTCATACAGCATTTTTCATATTACAGAAATATTTTAAGATAAATGAGAATAAAAGATAACGTGTTTATTTCAAAAATTAATTCTATAGCCAGATCTATTAGGACTCAATTGCAAGCTTCGAAGCTAAATTTGTGCGCTCAAGATAGTTGTTTTGCTAAGACCATTTATTCTTTCCTGACAGAGTTGGGAAAGCCGCTGAGCAAAATGGAATTCCAGTTTTTCTAGAGGGTTGTTATAGCGACAGGAGTTCAGTACAATATGTCTATTTACTTGTCCCAACACTTGGTTACCTCCCTTGTGACCCCGTGGAGCCTGAGGTAATGCATTCTGCACGGTGGCTGGGGTCTGAGAAGGTTCTAAGAACTTGTTGACAATTATGCATTGTGTTTCATTATTTACCACACTGGGGTAACGTGAATCTCTCCGATGCCCACAGAAGCCTGATCTGAGGCCCCTGTTCACAAGGAAAGTCATGAGGAACCCTTATCCTGCTTTCAAAGCCTCCAGTCCCCACCTCTGCCATTTTCATTTTATTCAGCAGGGATAATAGAAGTAGTTTTGATGACTGGAAACTACCATCTTGTTCCCCAGAGTTTGACTCTTTTAACCTAGTGCATTTTCTGTAGATAATATACCTCCTGTTATCAGAAATTTGGGATATTTGCTCTGGAAAATTTAAACAACTTCAAAGTGTAACTAAGCAGCCAGAAATTCTTCTGAGGTCAGCTGCATTCCACCAACACCAGAAGCCTGCACATATCTGACGTTGTAAATAAATAAGGGACATGATGTTTAAAGATGTTTGAGAAAATGTGATTTTTCTTGACCTGTGTACAATTGGAATGTTTTTATAACATTCCCACTTGCCTTTTCAAGGTATGGATTAAGGTAAAATTCCAGGACTTTTCAGAAACTGACTTCTCCATTACCTAGTGGGTTTGTGCAATTCATTAACAGTTTCATGTGGAAGTTTAGGAAAGAACATGTGCTTTATTTAAAACTCTTCTAAAATTGATACCAGAACAACATTGTTTTATATGCATCCTCATTGAGATTGAGTGGTGTAAACTGTAGAGACTTTGACATTCTAGGTCTACTGAAAAACAAGAAATGTCAAAAGTAAGAAATAACTAATATTCTAGAATATTCTAGTGCCTTGGTCATGGGGCTGAGAGTGTATTCCCATGAGAGTAAATTGGCTATGGGTATATGGGTCACTCCCCAGGATCAGGGACCAGCTGAGGAAAGCCCTGTTGAGGCAGAAGGAGGATGGCAGAGTCTTGGGTTTGAGTCAGACAGGAGAGGTGAGGCAGGAGGCTCTCACTTTAGGTGGCCAAAGACTAAGCTGCTAAGTTGGAGTGTTGGAGCCATATCTGAGAAACATCCAAAGCCATGCAACCAGGAGAGACAAGGATGCCTTGAGGCATCTTCCTGCACTCTTACTGCCCCTATAGTCAATTTCCCACACCCCAGCCAAGCAGACCAAATAAATATCTAAGTCAGTTCAAGATATTCCCCTGTTTAAGACTTTCCAATGTCTTCCAGTAACAGAATAAAATCCAAATATATTTCAAAATATAAATAAATTTATAACTGTTTGCCATTGCCCAATTGGATCTAAATTTTCTGTCCTGGTGAGCTCTACAACCTCCTCTCCTACCCTGTCCCCACCTGACTCCAGCCACACTGACCTAGAGGATCCTTGAACTGCCAAACTTAATCCTTCCATGGGGCATCTCTCTTGTTGAACTGCTCTCTACACCCCCAGGCTAAAAAGCACTTCTCCAGATTTTTTACTCTATTGATCTCCAGCTTCACTAAGGTCTTCTTTTCCTTAAAGAGGGTATGCTTGGATACTCTTTAAAGTAGTTGCTCTACCCTTAGCTCGATTCCCTTATACCAATACATTTGTTTTTAGTTTTATCACTCCTTATATTATGTTACATATTTATCAGTATTACTCTTTCTTAACTATATTGTTCAAATCTGTATTTCTAAAACAGTGCATGGTACATGGTAAGTTCTTAATAAGTATTTGATGGTTCACTGAGGGAAGGGCTATCTGGTGATGTAAATTAATTAGAAGGAACATGGTAATATGAGCCATGACATTTGTAGCAGAAACAGTACTAAGAAGTAAGATAAGGAATGAAATGTAGAGCAAGAAGAGTGGTTTAAAAAATGAAATTTGGGAATAGTAAGTGAGTTAGAATGTGTTTTAGAATGGGCTAGAGATCCATAGATTACAGCCCCTGATAGTCAAGAGTAAGAGAATCCTGCCCGACTGCTGTGGCTCAGTGTTGAGTGTCCACCTATGAACAGGAGACCACAGCTCAATTCCCTGTCAGGGCACATGCCCCAATTGTGGGCTCGATCCCCAGTAGGGAAAGTGCAGGAGGCAGCCAATCAATGATTCTCTCTCATCATTGATGTTTCTAACTCTCCCTTTCCCTTCCTCTGTGACATAAATAAAAATACATTAAAAAAAAGAGTAAGAGATCCCATCTAAGACTTGCACAGTGCCTAGTCCAGTAACATTTTTATTTTGTTTTGTTTTTCTTAAAAATTGCAATGCATTTACTTTTCTCAAATGAAAATTGGCTAAATTTGGAAAATATCATATGTTTTGGTCTTTCTAATTTCCTATTAAATTGTTTTCCTAAAGTAAAGTGAGAGAGAGAGAGAGAGAGAGAGAAAGAGAGAGAGAGAGAGATGAATTTAATATTCCTTCTTTGATTAGCAGCAAAAGATGAATTCCAGCAACAGTGTTTGGAGAGCACTGGAAGCAGGATGTGCAGAAGTTGAGAGAGATATGTGTAAATGAATCTCTTTTTTAGAGAATGTGGCTGAGTGGCAAATATGACTATCCTATCTAATAAAAGAGAAACATGCAAATTGACTGTACCTCTGCTACACCACAAGCCACGCCCACCAGCCAATCAGGAGCGAGTATGCAAATTAACCCAACAATTATGGCAGAGGCCATGGAGCTGGAGAGAGCAGGAAGCTTGGGTTGCACCCGGCAATGGAGGAAGCCAAGCTTCCCGCACACCCTGGCCAGCCCTGGCCTCCACTCAAGGCTACAAAGTTTCAATTATAGAAGATAAATAAATCCCAACAAAAATGGCGGCAGCCAAGGAGCTGGAGAGAGCAGGAAGTTTGGGTTGCCCCTGGCTATGGAGGAAGCCAAGCTTCCCAGCCACCCTGGCCAGCCCTGGCCTTCGGTCTAGGCTACAAATTTTCAATTATAGAAGATAATATATCCCAAATACCAGGGCCTCCACTTGGGTCGCTGGGGGTCGTGGCCGGCCTGCCAACCACCACAGACCCCTCACCCAGGCTGCCCAATGCCCCAAGGGGACCCCCACCCTGATCCGGGACACCCTTCAGGGCAAAGCAGCTGGCCCCCACTGGCACACCAGGCCTCTATCCTATCTAATAAAAGAGTAATATGCAAATTGACTGTCACTCCAACACACAATATGGCTGCCCCCATGTGGTCAAATATGACTATCCCCATGTGGAGAAAAGATGGCCACCATAAGATGGCCAGCAGGGGAGGGCAGTTGGGAGGAACCAGGCCTGCAAGGGAGGGCAGTTGGGGGTGATCAAGCCTGCAGGGGAGGGCAGTTAGGGGTGATCCTACCGGGATCGGGCCTAAACAGGCAGTTGGACATCCCTCGAGGGGTCCCAGATTGGAGAGGGTGTAGGCTGGGCTGAGGGACACACCCCCTGTGCACAAATTTCATGCACCAGGCTTCTAGTTGACAATAAAAAATCAGTTAGAAGGTGGCAAAGGAGCAGAAAAATTCTGACTCCACAAATTCTGGGGTTTGAAATTTTTCTTTCAAACAGAACTAATAAAGTGGAATAATATAGTAGAAAATAAGTAGAAAAATGATAAAAATACATGATTTTATTTACCGAGAGTATTCATTATATACCTTTTTTTTAGTTATATTTCCTTTAAGATAAAATAGTTATTATTTTTAATCATAAAGCAATGTACATTTAGAAATTGGAACAGCTGCTAATCAATGAAATACATTAAAGACGTTGACTTGAACATTTTAGGGTTTAATTACTTTTAAATAAGTGAGTAGAAAATCTGCGGACCTGGGGGGATTTCCCATGGTTTGTGCCACTTTTGAGAAGCATGCCTCAGGTGACTCATCACCGGGAAAGAATTAGATAAATACACAGGAAAATCATTAAAGGAAAGGGTAAGTACTGGTGAGATTTAAATGGAAAGTTATGAGCTAATAGCAATAGGAGAAAACCCATGTACTACATTTGACATACGGGAGAGCATGAGCGTGTTTGATGAATTAGAGGTTAAAACGTTTCTGAAAACTTATATTTATTTTATTTTTTAACTTTATTTTTATTGTTGACACTATGACAAATGTTCTCATTTCTGCCCTACCCCCGCTTTGCCCATCTACAACCAGCCCTCACCCACCCCTACCCTCTGGCCAACACCATACTGTTGTCTATGTCTATGATTTATGCATAAACATTCTTTGTCTAATCCCTTCACCTTCTTTCATCCAGTTCCCTCCTCCCACCTCTCCTCTGACAGCTGTCAGTCTGTTCCATGTATCCATGGCTGTGTTTCTACTTTGTTGGTCGGTTTATTTTGTTCATTAGAATCCACATATAAGTGAATTCATATGGCATTTGTCTTTCTATGACTGGCTTAAGTCACTTGGCATAATAATCTCCAGGCTCATCCATGCTGTCAGAAAAGGTAAGATCTTTTTTAGAGCTGTGAAATATTCCATTGTGCCAATGTACCACTGCTTTTTTCTTCATTCATCTACTGATGGGGGGCTGGGCTATTTTCAGAGTGTGGCTATTGAAAATAATACTGTTGTGAACTTAGAGGTGTACATATTCATTCAAATTGGTGTTTTGGGGTTCTTAGGATATATTGCAGAAGTGGGATCACTGGGTCATAAGGCAGTTCCATTTTAATATTTTGAGAAAGCTCCATACTGTTCTCTATAGTGGCTGCACCAGTCTGCATTCCCACCAGTAGTGCACTAGGGTTCCCTTTTCTCCACATCCTTGCTAGCATGTGTTGTTTGTTGATTTGTCTGGCAAGTGTGAGGTGATATCTCATTGTGATTTTTAATTTGCATTTCTCTGATGATTAGTGATGCTGAGCATTTTTTAATTGTCTATTGGCCATTTGTATGTTCTCTTTGGAGAAGTGTCTATTTAGGTCATTTGTCCATTTTTTTAATTGTATTGTTTGTCTTCCTGGTGTTGAGTTGTATAACTTCTTTATATATTTTAGAAATTAACCCCTTATCAGATATCATTGGAAAATATGTTTTCCCATACAGTGGGTTCACTTTTCATTTTGTTGATGGTTTCCTTTGCTGTGCAGAAGCTTTTTATTTTGATGTAGTACCATTGGTTTATTTTTCCCCTTGCCCTAGGAGAGGTATCAGCAAAGATACATGTACCTGTCCAATTTTCCCAACATCACTTATTGAAGAGACTGTCTTTACTCTGATGTATGCTCTTCCCTCCTTTGTCAAAAATTAATTGACCAAAAAGGCATGGGTTGATTTCTGGCTTCTCCATTCTATTCCATTGATCTACATGCCTGTTTTTATGCCAGTACCAGGCTGTTTTGATTACAATGGCCTTGTAGTATAATTTGATATTGGGTATTGTGATCCCTCCAACTTTATTCTTCTTTCTGAAGATTGCTGAGGTTATTCAGGGTCTTTTTTTTGGTTCCATATACATTTTTGGAATATTTGCTCTACATCTGTGAAATATGTCATTGGTATTAGGAATTGCATTAAATCTTTAGATTGCTTTGGGTAGTATGGACATTTTAATGATGTTAATTATTCCAATCCATGAACATGGTATATGCTTCCTCAATTTCTTTCTTCAATGTCCTATAGTTTTCTGAGTATAGGTCTTTTACCTCCTTGGGTAAGTTTATTCCTAGGTACCTTATTTTTTCTTGTTGTTGCAATAGTAAGTGAGATTGTTTTTTTAGTTTCTCTTTCTGATACACTGCCACTGATTTCTAGATATTAATTTTGTATCCTGCTACATTGTTGTTCATAGTATTTTGTATTTCTGATGTCAGTTGTTACTTCTCCTCTTTTATTTCTGATTTTACTTATTTACTTGCGTCCTCTCTCTATGTTGCTTGATGAATCTGGTTAAAGGTTCTTTATCTTCTCAAAGAACCAGCTCTTGGTTTCCTTGATCTACAGATGCCAGGTAGCCTTTGTCTTCCATACTTCCACTTAAGTTTCATCATTACTGGCTTTCCTGTTAATCCATTGAGGTAAGGTTTGGGATTGAGGGGCAAACATGTCACGATGACAAGAAAAATGCTGTAGGCTACACGCCACCTACCCAGCTTTCGTCTGCCCCCTGTACCTGATGCGCCTACCACACAGCCCAGACCAAGGTGCTTTAAGAGAGTGATTTTAATATTTTTGAATTTATAGAGACTTGTTTTGTGTCCTAACATGTGGTCTTTGATAATATTTCATGTACATTGAGAAGAATGTATAGTCTGCTGCTTTGGGACAAAATGTACTGTAAATATCAATTAAATCCATCTAAACTTGTGTGTTGTTTAAAGTAGCTGTTTTCTTGTTGATTTTTTGTCTGGAAGCATTTAATCATTGATGACAGTGTGGTGTTAAAAACCCCTCGATGACTATATTGCTATGAATGTCTCCCTTGAAGTCCACCAAGATTTTCTTTATATATTTAGGTGATCCTATATTTAGTGCATATATGTTTAACTCTTGTTGGTTTGATCCCGTTAGTATTATGTAGTGACCTCATTTATCTCTTGTCTTGAAGTCTATTCTGTTCGATAGAAGTATTGCTACCCCAGCTTGCTTTTTTGTTTTGTTCTGTTTCCATTTGCACAGCATATTTTTTTCCCATTCTTTCACTTTCACCGGTGTGTACCTTTGTTCTGAGTTGGGTCTCTTGTAAACAGCATACATATGGATTATGTTTTTTTATTTATTCAGCTCTGCTATGTCTTTTGATGGTAGCATTTAATCCATTTACACTTAAGGTTATTATTGATAGATACTTATGTATTGCAATTTGTTTTTATACCTATGTTCCTCTCTTTCTATTTCTTCTTAAAACAGTCCCTTTACAACCATGCACTCTGTGACATTCCCAGGATGACTCAGCATGGGAAACTTTAAGTCAGTGTAAGCATGCAGGGCTTTTTGTGAGAGGCAAAAGCCCTTCCTGCTTCTGAGCTTCATGGGAGGAAACAATGACTATGGCAGATATTTGCTCTCTGAACTGGTGATAACAAAAATGTTCTGATAGAAAAACTACAGGGGGGTTTTAGTGAGGAGAATCTTATTACAGGGAGCTATTTAGTTTGAGTAAAATTCTAGAAAATCTTTAATGATATGAGTTGTCACTATAGATTATGGAAGACTGTACACAGACATCTAAGAGTACCTGACATGATTGGAATATAAAACTATTTAGCAGTGTAATGGAATATCAAGAGATTTGGAGCTAGGCAGCCAGGGTTTGAATCCCAGACCAAGGCTTGCTAATTGTCATTGAAGTATAACATACACACAAAAAACTGCATAAATAATAGTGATTTTTCACAAAACAAACATATCCATGTAACTAGCACTAACTAAAATTGGGAATCAGAGTATTACACACATCTTAGAAAAGCCCCTGGCACTCACTTCCTATTACTGCCCCCGGGGTTAAACACTCTCCTGATTCCTAACGCCACAGATTCATTTTGACTGATTTGCCAGAACTTCATATGACTAGGATCAGTCAATATAGATTCTCTTCTACTTGGTTTCTTTTGGTCAACATTATGTTTATATGATTCAAATTCCTATGTCTAGCTGTAACTTATTGATCTCTACTGTCTAATTATATTCTACTAGAGGCCTGGTGCACAACATTCGTGTACTGGGGTGGGGGTATCCCTCAGCCCGCCCTGCGCCCTCTCACAGTCCGGGACTTCTCAGGGGATGTCTGCCTGCCAGCTTAGGGGAGTGGGCCTAAGCTGGCAGTCGGACATCCCCAGAGGGGTCCTTAGTGCTGCCGCAGAGGCGGGAGAGGCTCTCGCCACTCCTACTGTGCTCACCAGCCATGAGCCCAGCTTCTGGCTGAGCAGTGCTCACCCATGGAAGCGCACTGACCACCAGGGGGCAGCTCTTGCGTTGAGTGTCTGCCCCCTGGTGGTCAGTGTGCATCATAGTGACAGGTCAGTCCACCATTTGGTCAATTTGCATATTAGCCTTTTACTATATAGGATTGTATACATTGCTACAATTTGTACACTCTACACTTGTTGGACATCTGGGGTGTTTCTAGGTTTTGATTTTTCTCAAGAGTATTGCTAGGAACATTCTTATATTTTTTGAGTGTGTGTGAATATCTGAATTCAAATGTATTAGTCTGCTAGAGCTTCCATAACAAAATAGCACAGAGTGGGTAGCCTAAACAACAGAAATTTATCTTCTCACAATTCTGGATGTTGAAGTCCAAGATCAAGGTGTCAGCAGGTTTAGTTTCTCTAGAGGCCTCCCTTCTGGGCTTGCTAGGAACTGCCTCCTTGCTATGACCTCAAGTGACCTTTCCTCTGTATGTACACTTCTGGGGTCTTTTTCTCTTCTTTTAAAGACTCCAGTCTAATTAGATTAGGCCCCATCCTTATGGTGACATTTAATAAATTATTTCCTTAAAGGCACTATCTCCAAATACAGTAATTTTCGTGGTTGGGACTTCAGCATATGAATTCAGGGTAGAGGGGACACAAGTTAGTCCATAATAGCATTTAAGTGTGTTACATATTTAGAAGTAAATGCTAGGTTATTGGATATGAGTAAATTAAGGTTTAGTAGATACTATTGTTTTTCAAGTTGGTTGAACTGATTTGCATTCCCAACGGCAGTATACAAGGGTTCCAATGCTTCATGATCTCAGTAAATACCATATTGCCTTATTCATTTCAGTTATTTTGATGGGTATGTAAATGGTATACTGGGAAGTTTAATTAGCCTTTCTGTGACGATTATTAAAGTTGGATTTCTTTCATATGTTAATAACTTGGATGTTCTTATTTGTGAAATGTCTGTTTAAGAGACTTGACCATTTTCTAATTTCATTATCTGCCATTTCCTTATTGATTTATAGTTCTTATATATCCTGGAAATCTATTTTTTGCTTAATATATGTCTAACAAATATCTTCTCTATTCTATGTATTGCTTTTTCTGTCATGAATCATGTTTTGACAAGCATAAGTTCTTAATTTTGATAGAAAAGCTTAAATTATTTTTCTGTTATGGCTAGTGGGTTTCAGATCTTTATTTTAGTAATCTTTGCCTAGCCAAATGTCATGAAGATTTTTGATATTGTCTTTTAACTATTTTATTATTTTACTTTAACATTTAGATCTTCTTAACATCCAGAACTAATTTTTGTGTACTTTATGAGGTTGGAGATGGGATCATCATTAACCTTTTTCCATATAGATATTCAAATGACCCAAAGAGATTATCTTTCTCCACTGCACTGCATTGTCATTTTTGTCATAAACCAGGAGACGGTTTTATTTAGGGGTCAGTTTCTAGACATGCTCTTCTTTTTCACTGGCATATATGTTTATCCATGAGACAACATCACACTGTCTGAAAGCTTTATAACAAGGCTTGACTTCTTATAATAATCTTCTTTGTCAAGGGCTGCTCATGGCCTTTTACATTTTTATTAAGATATTTCCATACCTCTACATATGATATTTTGAGAATTTTTAATAATATTGATTTATTGATAATCTAGGCAAATCATTAATTGTCAAGCAGTGTCTTCATTCCTTCCTTCACACATTTATTTATTAAATATTTATTACTTGCCTCTTGTATACTAGGCACAGTGCTCAATGCTAAGACACAAAAATAAGGCAATCTTTTCTCTAAAGCGGTTAAAAATATATGGTTAAACAAATAATAATACAGGGTGACAGGCTATAGTAGAGGAAGTTACAAAGTATAATAGAAGTACTGAGGAGATGAAACTACTATGAAACGAAGAACAATACTGAAGGATTATTCGAATAATCGCAAAAACCATATTGAGAAATAGTATCAGAAATAGCTCAATCACTTCACAGTGCAACAATAAGTGCAAACTAGAACACCTGAGTAAACTGAAGGACATTTGAAAGTTCAATTGTAGCAAATAAAGAAGAAACTATAGAAATTTCTCATAGAATCCTATCACACCAAGTTGGCGCGAAATTAAACTCAAAAAAGAAGGTTGGAGCCTGGGAGTACTATGTGGTCAGTGTGATCTCCATTTAAGGGGTTTACAAGAGTAGGAGCCATAAACCTAAGGATAACCAGTGACCTCCTCCGGGTGGGACCACAGAAAAAGGGCTTAAGTCACTAGGAAGAATTTATCTGGAAGCACTGGTGGGAACTGAGACCAGTAATCTATTAGGAGTAAAGGCTAGTTTAATTTAGGATATGTGTTCATATCATACATTACCTAAGAGAAGTTATGTTGCCCACTGACATTGATGAAATCGACATCTAAGTAAATGCAAGAACAATGACATCAAGACAGTGAAAGTACAAAGGTTTGAGTAGTGAGGATTTGAGCTCTAGAGAGTACTGAAAAGTATGTTTAATCTAAAGCAGAGATAAATGGATATAGTGGAAGGAGCATTGAACTGGGAGTCAGAACTAGTCTTAGTTTTCACACTTTACTAGCAGTGTTATCTTTTTAAGCTACTTAACCACTCTGACTCTCAGTTTCCTAAGCAATGTAGCTCAAATTATTTGATGTGAGGGCCCTTTTAAATGATAAGATACTATATAAGTGTAAGAGATAGTGGTTTAACACTTTCAGTTTATCACTAAACTTATATAACAACCTTTAGTGACCTATAGCAACAGTTCTCAAACTTTTAGGTCTCAGGAATTCTTTTCACTCTTAAAGTATTGAAGTTCCCAAGGATCTTTTGTTGGTGTGAGTTTTGACTATGGGATATGTTGTTTCAAGAAATAACTCTGAGAACAATTTTTTAAAATACAGGGTGGGACAAATGTTAGGCTTAAGTTGTGAGTACATGAAACACAGAGTTTATTCTTTTATTATTATTTATTAATGATTATATTATTTTCCATATGAACATTGTAAGCCTACTTTTGCCCCACCCTGTATTCATTTAAAAAAAAAAAAAGAACCCATTACATGAGAGCATAAGTAACATATAAAATAACTATACTTTCCAAATGAAATATTTTTTAAAACAAAACAACATGTAGTTAGAAGTGTGGCATTATTTTATTTTTAAAAAAAAATTGATTTCAGAGAGGAAAAGAGAAGGAGAGAGATAAAAACATCAATGATGAGAGAGAAGCATTGATTGGCTCCCTCCTGCACATCCCAAACTGGGGATCAAGCCTGCAATCTGGGCATGTGCCCTGACCGGGAATCGAACTGTGACCTCCTGGCTCACAGGTTGACATTCAAACACTGAGCCACACTGGCTGGGCATTATTTTACATTTTTACATATGTAAAATAATGTCTGGCTTAATGAAGATTATTGAATTCTCATATCTGCTTCTGGATTCAATCTGTTGAAATATGGTGTTTTGGTTGAAAAAAAAATATCTGGCCTTATACAGATATCCTATATAATCCTACATAATAAACAGGTAATATGCAAATTGACTCTAATGCCCTCGCATCACAAGATGGCCACCCCCATATCGTCACAAGATGGCCACCCCATGTTGTCACAAGATAGCCACCCCCACGTTGTCACAAGATGCCCGCCCCACATCATCACAAGATGGCCACCCCCATGTCGTTACAAGATGGCTTCCCCCACGTTGTCACAAGATGGCCAGCAGGGGAGGGCAGTTGGGGGCCATCAGGCCAACAGTAGGCATGCAAAAGATTAGGAGCCAGCAGTCCCGGATTGCAAGAGGGATCCTGGATTGGAGAGGGTGCAGGCCAGGCTGAGGGACTACCCCCCCAGCCCCCGCCCCCCCCCCCCGTGCATGAATTTTATGCACCGGGCCTCTATTATATTATAAAAAGAAAGAGTATTTTAACTTTTGGATAATTGTGGATATTCTTCTTTGATTTATGACCTCTTGAAAGTTAGGTGCAACATGAAATCTGAACCCAAATCAATAAACTTTTCTTGCTTGTTAGATGGATTTTGTTTTACCCATGCATTATTTTGTAACATCATTTATTAGTCAGTTTTAACATATACAGTATTTTTTAAGTCACAGATTTTTAATATCACTATTATCTTATCAGAAAATCTTTAACTATCCTAATGCTATCTAACTCAAGGTTATGGATATAAGTTTTTCAATATTCTAACTTTCACTGGAAAGCTTGAATTCAGTCACTGGCAACAGATATTATCAGTTGTTTTTTGATGTGACAGACTTACTTGGTTCACTTTTGAGAAAATGTCTGCCAAATAACCACGTATTTGCCTGTAAGTGTTTTTCAAGTAAAAATGGTGTTCCATGAAAAAAACAACTAGTTTAACTAGCAACTTATTAACACTAGGGATTCTCTCTGAGACCATCATACTTCTGTAGGCAGTAGAAATGCTTTATTTGTAATTCCCATGCTAGCCCATGGGCTTCTTTTAAAAATATATATATATTTTTAATGATTTCAAAGAGGAAGGGAGAGGGAAAGAGAAATAGAAACAGCAACGATGAGAGAGAATCATTGATTATCTGCCTCCTGCATGCCCCACACTGGGGATAGAGCCCACGACCCTGGCATGTGCCCTGATCCGGAATTAAACCCTGACCTCCTAGTTCATTAGTCAATGCTCAATCACTGCATAATGCCTGCTGGGCCCCATGACTTCTTAAAGACATGAACTCAAAGATCAAGATTTAGTAAAATGAATTATTTTACTGTCTCATCAAGGATATTCTTAATTGAAACCAGCTTTAGATTTTCCCCTCTGTGAGTGCATTGAATTCAAGAATTCAATTACCACAATAGTTTTGTTGCACTGCCTTGATTTGCGCCAAGGTGCCAACACTTTTCCTTTCAGTGAAAAGGTCAACATAGTGAAAAATAAAGTGATATCTTTTTACTATTGTGAAAGTAGTTTGACCTTATAGACTCCTTGAAGGAGAAATAAGGGCTCTCAGTGATCTGCAGACCCTACTTTGGGAACCACTGACTAAAAACAAGGTTAAAAACAATTTTGAGGCAGTGTCTTTCGTACTCAGTAGAAAAGAATGCTGTCCTTCCTTGGCCAAAGATTCCTTGAGTAATGAAGGTAGATAAGCAAGAGTTCACAGTCTGGTCCCAATCTTTTCAGCCACATCTCGTTTTATTCCTCTCTGGATCCTCAGTTGCAACCATGATGACCTCAAGCTCTCTCAAAACGCTCCTCCACATTCTCAGCTGTGTGCAATTACTTTAACATGATTACCCAGATTTCAGGAGCCTGCTAAGGACTCACAGGCTTCATCAGCTTTTTTAGGATGCTACATTCCACAAAAGTTTATCTCTTACCTAAACATCACGACTTTGGTCAATCCTACTCATCTGACACTTTATTATTAATGCTAAATTTTATTTGTATTTCTTTTTTTATTGTAGTACTAGAGGCCCAGTGCACAAATTCATGCACACATGGGGTCTCTTGAACTGGCCAGCGATTGAGGCCTATTGTGGGGACAGCCAGCTGGGCTCGGGCGGGGGGCTGTGGGAGGTTGGCTGTGGAAGTACACTGATCACCAGGGGCAGCTCCTGTGTTGAGCGTCTGCCCCTGGTGGTCAGTGTGCATCATAGCGACTGGTTGATTGGTCATTCCAGTCATTCAGTCGTAATAGTTGCTTAGGCTTTTACATGTATAGACTAGAGGCCCAGTGCATGAAATTCGTACATGGGGGTGGGAGTCCCTGGCCTGCACCCTCTCCAATCTGGGACCCCTCAGGGGGATGTCCAACTGCTGGATAGGGTCTAAACCGGCAGTTGGACATCCCTCTCACAATCCAGGACCACTGGCTCCTAACTACTCGCCTGCCTGCCTGATCACACCTAACTGCTCCCTTGCTGGCCTGATCGCCCCTAACCACCTCTGCCTTGGCGCCTGCCACTGCAGCTTTGTCTGGAAGGACATCCAGTCTATCCGGTTTAATTAGCATGTTACCCTTTTATTAGTATAGATTGCCTCATTGTTGATAATTTATTTAAAACTTAAATATAAGTTCATTGAAAGGATGTCTTTATAGAATCCTATATAATAAAAGCATAGTATGCAAATTGTCCCCTTGACTGAGAGGTCATCTGGGAGTTTGACCAGGTAGTGGGGCCGGCCAGAGTAAGGGAGGGAGGCCCCGGCTGGCAGCCAGAAGCTGGCAGCCAGCAGTCGCTAGGGACCCTACTAGTGTATGAATTTCATGCACTGGGCCTCTAGTGTATTATATTTTCCTTCCATAGCAACTCACATAATTATTTTTATTGGGTAACTATACACAATTAACTAATTGTACCCAATAAATGTGACATCAATCAATCAATATATAGGCAGTAATGAATGACTCGAGGGGCTGTCTCTCCTGGGCCATCTTTGTTTTCCTACACTAAATTTTCCTTAAACAATCTGACAGTCTCCTGTGTCTTCAATTTTTTTTTTCTGCTATTAACTCCTAAATTATAAATCTACCCCAGATATTTTCTTTGAGCTTTTCTCCTCCTCCTCCTCCTCCTCCTCCTCCTTCCTGGACATTGTCAACGTTCACACTTAAAACTTGACATCTAATCTTAACTCATTGTCTCTCTCTTAACTGGTTTCTCCTTTTGTAATCCCACTTTAGTTAATGGCATCCAATGACCAACTCAATTGCTCAACATAGAGGCAATCACCATTTTCTCAAGGTGCTACCTTCTAAATACTTCTGTGGAGCATCCATTTTTTGCTATTCATACTCTCACAGTCTGAGCTCAAGTTACCATTAAGATCACCTCAACAACTCCAGCAACCTCCCAAGATTTCTCTGACTTTAGACCTTTGATTTGATTGCACTATTGCAGACAAAGTAATTATCTTAGTTTATTTGCTGTTATAACAAACTAGAGGCTCGGTGCATGTGCATGAAATTCATGCACAGGGGTGGGTCCTTTAGCCTGGCCTGCTCCCTCTCACAATCTGGGACCCTTTGGGGGCAGTTGGACACCCCTCTCACAATCCAGGACACTGCATGCACCAATGACCATATTTTTCATTCAGGTTAAAGGCATCTTGCTGTTGTATGGGCAGCTACATTGTTTTGTCCTGATTGTAAAAAGTAATACATAACATGATCCTTCTGAGGCAGTGGTACTATTTTCCCCATCTTATGGGTGGAAAAACTGAAACAGAAAGAAGTTAAGTAATTGGCTTTGCCACACAGTTATAAGTGTCAGAATCAGGGCTGACCACAAAATGTGCAAACCAGAGTCCATGTATGTCATTGCTGCATTATCCTGTTTTTTTAGTGTTAGAGTAGCCTTGCCAGGTTTTAATTTTTAAATCTAAGAGACTGCTCCCAATATATAGGAATGCATGTTCACCCCCATGTAGAATAAACAGGATATGGACAGATTGGAGATTCTTCTGATGAATTAGGATTAAGCAGCCACAGATCTCTTTCTCAAATACTGCTGAAGCCACCTTCTGTGTTTAACTGTGTGTGGGATGTAGCAGTTTATAAGCTATGACATAGTCACTTGCAATCTGGGACCCCTGAACTGGGGCTGGGCACCACACCGCTCATGCTCATCTCGACCTGCTGCCGCCACTCTCCGCTCAGTAGTGCTGCCGCAGAGTTGGAAAAGGCTCCTGCCGCCGCAGCTGTGCTTGCCAGCTGTAAGCCTGGCTTCTGGCTGAGCGGTGCTCCCCCTGTGGGACTGCACTGACCACCAGGGGGCAGCTCTTGCTTTGAGTGTCTGCCCCCTGGTGGTCAGTGTGCATCATAGCGACTGGTCGACCGGTCATTCGGTCATTCTGTCCTAACGGTCTCTTAGGCTTTTATATATATAGATTACCATAGACTTACAAACAATAGAAATGTATTTGTCACAGTTCTGAGGTTTTAAAGTCCAAGATAAAGGCCAGTAAATTTGGTGAAAGCCCACTCCTGGTTCAAAGATGGCTCCCTTCTCACTGTGTCCTAACATTGTGAAAAGGCAAAAGAGCTCTAAGGGGTTTTATTTTTTCCCCAAAAAGATTATTTTAATTGATTTTTAGAGAGAGAGGAAGGGAGAGAGAGGGGGAGAGAGAGGCATCAGTGTGAGAGCTGAAACAGTGAGCAGCTGCCTCCTGGAGACGCCTTACAGGGGACTGAACCCGCAACCTTGGCATGTGCCATGATGGGAAATCGAACTGGCAACCTTTCAGTGCACGGGAGAATGCCTAACCGACTGAGTCACACCAGCCAGGGCTCTCTGGGACTCTTTCATAAAGGTACTAACCCTATGCATGGGGGTTCTGCCCTTATGATCCAATCGTCTCCCAAAGGCCCACCTCCCAATACCATCATACTGAGGAATAGGTTTTAACAAATGTGTTTGGTGAGTGTGTGTGTGTGTGTGTGTGTGTGTGTGTGTGTGTGGGGGGGGGGGCATTCCATCTATAGCAGTGATTTTTCTAAAATACAACCCAAATCCTATCATTCTCAGCCTAAAACGCTTCAGTGACTCCACATCGCCCAGGATAAAATCTAAACACCCTTAGATGGTCTAACATCTTTGCGATCTGGCCCCTGCTTTCCTTTTCAGCTTCATTTCTCCCAGAAATTCTTCTTCAAACTTTGCCTCCTGCTGTATTGAGCTGCTTTCTTTACCATGCTCTATGTTCTACTCCCTGACATTGAACATGATGTTCCCCTTGTCTAAAATGTCTTCTCTTTTCACCCACCAGTCACTTCCAGCTTCCACATCTTAGCTCCTCACCTGACAATGTTGTCATCATTGATAAATTTAACTTATAAATAATCTCTTCAATGAAGTTTCTCATACTGATTCCTTCCTGAGGTCCTCCCCATGGCTGCTCTCAGTCACTATCCTTATTCTATTATAGCACACTTCTCACTATGTTGCCTTGTCCATTAATTGATTCCCCTGCTACAACATAAATCTTTGTGAGTGCATGAATATAATTTAGTTTATATTCATTATATGTCTAATTGCCTGGTTTAGAATAAAGCCTTAATAAATATTTATAAAATAAAATTATTATTATTCAATGTTAAAATACTGTAATAGAATTTTAAATAAAATTTCATAATCCTGGTTGGGTAACTCAGTTGGTCAGAGTGTTGTCCCCATATGCTAAGGCTATAGGTTCAATCCCCAGTCAAGGCATTAAAGAATCAACCAATGAATGCATGAATAAGTGGAACAACAACTTGATGTGTGTGTATGTGTTTTTTTTTCTCTCTCTCTCTCTCCCACTTCCTCTCTCTCTTTAAAATCAATCAATTAAAAAATGTCATAGAGGCTAAAACAATAAAGAGGTTAAATTGAACTGTGAGCGGAGGGAGAAAAGAGGGCCTGGGGACAATTCAGAGAGGTACATTTTTGTATGTCATCAGAACAAAAAAGATGTCATACTTTTCCTATGGGATTTGGGGAATGAGCCAGAGTACAATCTCTTGCCGAGGCTATGATAATATATACCCTAGAGACAATAATGAGAGCTGTCACAGGGAAAAAGGGACTTTTGAGAAAAGGTCGTGAACTGTGAGGTGTTACGTAAGAGGATGTGACATGTTTTGCCTCGTGAGTAAAGCTCTACAGATAACCTTAACAAAAATGCTGCATCTGCTTTGGCAGTTTAAGAGGTAACGTTCCAACATTGGCGCAGTCAGTGAGTGCTGTTTTCTCCAAATACAACATTTTGAAAATAAATTTTCCTAATTGTGTTTATCCAGGTTGGCAAGGCTCTGAGTTGCTAAATGGGAGGAAGTGTAGAGAAGCAGAAGGAGCACTCAGGACCAAGTAGAAATGTGAAAAAAAAAATGTTGGTGAGTTTAATTCCTAGTTTAGGGATAGAGTGATGAAAGGCCTTCAGGATTAATAAGGAAGCTGTTTTCCTCCTTGAAGCATATTCAATTAGGAAAATTTACATATAAAAATGACACTAATTATAAACACAGCGTGTATTCAGTTTTTCAGGAGAAGGAAGTGTTCTTACCAATTTAAGAAGTTATCTTTTCTTCTTCATTTTTACCAGGCATCCCTTAGGATGGAAATTTATCTAAGACAAATTTTTAAATGATAGTTGAAACAAACTTATCTTGAAAATATAGTGTCATTTAAAAAAACAAACATGTATGCTGTCCTGTAGGGTGACACAGGGCTGGGTTTCTCTTTTTTCTGCTTCATATGTTTGAAAATGACTTCTCTATCTTGTCTCTACCAATCTACCACCATCTGTCTCCCCACATTATTATTCTAGTTCCCCAGCTAATCTGCATTGGCTGAATAAAGTGGATAAGCAAATACATTAATAATTATAATGTAAATAAGAATTAGCTAATCATATGGTTAAGAGAACCTATCCTGAGTACATTTATCATATATGGACAAATTACTTAACACCAACTTACCTTAGAATAGGCCAGATAAGTGTTCACTTTTATTATTTTTGTTCTTAATTTAGCACTAACATAAGGGCTAAGATAGTGAGAGGTGTTATTGTGGTGGGTCAGCAGAAGTAACCTGTGTTCTCAGAGGCCGACCGGGGTGTGCGGCCCGGGTAAGGGTCCTCGGGGTGAGTTCCTGCAGTGCAACCTCAGGGGCGGTGGCTCAGGGCGTTCTCCTCAGCCCACAGTCCAATATCTGGATCTTCCTGTTAACCGAGGATCCTTTATATGGAACTGAGCAATTTAAATATAAAATACTAAGTGTGAAACAAACGTGACCACATCAGGTAGGAATGGAAACCGTGCTTTGAGGAAAGGGCCCAAGATCCCTTCTCCTCGTGAAGATTATCCGAGGGGTGCAGGCTGCGATCTCGCTGTGCGGCCCTGCACTGGTTCTGCAGTATGATCTTTAATTTCTCGTTTCATTTGCCTTCAGTCTCCACGCGACTGTGGGCAAATTGGACCACAAGACACTCGGAGACCACACAGTCCACACATTGACAGCTGGCAAGCCAACACGCAGTGGGGCGTGGGGAGGCATTACTAGGGCTTGGGGTCTCTGGAGCGCTGCAGGGCACAGCCAGACCTTGGTTTCTGGTGATCCTCAGAGGTTTGGATGCAGTCAAGTTAACAACCAATTTCCTGACACTGTTGCTGGGTGGGACCCACGCAGCCCACTTCCAAAAGGGTTTTCACAGCATTTTGGGGGTGCTCCCAGGGCATGTGGGAGGTGGTGGCAAATGCAGAGGCAGCCAGCAGACTGTGGTCAAGGGAGCCCTACCCCACTGATCTGAATGTCCTAAAGGGAACCCCTAGGCCTGGGCACAGAATGAAAGTGGGAGTGTTGGGGAGGGGGGCGGGGAAGAGATCAACCAAAGGACTTGTATGCATGCGTATAAGCACAACCAATGGACACAAGACACTGGGGGGGGGGTGGTGGGTGATGTGAGGGCATGTGTCGGGGGGTAGGGGAGGCTGGAGGAAGGTCTATGGGGAAAAAAAAGGAGATATATGTACTACTATATGTAATACTTTAAACAATAAAATAAAATTAAAAGAAAAGAAAAATGTGTGGCCTGTGCTTGGAGCAGCCTGGCTCTCCTCCCTTCCTCTCCTCTTCCTGCCCCTGCAGCTGGTGTGAAAAGAAAAGGAGTAGAGTTCCTCCCAGGCACTGACCAACTTCAGAAACTGGGATTGTGGTATTTCATCAGTGTGCAGAATTTTAACCCTGCGTGAATAAGCTTGCATATTGTAAAACACCTTTACCTATTAAAAAAAAAAAGCTAACTAAAGGTAATTTTGTTTTATTAAACAAAACTTTTTAAAAATTAAAAGACAATATTTTCCAGAACTGAGAATTGAGTGTTATAATAACTAAGAATCAGTCTATTAGCTCCTTCCAGACAGCAACACTAGCATCATCTTTATAATTGCTTGGGAATTCTAAGGAATGTATTCATGTCATTTATATATTCATAATTTGTATGTATATGATTATTTATCATGAATATGTATTTTTATCTCTTTTTTTCTTTAAAAAATTATTTTGTTTATGCCTAATACTGACACCTAGGCAAAGCATTTATCTAAGGTTTAGGCTAATATTAACAGCATCAGAAAGCTATAATCCTGATTAGAAAATAAAATGATTAGAAAATCTTAGATAATAAAAGCCTAATACGCTAAGTGTCCCACCATTCACTCAACTGTTTGACCAGTAGCTATGATGCTCACTGACCACCAGGGGGCACACGCTTTGATCAGTAGGTTAGCTTGCTGCTGAGGTCCAGCGATTGGGACTGGGCAAGACGGGCTGGACATGCCCTGGACAAATCTGTGCACCAGGTTGATTTCAGCCCAATCCCTGCAGGCCAGGCTGAGGGATCCCACAAGTGCACGAATCTGTGCACTGGGCTTCTAGTATTATTATATTTTCTAATATTAATTATTAGAAAATAAAAACTAGTGGCAGTAAGTCTTTAGCTTTATTTTAGTATTGGGTTAGTGATAGTCTACTGTTTGCTGGGATTGAAAAATTACCTAAAATTATATTTCTTATTGATTTTTAAATTCATCTGTATGTTACTGTCACAGATGTCAAATAAGAAACTTAATTTGCTCTCCTTAATTCAATTCAATTTTTTGACTGTACTTCCCTGGACAGACATTGTCTTTCCATCTTCCCTACTCCACTGGATGTCACAAGAAGGACTGGTGCATATTTCCTGAAGAATTGTCCCTAAATCCTGCTCCCCAGTGTCAGTTTCAAGGTTCGGGAAGAAGGACAGCCTTAGATAAATGCAAAAGTTAGAAATCATCAAGAAGCATGTGAAACATCCCAAAGTAGGGTTCCCATTGGTTATTACCATAGGGCTTATCTTTCTCCATGTTTATGGTTTGCCTCTTGATGCCCCACAGAAGCTACCATAACTCTATGCTTCTGTTTCTCACCCTTTCATCACAGCTCTGCTTAGTTGATTGAGTCCCCTTCTCTTAGAAACAGTGATTGTGGCATTTTTGGAATATCCAAAAGCCACCAAATACCCATGATATGCCAGAGACAGGAATTAGCAGAGCCTTCCCTCCCCAAACCACACTTGCTTGGTCATTACTAGTGTACTGCAACCCTTCCCAAGGCAGGACTGGATCCCAGGCTATCCCAGACATGAATGAGAATGCTCTGCTCCCAGGAAAAGGTTGGATCTGTTCAAGGCCTCAGTGGACAATAACTTTTTCTGTCCTTGTGGCCACACGTTCCAAACTCGCAGCACTCTGGGGAAATGCAGGACACAAGTAGAGTATCACAGTTATAGGGGCGCATCACTCTGGCAAAACAGGTATGTTTAAGCGTCTTTCCATTTATCCTTCCCAAAAGTCTGCTTTGTGTGGTAGCTTATAAATCTGGCATCAATAGTTGGGATAGGTCGGGGTACAAAAGGGAATGACATGTTTACAAATTTATCAGATGAAGTGAATGCAGGAAAACGTGTTTTGCAGTTGCTGAAGATTAGCTTTGGAGAAAAACACCTCTGCTATGCCATTATCTATTTATTTACTAAAGCTATTATCTGATGAATTTAAGTAGTAAAAACACCAAAAAGAATAGTTTATCTGTTGGAAATTACAACACTTTCTTACATTCATGACATTATAGCACAAGCACATTCTTCTCTCCTCTCTCTCGAATTTGAAGCAGAAAGGAACAACAATAAAGTGCATAATTTTTATTAGATTATGCTCTAACGTGGATGACTGAATTATATGCAATTTAGTGATTAGAAAGTATCCCAAATGCTATTAAAGTCAAGTATTAATATTTGTTTAATTAAAGGAAATAGTGCAATTCTTCCATGGTGGTCTAACTAGATATTTGCCCATTTTTATTGTTGACAGAAAGTTCTTCCATTTTTGGATAAATCACAATTACTAATTTTAGCTGTTAAAGTTCCTTTTCTCCTCTTCACCAGCCAACCTGGGCAAGGTTCCACAGACAGTATTTTTTCTTGTTTGTCCCCACCCAGAAGCCCTTACTCTATTCAGGGAATAAGAAAAATGCAAAGATCCCCTGTGTGAATCACTTGGAATTAATCAACAAACCTCTTAAAACTCTAATCAGCACAGGAGTGAGTGCTATAAAGAGAAAGAAGCAAACCTGTGGGAAATGGAAATGCAAGGAGTTGAGTTTTCCTTCTCATTCTTCAACAAACATCCTGAGTTTGCAACCTTTAAAATGTTACTATAAGAGTAAGATAACTGCATTACAAAAAAATTGAAAATAATGCAAATATTAATTTCTGATCCCAGTAGCTCATTCCATAACTTTTTTCCTTTGGGTGAAAAAAATTTGTAATTATTATTTTTTTTTATCATGTTTGATTAAAAAACACACACAGAGTTATAAACAAAAGAAGAGGAACGCAGGACATGCACTCAACTGAAACATTTTGAAAAGGAAAATTGACAACCATTGCTTTACAATAAATATATGATCTCATCAACAAGGTAGGAAAATAAGGAATAATTATCTTTTTTTTTTTTTTAAAATAATCTTTTTTTTAAAATATATTTTATTGATTTTTTACAGAGAGGAAGAGAGAGGGATAGAGAGTTAGAAACATCGATCAGCTGCCTCTTGCACACCCCCTGCTGGGGATGTGCCCGCAACCAAGGTACACGCCCTTGACCGGAATCGAACCTGGGACCCTTGAGTCCGCAGGCCGACGCTCTATCCACTGAGCCAAACCGGTTTCGGCTGGAATAATTATCCTTTAAAAAGTCATGGGTAAACCAGCATTGTGGGTACAAACATGGATGCAGAGGCAGATGACATGGTTTAAAGCTTGTCTTTGCCATTGAGCTCTTCTTGTAATCTCAGGCAGGTTGGCTCAGTTTCCTTATCTATAAAATATTAATGCCAAGTATGCCTACTTTATCAAGTGTTTATGATGGTTCAATGAGTTAATAATAAGAAGTACTCAATAAGAACCTGTAATATAATAGCATATGATAAAATTAAATTATTGTTATTATTCTTCAGTTTCTAGCACAGTATTTTAAAAATAAGTACAAACCTACAAAGAAGAGAATTGTATTTCTAGTCTCTGGAAGTTTCATTAAATAAAGATAAATGACAACACACCTGCCTTGAGACTAGGTCTAAGAAATTCTCTTCTCATATGCAAAATGTTTTTTGTTGAATTTTATAACCTACAGCTTGAGGATCATTTCTTATGGTTTAGAATTGATAAGGGAAGATTTGTGACTGGCTTCCTCTGCAAAATATTTGTTCTCAAATGATTTCCTCTTTCCTCCAGGAGAGTATAAATAAGCTTTTTCGGTGTGACTATTTGGTTTTCTTCAAAACATGTTAGGCCGTATTTATCACAGCTGTAGTCTTCATTTCAAAGATAGATGGTTTCAGGTATCTCTTAATTGAGTAGCACTTTTTGTTTAGATTTCCAGATAAAGCACAATAAAGGTTTTACATACAGAAAGGGTAGACTGCTTCCCACAGAACACAAGGCATTCCCAGGATGAGAAGCTGGCCCCCATGTTGTTTGGTAAAAAAGGAATTCCTAGCAGGGAGATATTTTTAGTGCATTGGTTGGAACATCAGTTCCATCCACATTTCCTTAACACCCTGTGCTATATTCTCCCTCCAACATTCCAGGATTGGTCCATCACCCAAAGTAACCAAGAAAAGTCACTTAAGATTTTTTTCTCACAAGGAAAAATAGAAAAGCTATTGTTATTATATTAACATATGTTTCTATTTCTTCATTTAATACACAACAGCATTTGGGCCTCTACTAAAAATTATCACTCACACTAAGAGATGAACCAAGCCCTCCTGAAATATTTTGTTTTGTGACTGTAACATCAGTATGTTTAAATTACATATTTATTTCTGTCTACATTTTGGGTATGGCTCCTAGTGACTAAAAATTGTAATATTGTGTTTGCTTTGCTGCATCTATTTATTTTTATAAGAAATTGATTAGCTGACTTCTTTCTACACTGAGATCTTCTATAAAAGGTAAAATTTCTTTCTCTCTTTTTAATAACATATGAAAGCAAGTACAGAAAGACATGCTTTAAAAAATGTCTTAAGCAAAACCTTGGTCAATATATAAACTGATTGAGCATATATATAGAAAGCTTATTTATATTATAATTATAATTGTTCTTGAACATGATTTGTAACATCTCTCCCCTTTCTGATTTAATACCAGGTTGATCATCAGCTTAGCAAAATTAGATGTCTTTTACATGTACAGACAGATATCAAATTTACAGGTAGTAATTCAAATGAAAAGGAGTAATTTTGGATAATTTCCTTTTGCCTAAAATACTTTTATCATAGTTCAATAAACTTCTTACCAGATATAATTTCTAAGATATTATTAAAGAGATTTGCTGGGAAGAAAATTTGGAGTATAGGTAAGAATTGATGGAGACATGCATATTTATATATATAAAATATATATGTATATATAAAATATCTCTATATAAGTATATACACATATATAATGTTTTTCTAAAGTTCAGAATTTGAAGGGTGAATATCATTCAAGGCCACAGCCTTTGAGTTGCAAAAAAAGTCACTGAATTTTATAGATTTGAGTTTTAAGACTTAAAATTCTCAGTTGCACTTTTTAAAATTTGAAACAGTTGACCACCTGGTTTTAAAAAGCATTTCATAATATTGTAGAAGTGAAATGACTCATTAAAACAAAAATGTAGAAAAGTAGACAAAAATAGATCCAGAGAGAGAGAAGCATCGAACAGACTGTCCAACCTCAGAGGGAAGGCAGGGGAGAGAGGGAGATTAAGAGAGCAACAAAATGACTTGTATGAATGCATGTAAGCAGAACCCATGGACACAGACAGTAGGGTGGTGAGGGCATGTGCTAGGGGGTGGGAACGGCAGGGGAGAGGTCAATGGGGGAAAAAGGAGACATATGTAATACTTTAAACAATAAAGAATTAAAAAAACACACCTGAAAACAAGTAAAATAAATAAATAAATAAATAAGTTAAAATTCAAGTTATTTAAAAACACATATGATTTGCATTAAGGAGAAATTATAGCCCTGCCAACCATCTTTCCCTTTCAAATATTTATAGTACATTTTGAGGACATTAGGCAAACACTTAAATGCCAGTAGTTCATTATTTTTAAAAATATTTTTTTTCAAGTGACTAACATTGAAATATAGATTCTGTTTTTTTCTTAGGGCCTCGAACACGAAGTCTGTTTTATGATTGACATGGGTTCATTGCTAGGAAGATTTTAAGTGTTCTTTTTGAAATTCTGAGAGTCATAGGAATTAAACTTTCCTTCTTCTGCTTGCACGGTGTTACCTGAGAGCAAAACACTTTTTCAACTGTTGACTCCTTAAAATGTGTCTTTGCTTTTGTTATAATACTCTTCTGGGCTCTTTTCCAGGATCTCTGAGTAACAAAGTTCTCTGTTTTGATCATGGATAGGGTGTTATTATTTTTATATTAAAATGAAGAACATATTTGGTTGCCAATAAAACTGGGCCTATTGTGGGGATCAGATGTGCTAATCCCAACAAGGACATAGGAGGAATACAGGGATTGAATAAACACTCTTGCCTTTGAGTCCCCACTGAGGGTTAAGAAAACATCCTGGCGTGTCCATTTGTAGCTTATTGGTTTCCTGAACTAAATTAGGGATTAGGATGAGAGGTGTGGCTGGAATCTCTTCCTGAAGATTGTGATTTCTGAAACTCAGAGGGATGGAGACCCAAGGTTCCCACAGCAGAGCCAGAGAAGTAAATAAATAGTAATTATGCCTGCGCCGCTGGCATTTAGCCACTCCCCTGAGCATTGTATCTTGGGTCTCGTATGCTTTGTTTTCCTAGTTGAGGCTGTGACTGTTTAGCACAAAGAGTAAACACTTTGTTCTTGCCAAAATCATACTTATTTTCTGCACTCTACAGGTAATAAAGAAGAATAATAACCATACCCTTAAAGCCCACTGAAGATGCCTTACCTTCCTTCCTTCCTAGGTAACTGTAGGATAAGGTATTCTTCTAAATTGCATTTATGTACCAGGTAAGGATCAATACCTGAAATGGATTTAAAATGAAACACTGTCTCTCTGTGCCTGCTGAGAGATCTCTATATTCTTCCTTTCACCTCATCACTTAAAAAGAGATTTCAGAGTGATACATTTGTGGATTTTGTCAGAATAATATTATGCTAAAGCTTTAATTAACCAAGTCATTTTTAGGTTAATTAGGGGTCCCTTATCACAGCAAAATCAAGAAGGGCTTGAAGTCAGTCAAAAGCTTATCAATTGCATTCAACACATAAATAGGCACCTCTGAAGTGCTAGGCTAAATAGCAGTTGCTGGAGGGTTTAGAAATTTATTCTAGTTTCTAATTTCTCCCATTTTTCTCTCTATAGCTGGACCGCAACTTATTTCAAACATAAGGGTGCCCACTCCTTCAAAGAAAACATTCTAGAAGCTTTGAAATCTAAAAGTTGTATATTAACTCCACCACCACCAGCTCGTTTACAGAGCCTCAGATTCTGTAAATGAGCGTGGTCACCACTCACATGCAGCAGGTTATGCCGAGTTGTGGTGACTCATCCAAAGTACGTAAGGGGCCCATGGTAAATGTCCAGCAAATGGTAACTCCTCTTATTTTCATTAAACGAGTTTGGAACCAGTATCCATACCCAACATTGGAAGGAACTCAAATTTCCTATATACCCTAAATAGCTATAGAAGTCATTTCCTTTTAAAGACATAGTTGACACTTTGAGCAGAGCTAGACTAGTAGTTATCATGGAAATTCTGATAAGATTATGTGGTGTTCACTGTGCTTAAGTGGAGGACCTGTGCTAGACAAAATTGAGAAATTACTTTGGTCTGTTATAGTCACCTTCCAATCTCCTATTCAGGTTCCTTTTGCAACTCATACCCTGGCTTCCTGGAAGCTTTGTTCTCGTCCCTAACATTGCTAGGTGGCCAATTTCAGCAGAAAACAAAGCCTCTGAGGTGTTGGCTGACACCTACTAAACACCTGCTAGCTCACCAGCTGCTCTGCATTTTAATGGGGGGTCTCTAGAACACACAAGAATTTCCAAAACCAGGGGAATCATGCTATTTTGTGAGGCAAACTCTCTTTTCTTATAGCTGCTTTCTCCCTCAGAAAGCTCATCTATTCTTATGACATTAACTTCTGTTTCTTTTCTTACAATTCTTAAAAATACGGGTCAAGGCTGCATCTCTCCCAAGTTTTGGTTATGTAACCTCTTCATCAGTTTATTCTGTTCATTATGAAGATTTCACATATAAGTGAGATCGTGTGATACTTGTCTGTCTGACTACTGGCTTATTTTGCTTAGCATAATACTCTCCAGGTCCTTCTATGCTGTCTCAAAGGGTAAGAGATGCCACCCCCCTTTTTTATTTTATTTTATTTTATTTTTTTTATTTTTTTTAAATAAATCTTTATTGTTCAGATTATTACAGGTGTTCCTCTTTTTTCCCCCCCATAGCTCCCCTCCACCTGATTCTCCACCCCACCCCATGCCCTTACCCCCCCGCCACTGTCTTCATCCACAGGTGTAAGATTTTTGTCCCTTTTTTTAAACAGCTGCATGGCTACATAACTTCTTAATGAACATTTCAATTGGTTCAACAGATATTTGTGAGGCATCTCTTACTAGTACGTATCAGGTAAGGATCAGTACCGGAAATGTATTTAAAACAGAACAGTCTCCCTGTGCCTGCGGAGAGACCTCTTTATTCTTCCTAATAATTTTATACAAAGATTTGTCATCAAGTTCCACCAATTCTTCCTCTAAAGAAGGACCATTACTACGTGCTCAGAAGATGCACTAGTTAGCTCTCCCAGAAACAAGAATCTTAAAGGTCCACAGTGCTCGGTGCAGCTCCTTGCACACTGAACTCCGCTTTCACCTCGTCACTTCATCACTTCGCCTCAGTGGCTGTGGGATCAGCCATTTCACAGCCTTGTGATCTCCATAAGATCATTAACTTTAATCTTGGTTTATTCATCTGCAAAATATAAACAGTGATACTGCTCTGCCTCCCTCACAGGAATATTGTAATGATGAGTTGAACTGGTGCATGGGAAATAACTTTATATATCATAATGACTTACATTATGCAGATATGAATATTTTGTTTTTTTATATCTAAGTCAGATAGACTTGAGTTCAAATCTTGAATTTTCCCCTTGTTAGTCATGTAATCATTAGGTAACTTACCTAATCTCTCAAAACCACAGTTTTCATTTATGAAGTGGAGATGCTAACCTTCTTGCAGCTTAGTGTAAGGATTAAATGGAGAAACATTTTGGAAGGTACCGAGGACTGTGCTCAGTGACAATTATGTGCTTTCATGATAGTTTCTCTTTCTGTTCTAATTGATTCTATTCTTTGTCTATACAAGTCTTTCTTAATCCTACCCATATAATTATTTTATTTTTGACCAACCTTGTATTTGCTTGGCAGATTGATCAGTGAATTAATTTTCTGTGGCTGCCATAAAATATTACCACAAACTTAGTGGCTTAAAACAATGCAGATTTATTTTCATAACAGTTCTTGGGGTCAAAATCAGTCTCACTAGGCTAAAGTCAAGGTGCTTGTTCCTTCTGGAGGCTCTGAGGAGTAACTTGTTTCCTTGCCTTCCTCAGCATCTAGCAGCTGCTTGCATTCCTTGGCCCTTTCTCACATCACTGCAGACTTTTGCTTCTGTGGTCACATCTACCACTAATACTGCTGATATCCTGGCCTTCTCTCCTAAGTACCTTGTGATTACATCTTTGGGCCCATCTGGATAACCCAAGACAATTGCTTCATCTTGAGGTCCTTAATCACATCTGCAAAGGCCCCTTTGCCATATAAAGTAACATTTACAGGTTATGGAGATTAGGATGTGGACATCTGGTGGGGGCCAGATCATTATTCAGTATACCATAATCAGGTACCTGAAATCACCACAGGTTTACTATGATCATTGCTACCTTTTTTACTACCCATTTAATTTCTCCTTCCTCAAAATTTTCCCCTCTGTCCAAATTCTACTGATTCTCTCTGAAGCATATAATTAAATCTACAGATTAATATTAAATCTATGATTAATATTTCTTACTGGATTTAGGCTTCTCTTAGGCAGGGTCATGCCTTATGCATTATTCTTTTTAGTCCCACACAACACTTCTTTATTCATATATTGAGTGGATTATCAAGTATCTATTAATCTACTAAAATCCAGGCCTTGCGTTCTGTTCAGGTGATACAAAATCGAGTATAGAACAGTTTCAGTCTTTTGAGAACTCATTGAGTGTTGAGGGTGTGCTAGAGACATTAAAGCTCACCACATATTTTTTTAAGGTTTGCCAACCTTCTTACAGGTAGGCAGGTGCAGTAATATGGGCTGGCCATAAAATGTGGGCCGTTAGTGACACTTGTCTTTTCTGGGATGAGGTAGTAAAATTCTGACGTGTGGTTCTTTGCTGTTGCTCTCTGCCATTGTGTGCAGCTATGAGATGGTGGAACTTCCAACAGTCTGAGTTCCTGAGAGTGGACCCTCCTACGAATTCATGTGGGACATTGGGCATGTTTGAGAAGCAAAATGTTGTGTTAAGACACTGAGATTTGGGAGTTATTTGTTCTTACTACACACAGCCTAATCCTTCATAACTAATATAGAAAAAGAAATATGTGATCCTCTATGGTGCAATGGGATAGCATATGTGAGTAGTAGAAAGCAGAAAACTCCTTGAAAGAAGAACAGAGGGAATATTTAAGTTGGTTCTTAAAGGGAGACTAGAAGGCCTGAGATAGATGAGGTGTGAGAAAACATTTTCCCCACAGAGCAAATAACACATGCAAATGCTAAGAAGCCTGAGAGAGTCAATTTGACAGAGAAGATACACAATTTCTGAGGAAGAAAGGTGGAGACTAATGGTCAGGGCTAGACGAATGGTCAGGGCCATTCTAAGGCATTTTAGTTATTTATTCATTTACTTTTTATTAGCATTTACTTTATGCAGAATTTACTTTGAGCCTTTTAAGTTTTTGTTTCTTCAGTTTCTTCTGCGATATCTTTTTCTTTTGTGCAACTTTGTCTTCTAGTTTAGAAATAATCTGCTCTTTTTCAATAAGGATCATCTCAGTGTGGCAGGGAAAGCTAATGTATTGGTTAATCTGCCCATGAGCTCTGTAAGTTCTGCACCACATCTTGGAAGCTTTGTTCACCTGGATGTGCTCAATGACCAGAGAATCTACATTACATCTAAACCCTTAAGTTCAGCATTACTCTGCATTTTTAAGCATGTGCAGCAAAATTCAGCACTCTTTTCAGGCCACTGACCCTTATCCAGCCCACTGTTTGGCCTGGGCACACGTACCAATTCCACCATTTTAATGATGGAATGGCACACACTGCTTCTGTAAAGTGACACCCTTCAGATACCTGGTGGCTTTTCAGATATGCATACCCTTGATGGCCTGGACAGTTTCACAAGTCTTCTTAAAGTGAACAGGAGGATCTGAACCTCTTAATTTGGATGATTTTGTGGGGTCTTCTGAGTCAAGTGAATTGTGAACCATTTTCAGAGGTCACCTCAGGGTGCCTATGAGAAGAGCTAAGACATTTTATTTTTATTCTGTAAGTAGAGGTTCCTAAAAAGCCTTTACATTTTTTGTTCATTTATTTCTGCTTAAAATAGTAATATAAGTACATTATATAAAATTGGAAAGACATAGGAAAGCAAATATAAATAATTACTGCTAATATGACATTGAGGAACAACTGTGAAGGCTGCTTTTGTTTTTTTTCTTCTAGATATTTTATTTTAAAAAATTATGTTGCTTTGTTCATTTTTTTTTCACTTTCCTACTTAAAAACCTTAAAAGAAATTTCAGTTTGAGCTGATAAAATTTCAGTGACTAAGAGATGTACCATAATTTATTTAGCTATTTGGCACATAGGATGTATTTGTTGTTATAGAGACAATCCTTTTGAGTAGACATTTAAAAATCAGTTTTATTGAGGAATAATTTATACAGAATAAAACTAACCTATTTCAAGTGTAAATCTGAGGAATTTTTGACAAATGTATACATATCACTATTCCCTCAGTCCCATGAAAGGATTATTGCGAATGAACTTTGATAAATTCTGAGACAGAAACTCCCAAGAGTTTCTATTATTTCTTAAGACTGCGCCTGTATAACTTTCAACAATAAAGATAAATAAATAAAAAAAGACTACCTCTTGCCTTTTTAGGTGGAAAGAACATATAACTCCTGTTTCCTTTCTTTCTTTTTATTAGGGTCTGCAAAGCTGAGTGTGAAAGCTGAATTGCTCAGTACAGCAGAAGAAATTATAAAGATTGTGTGTGTATGAGGCAGATGGGTGTGGAGAAACTTGTATTGGAAAAGGGCCTTGAAGAAAGAACAAAGGTGATTTAAATGAAATTTTAAAAAATTACAGTGATAAATGTTTCCACAAATTTATGTCATTTGCTCATGTTTTGTTAAGCTGGATCTCTTTTGGAATGACAGAATAGGCATGTGAGAAGAGTCTCATGGACACAGGGCGAAGCCATGGTGACCCGTGGAGGATGGTCCCCTGCTAAGTTTCATGCAGTGTAGTTCACTGATGGAGAGCACAGTTTAGGAGTCAGAATTAGTTCTAACCTAAAACCATTATTTATTTTCTTAAAAAATGTTTTTATTGGTTTTAGAGAGAGAAGAAGGGCGAGAGAGAGAGAGGGAGAGTGTGTGTGTGTGTGTGTGTGAGAGAGAGGGAGAGAGAGAGAGAGAGAGAGAGAGAGAGAGAGAGAGAGAGAGAGAGAGAGAGAGAGAGAGAGAGAGAAACATCAATGTGAGAAACATTGATCAGCTGTCTACCACGTGCCCCTTCCTGGGGATCAAGCCCACAACTTGGGCATGTGTCCTGGCCTGGAATGGAACAGGTGTCCTCTTGACGCATGGGCCAATGCTCAACCACTAAGCCACGCCAGCTGGGCCCAGGTTTATTTTCATTAGCAGTACATGTTGGGAAAGCTATCTATGAGTCTGTCTCTATTTTTCTTGGGAGTTCAGTTTGTTCCTTAAATTCCACATGAGTGAAATCATATGGAAAGCTACTTGATTTCTATTAGTGTTAATAACTTTATTTGGGAAATAGGTAAAACATTGTTTTTCTCTAGGAATAAATGTAACAAGGTCTATAAAACGTACAGCAGACATTGAAGGGCTAATTATTGTACATCTTTACAAAGTATACATGGAGACATTATGGATGGGAATTGCAGGTACTCAGGGCAAGCAACTCCTCCGGGGGAAAAGGGTGGGGACTCTACTGGAGGAAGTCAGAGTCAAGAAGACCACAAGGCATAAACTATCTGGAAAGAATGCCTCTAGCCCAGGAGTCTGGAGGAGTAACTCCAAAGAATCCCATAGTTAAAATGTCAGATAAGAAGAGGTTCCATGTTTAGACTTGTCTAATGATTATAGAGATGGCTGACAGCACTTGTCTATTGGACTGGATAATTATTTGTGATGCGCATCCTATATATTGAAGGGTATTGATCAGCATCCCTTGTTTCTACCCAATAGATGCTAGGAGCACCCCCTCCAGGTGTAAAAACTGATAATGTCTTATTATCTACATATCCAAATGTCCTGGGGGAACAAAGTCACCCCTGATGGAAACACTGATCTATATGAATAGTTTTCTAAGGACCTCCAGAAATAACTGCACGAGTGGACTTTATGGAAAACTGGAGGCCCTTCAGTAGCAGGTGGGGGACAGGCTGGTGAAACACAAGTTCACATATAGGATACAAAAGCACACACACAGGTAGGATGTTTAGGGACCTTTCAGGATGTGTGATTTCTGGGCTCAGAATTAGTATATAACTGAGTATTCTGAAGTTTAGACCAGTAGGTGTTATCTTCTGAATCTCAAAAGTCTAGGGGCCTTATAGTGCCATCTTTGGCTCATTAAGGCCTTTGTACTTGCTGTTCCTTTGCTTGAAAACTTCCTCCCTTGAGACCACCCTCCTTGTTCTATCATTATATCATTATACCCCCTACTAGAGGCTCGGTGCATGAAATTGTGCACTGGGGGAGCGGGGGGATCCCTCAGCCCTGCCTGCTCCCTCTCGCATTTCAGGATCCCTTGCTTCTTACCACCCACATGCTTGCTCCTTACCACTTGGCTTGCTGCTCCTTAGCACTGCTGCGGAGGCAGGAGAGGCTCCCATCACCACCGCTGTACTCGCCAGCCATGAGCCCAGCTTCTGGCTGAGCAGCACTCCCCCTGTGGGTGCACACTGACTACCAGGGGGCAGCTCCTGCATTGAGTGTCTGCCCCTGGTGGTTAGTGTGCATCATAGTGACCGGTCGTTCTGGTCATTCCACTGTAACCGTCACTTAGGCTTTTATTTAGATTACTAGAGGCCCAGTGAATGATTGAATCATGCACGTGTAGGGTCCCCTAAATGCTTTCGCTTTTTGCAGTGGAGCTGGGTGCCTGTCCACTGGTGCACCAGGTCTTTCAGAAGCCTCCGGCTCTGCGGAGGCTTCTGAAAGGCCTGGTGCTGGAGCAGACAGGCACCCAGCTCCCCCACTTTTGATGGTCCACGGCCGCTGAGGGGGGCTACCCTGTTGTTGAGAGGGGCTGCCGCGGACACCTGGCTACCCTGCCGTTGAGAGGCGCAGCTGGGTGTCTGCGGCAGGCCCCCTCAGCAGCCGCGGATCTGGCCGTTGAGAGGCACAGGGGGCGGGAGTCCCACCCCCTGCGCCTTTCAACAGCAGGGTAGCCCCCCTCAGCGGCAGCGGATCTGTGCCTCTCAATGGCCAGATAGGCCACCCCGAGTCCTGCCCCCCAGCCTCCCGCCGCCCAATCGTGGGCGTAGTGGAGTGATGGTAATTTACATGTTACTCTATTATTAGATAGGATAGTTAATTTTATGTGTCAACTTGACTGGGCCATGGGATACCCAGATTGGTCAATTATTATTCTGAGTGCATCTGGGAGGGTATTTTTGGATTAGATTAATCTTTGAGTTTGTAGACTGAGTAAAGCAGATTGCCTTTTTAAAAAAATACTAGAAGCATGGTGCACGAAATTCGTGCACGGAGGGGGGTTGTCCCTCAGCCCAGCCTGTACCCTCTCCCAACTGGGACTCCTGGAGGGATGTCCAACTGCCCGTTTAGGCCCGATCCCCCAGGACTGCTGGCTCCCAACTGCTTGCCTGCCTGCCTTCCTGATTGCCCCTAACCGCTTCTGCCTGCCAGCCTGGTTGATGCTTAACTGCTCCCCTGCCAGCCTGTTTGCCCCCAACTTCCCTCCTCTGCCGGCCTGGTCACCCCTAACTGCCCTCTCCTGCAGGGTTGATCACCTCCAACTGCCCTCCCTTGCAAGCCTGGTCCCTCTCAACTGCCCTCCCTTGCAGGCCTGGTCCCTCACAACTGCCCTCCCTTGCAGGCCGGGTGCCTCCCAACTGCCCTCTCCTGTTGGCCATCTTGTGGTGGCCATCTTGTGTCCACATGGGGCAGGATCTTTGACCACATGGGGGCAGACATATTGTGTTGGAGTGATGGTCAATATGCATATTACTCTTTTATTAGATAGGATAGAGGCCTGGTGCAGGAGTGGGGCCAGCTGGTTTGCCCTGAAGGGTGTCCCAGATCAGGGTGGGGTTCCCTTGGGGCGTGGGGTGGCCTGAGTGAGGGGCCTGTGGTGGTTTGCAGGCCAGCCACACCCCCTGGCGACCCAAGTGGAGGCCCTGGTATCTGGAATTTATTTTCCTTCTACAATTGAAACTTTGTAGCCTGGAGTGGAGCCAAGCCTGCTGTCCCCTCCGGGGTGGCAGCCATTTCTGTGGCAGTTAATTCACCTTCTACAATTGAAACTTTGTAGCCTTAAGCGGGTGAGCCCCTCCAGGGTGTGCGGAAAGCTTTGCTTCCCCTGTTGCCGCTGGCAACCCTGGCTTGCTCTCTCAAGCTCCGTTCTGCCGCCATTTGTTTGAATTTGTTTACCTTCTATAATTGAAACTTTATAGCTTGAGTGTAGGCTTAGGCCTGCAACAGCTATGGAAAGCTTGGCTTGCTCTGTTACCTGGGAAACCTTGCTCTCTGTGGCTGTAGCCATCTTGGCTGGGGTTAATTTGCATACTCGCCCTGATTGGCTGGTGGGCATGGCTTGGCTGGTGGGCGTGGCTTATGTAGCGGAGTGATGGTTAATTTGCATATTACCATTTTATTAGAGAGGATGGATGGGCCTCATTCAATCAGTTGAAGGTCCAAGTGAAACAAAAATGCTGACCCTCTCCCAGTTTGAGCTGGAACATTGATCTTTTTTCCCCTTCAGATTCAAAGTGAAATATCAGGTCTTCTTGGGTCAAGAGCCTACTAGCTTTCTAACTGGAATTTATACCATTGGCTCTCCTGGTTCTCATGCCTTCTGACTTGAACTGGAACTATACCACCATCCTGCTTGGTCTCCAGCTGTTTGACTGCAGACCTTGGGACTTGTCAGCCTCTGCAGTCACATGAGCCAATTCCTTATAATAAATCTCTTTATATTCTAGTATACATGAATATATATGTATACTCTAGGTTCTGTTTCTCTATAGAATCCTGATTCCATCCCCACTTTCTTGATTAATCCCTCTGTATCTTTCTTATCTCAGGCTAAACATCTCCAAGTATCCCTCCCTGAAGCTTTAGGCTAACTGGATACCACTCCTTTGTGCTCTAGCCTGCTTAGTGGTTTATTGCCTCCTCTATACTAAAGTTTCATCAAAATAGAAACCATATCTTCTTCACTCATGTATTTCCAGGACCTAGCATTATGGCTGGCACAGAGTCAGCCATCACAAGTTATTTGTTAAATAAATGCATAATTGCTGACTAGGAAATAAGCATGGCTTGAGTAATTATATTTGTATTTTGTTTAAAGATCTCTTTATATGTCAGCTACTAGTTAGGAACAAATACCATCTATATATATAAAAGCCTAATATGCAAAGTGTCCCCTCAGGAGTTTGACTGACCAGGAGTTCAATTGCTCGCTATGACATGCACTGACCACCTGGGGGCGGCACAGAACATGGCAGGCAACCAACGGCAGTGGCAGGCCACTGAGGGAGCAGGAGAAGGAGGAGGCAGGGAGGCAGGGAGGCAGGGAACCTGATCGGCCCTGATCGCCAGCCAAGCCTAGGGACCCTACATGTGCATGAATTTCATGCACCAGGCCTCTAATTTTATTAATAAAGCAATAAATAGCAATGAAAATATCTATTTCTTGAGATCAAAGAGCGATATCAGATTTAGAAGTAATCTGGTTAGTGGGGGAGAATGTATAGTAATGGAGGTAAAATTTACTGTATGATAAAAATTAAAGAGTAGAATATTGTTCTGCATTTTTTTAGTAGAATATTGTTCTATTCTGTATTTTTTTAAGGATTATACTTGGAGACAGTTTTTCCCATTTGGAGGAGAATATTGTTCTGTTCTGTATTTTTTTAAGGGTTGTACTTGGAAACTTTTTCTCATTTCACGTCCTGTTATTTATGTTCTGCTCTGTGGATTCT
Source organism: Ia io (assembly GCA_025583905.1). NCBI lineage: Eukaryota > Metazoa > Chordata > Mammalia > Chiroptera > Vespertilionidae > Ia > Ia io. Next base: position 50,063,881 of record JAJQQW010000003.1, read on the forward strand.
TTCATTAGAGGTCTATTTTCTCCTGGTTTGTCCTGAGGGAAAGGATGATACAGAACTCTCATCTGTCTCTGTTGCTATGTATTATTACTTGGAAAACGTCAAGGCAAATGCCATATAAATAAATAAAAGCCTCCAGAAGCTTTAGCTCTCACTGTTAGGCAGCGGGGAGAAAGAGCAAATGTTTAAGTTTTAAGAGATAGACTTAATAAAAAGCTGCCATTTTTTTTTGTAGTATGGTAGAAAAACATATTCTTAACCAGCATATGTAATTTGGCATGGAGGATTAATAAAATGCTATTAATCTGGCTTTGTTATCTGTTTGTAACCATGGTTACTTGGCTTTATCACAGCCCGGCAGTCTCAGTGCTTTAGGGCTTAGTGAATATATTCAGCTATAAGTAATAAAATTAATCTATTGAAAGGAGTATAATCTTTTATTAGAAGAGGCTAGGCAAAGCTGATTCATGTCACATTGCTCTGGGGACTCATTTTCAGTTAATCTCTTTTTGATTTCCCCAATCATGTATAGTATCAGTAAAATCCAGTCAGATTTACCATCCTCTACAAGCCACATGAGGAAACTCAGTTACCCTCAGACCATGGTGACTCTCCTACCAGGTATTCTCCATGGGGTAGGGTATAGGGAGGTTCAATCTATTTATATTTTCTGTGCAGCAGTTGGCTGACATGTAGATGTGGATATTGTTAGCACAAAGAAAATAGCGTAATTATTTGGAGCAAATTACAGAGTGCACTCTCCCCCAACCCCCAGAGAGTTGAGAATAGAGTGTTCTAGCAAAATGAACATCTGACAATAGAGAGGTACCACACTGTCCCTAATATGATGTACAGACCATTATAGAACTTGTCATACATGGTTTACAAATTTTCAAATAATTAAAATCCTAGAGCTCTGGAGACACTCTTTGCAGTCAGGTACTATGAGGTAGCCATTCACCAAAGACGATTCCCAATGAACCACAGCTCCCATTATCTGTGCTCTTGTGCTGCCCACTTCACATTGATCATGTGACTTGCTTTCCCAAAAGAATGGGATAAAAGTGATGATGTGTTTGTATTTCTGAGAGCCTGATCTGCCATGTAAGAAGTCCTATTGTTCTGAAGGACAGGCCACATGGAGATACTGCGTAGAGTGGTTTATATGAAGAGGAGATACCCTGAAACTTGAGAGAGAGAGAGAGAGAGAGAGAGAGAGAGAGAGAGAGAGAGAGACACCAGCTATCCCAAGCTCCCAGCTTCCCTGCCAAGGTGCCAGGCACGTGAGTGAGGGCGTCGTGGACACTGAGTGTGCAGCCAACATCAGTTGAAGCTTCGTAAGGAACTACAAGGAAGACTAGCAGAAGAATCATATAGCTGAGCTCCGGTCAAACCACAGAATCATGAGATGTAGCGGAATGATCGTTGTTTTAGGCCACTAGATTTTGAGGTAACTTGTTATGCAGTCATAGGTAAGCAAAATTGGCATCTAAAATAATTTAGTTTAGCCATCTTATACTATAGGTGAGGAAAAGGAAGACAAACACAGCAAACTTATTTGACCAATGTTACAAAGTAATTTGGAAAAAGTACTGAGATTCAAACTCACATCTCTAGATTTCAATTAAGATGTCCAGTCACTTTACTGTGCCGAGTTACTTTAAATACACAAACTTTTAAAACATCGCTGTGATTGAGTAATTCCACTTTTCAGAACGTATCACTAGGAAATAATAAAAAGAAGACATTGTGTCTACAGATGTTTATCACAGTATTATTTATAACAAATAATTGGAAATATATTGTAAATAAAAATATAGGGGCAAAGTTAAGAAAGTTGCTGTCTTTAAACTGAAAACACACACACACGTATAGCCATTAAAAATAATGCTTTGGAATAGCATGAAAAATGTGTGATATTATGTTAAGTGGAAAAAGAAGTGCACAATGATAGCAGGACACAGAATGTTCTTTGCTTTCCTCTAGGGACTAGACAGAGAAAGCAGATTGGGGGGAGGGAGATGATAGGTAGGGAGACATCTCTAATACCTTCAATAATAAAAATAAATTTTAAAAAATATCACCAAAATTAACCATAATTATTAATAAGTAGTAAGATTAAAGGACATTTATTTTTCCCATTTTTAATTTTTTTATTGAATTAATTGGGCTGACATCAGTTAATAAAATTATATAGTTTCAAGTGTACAATTCTACAATACATCATCTGTATATTGTATTACGCATTTACCACTCCAAGTCAAGTCTCCTTCCATCACCATTTATCCCCACTATGCTCTCTTCTACCTCCCCCACCCCCTTTCCTTCTGGTAATACCATGCTTTTGTCTGTGTTTAGGAGGTTTTTTTTTTTTTTTTCTGCTTAATCCCTTAACCTTTTTCTGTTTAATCCCTTAACCTGCAACTTTCTTCACCTCTGAAAGCTGTCAGTCTGTTCTCTGTGTCTATGAGTCTGCTCCTATTTTGCTTGTGAGATGATTTTATTCATTAGATTCCACATATAAGTGAAATCATATTTGTCTTTCTCTGACTGGCTTATTTCACTTAGCATAATACTCTCTAGGTGCATCTATGTTACCACAAAAGGTAAAGTTTCCCTCTTTTTCATGGCCAAGTAGTATTCCATTGTGTAAATGTACCACAGCTTTTTTATCCACTCATCTACTGATGGGCACTTATACTGCTTCTAAATCTTGGCTATTATAAATAACTCTACAATGAACATAGGGGTACATATATTCTTTCAAATTAGTGTTTTGGGTTTCTCTGAATATATTCCCAGAAGTGGAATTGCTGTTACATTTTTTATTTTTTGAGGAAACTCCATACTGCTTTCCACATTGGCTTCACCATTCTGCATTCCCACCAAAGGTGCTTGAGGACTCCCTTTTATCCACATCCTCCCCAACACTGGTTGTTTGTTGATTTATTGATGATAGCCATCTGACAGATGAGAAGTAATATTTCATTGTGGCTTTAATTTGCATTTATCTGGTGATTAGTGACACTGAGCATCTCTTTATATGTCTATTGCTATCTGCATGTTCTCTTGGAGAAGTGTCTATTCAGGTCCTTAGCACATTTTTTAAAATTAAGTTTTATTGGGGTGACATTGGTCAACATGAACATAAAGGTTTCTTGTGTGGATTTCTTAGTTACAAAATAGCACCATGTGGCCACCAATCTTCTCCTGTCACCTTATATTAGGACCCCCTTCTGCTTCCATCCCCCTCTGTCTGGCAACTACCCCACTGCTGTTTGTGTTCATAAGTTTCAGTTTTATATCCCACTTATGAGTGAAATCACATGGTTCTTAGCTTTTTCTGTCTGACTTATCTCACTTCGCATAATGTTCTCAAGGTCCATCCATGTTGTTGTAAATGGTGCTATTTCATCCTTTCTTATGGATGAGTAGTATTCCATTGTGTATATGTACCACATCTTCTTTATCCAGGCCTCTATTGCAGGGCATTATTCATGGTGGCCAAGACCTAGAACATTTTTAATTAGATTGTTTGGGTTTTTCTGGTGTTAAATTTTATAAGTTCTTTATAGACTTGAATATTAACTCCTTATCAGATGTATCATTGGCAAATATGTTCTCCCGTCTTTTGCTATGCAAAACCATTTTAGTTTGATGTAGTCCCATTTGTTTATTTTTTCTTTTGTTTCCCTTGCCTGAGGAGATATATCAGAAAGAAATATTGCTAGGGGAAATTTTTGAGATTTTATAATCTATAGTATCTCCTAGGCTTTTTATGGTTTGAGTCTAACATTTACATTTTTAATTTATTTTTAGTTTATCCTTGTGTGTTATGTAAGGAGGTAGTCTAGTTTCATTTTTTCTTGCATGTCTCTGACCAGTTTTCCCAACACCATTTATTGAATAAACTGTCTTTACCCCATTGTATCATCTTGCCTCCTTAGTCAAATATTAATTAACCATAAAGTCTTGGGTTTATTTCTGGGCTCTCAATTCCATTCCATTGATCTATATGTCTGTTTTTATGCCATTACTATGCTGTTTCTTTTTTTTTAGCATAATTTGATATCAAGTAATGCAATTTCTCCAGCTTTGTTCTTTGTGCTCAAGATTTTTATGGCTATTCAGGATCTCTTATGGTTCTATATAAAATTTTGGAATATTTGTTCTAGTTCTGTGAAATACACCATTAACATCTTAATAGGAATTGCATTGAATCTATAGATTGTTTTGGGTAGTATGGACATTTTAATGATGTTAATTCTTCCTATTGATGAACACAGTATATGATTTCACTTATTTGTATCTTCCTCAATTTCTTCCTTCTGTGTCTTAAAATTTTCCAAGTTCAGGTCAATTGTTCTATATTTTAGTTTTAAGTCCAGTTTGGTCTTGGGAGGCTGTGAGTGTATCTTCCACCACTGCATTATTATCTTGGATCCTTTTCCCCACATTTTCTTTATTATTTCCATACTAGAGGCCCAGTGCATGGAATTCGTGCATGGGGCAGGGTGTCCCTCAGCCCAGCTTGCACCCTTTCCAATCTGGGACCCCAGTGGGATCAGGCCTAAAGGGGCAGTCGAACATCCCTTTCACAATCCAGGACTGCTGGCTCCCAACCGCCCGCCTGCCTGCCTGCCTGATTGCCCCTAACTGCTTCTGCCTGCCAGCCTGATCACCCTCTAACCACTCCCCTGCCAGCCTGATCGACACCTAACTGCTCCCCTGCTGGCCCTATTGCCCCTAACTGCCCTTCCCTGCTGGCCTGGTCACCTGCAACTGCCTTCCTCTGCAGGCCTGGTTGCCCCTAACTGCCCTCCCCTACTGGCCCAGTAACCCCCAACTGCCTTTCCCTGCTGGCCTGGTCGCCCCCAACTGCCCTCCCCTGTAGGCCTGGTTGCCCCCACCTGCCCTCCCCTGCAGGCCTGGGTCCCCCCCAACTATCCTTCCCTGTAGTCTTGATCACCCCCAACTGCCCTCCCCTGCTGGCCATCTTGTGTCCACATGGGGACAGCCATCTTTGACCACATGGGGGTGGCCATCTTGTGTGTTGGAGTGATGGCCAATTTGCATATTACTCTTTTATTAGATAAGATATTTATAATGGATGCATATATTGGGAAAAATAAATGTGTACTGGAGACTAAAACCCTACTAGCTTTAATTTAATACCTTTTATTTAAAAGGCACTTTTGGATTTTCCATGTCCTTTGCTCAATATTTGTCACTTTATAGTCCTCTGCTGACAGAGGAGAGACTAAATAGTCTATGGGAACTTTTGTACTTCTCCATTGGTTCTTTTCTTAACATGATCCTGATGTGCACTCAGCTGAATTGTGGTTTACATATAAAAAGAGTGGAACAAAATAAAATTCCATTCTAGTTATTTATACTCTTCATTTTTTCAATTCTACATAATCAGAATTATAAATAGTATTTAAAATACAAAATAAATATAATTCATCATGTAGAAAACTAAAATATTAAATGATTACTTCAAGTTTGCATTCCTCTTCCTATTTTCTATTTCCAGTTTCCAAATTTAGAACGAATGAATTAAAAAAAACACCCACACAAATAAACTAAAACACTGCCTGTCCCCTTGGAGAGGCTACTGCTGTTGAAAGCTGGTATTAGTCTTTTATTTACTCAACTAATTTACAGGTAAGTCTTTCACTCAAATACCTATGTGACAAACCAATTTCTCAAATAGTTTATTTTTATCTCTGAAATTTTATAGTTGGTATGTTACATTGGGGAATAAAATATCAAAATTATAGCTATTTTTATTTCTTATTAATTATTTTAAAAAGTAAAATATTATTAAGACTTTAAAAATTTTAATTTGAAAGTTCTAAATCAATTTTTAAAATTGCATTCTCAAATCACTGTCTTTATTGCTGTTGCCTACACTTTTAACTACCCCAGTGCTTGGCTACAATCCAGGACAAGTTTAAGTATAGTTGATATCTGAAAAGGGTGATATCTTGAAACATTTCACAAAGGTGTAATAAGTTAAAGAGGCAAGAAATACCTGTACTCATCTCCAGTGAAACAAAGCACTTTAATTTTATGTACTTTAATAATCCTATGTGTTACTGGTAATGGCAGATGTGTTTTTTCTCCCTGACTTTTAGGATCATAGTTATCATATATGGTTGAGGTTGCTGGATATTTTCTCCTCTAGATAACTAAGTATAATGCATATTTTTGAAAAAGTAAATAAATCTATTTGATTCAGCATAATTACTTATTTTAAAGGTTATAGGCACTATTCTCAGGAAGATTAAATACCACTAACAGAAATTTATATAAATACATTGTCCAAAAAATAAATATTTGAAATATTATAATGATCTGTGATAAATACTTTATTCAGATATATATAAAGTAGTGGTTACAGAGATACAAAATATGTCAACATATATCATCAAGGCATACAAGAAAAATTATCTTTGTTATAGAACATAAGAACATATTTTAAGTTGGAAATAATTGTAAATTTTTTCATCTTGGTTAGTCATTAATTTTATTCTTAAATATATAACCTATTAGAATAAAGATGTTTCCACCAATAGCTTAAAAGCATGAGGTTTCATCTTCGAACAGTTTCAAATTTGAACAGTAGCCTGAAAAACTATATGATGAGGAAATTAAAAATCTTTGGTTTAAACAAGTTAGATTTATTCTCCTTCTTCGTAGCCTATACCAAGTCTGCACATTACTACATATATAATAAAAGTTATTTATCAAAGAAGATATTTGAGTTGTGGAGATTGGACATGATTCTCAAACAATTTTTGTTGCCTGTTCAGTTCTTATTCCTTCCAGGAGAATTACCACCCACACAGTGGTGAGTCCCTGTAGCTACATTTGTAATATGTGACTCTATCCCTCACTACAGATGATTGGAAAATATCAGCATATGCTTAGCTGAGCCAATTATACTTTATCCCCTGGTTTTGGAATTGGAACACAGAAATTCAGGTCAATTGAGGGTACCAGACATTGAGTAACATGTAAACTTAGGGCGGGGACTGAAGTTGAGGCAAGGCAGCCATTTGGGCATCCACTTTGGGACAACATGCACTGAGAGATGAGCAGAAAGAACTGGTTTTCATCAAGATGCAGAATGACTAGGAACAGTAGGCAAAATATAACTAGATTTTTAATTCTAGAGAACCTTTGTTCCTGAGCTTTTCCCAGTTCTACCTAGCTTGAGTTCTTGATCAGCCCTATGTTCTTGCTGCTATGGTGTTAGATATTAAACTGAATCTTTAAATATTTTTCATTCTTCTTATTAATTTATTATGTAAATCTCTGTTTATTGACACCAAAAAAGCCTCATCTAAGTTAAGAGTCTATTTCTAATTTATAACAAAGTATTAATGCCAATTTTGCCAGTATTATTCCATAGGAGACATTGAGCTTTTGATTAACTTTTAAATACAGGGCCCTTATCTTACTAATTATTAATAGCTCATAGCACAGTGCATAATAAAGTAAATGTTCCATAAAATCTGTTTAATTAAATGCATGTGGAGGACTAAATGAGAATTTGATATATCTGCATCATCTATTTTGTGATTTGCCCAACTATTTTTGGTATCAATGAATCACGTCACCTTTTTTACTTCTCTCTTTAGATTTTAGATTCACAATACTTAATCTCAGCATTAAGAAGAAACATCAAGCATGCTAGCACATGAACTACAGGAAATGCTATGTCTCTGACAATTAAGAAGTACTGGCTTGAACTTTGTCTAGGGCATCAGCTAAATAACAGCTGAACAATCTTTAATGCTCCAAGAAAAACTAGTTATTGATTATTCTTTCTGTCTTTCCTTCTTGCCTTTTATGTTTGCATTTTTTTCAGGTGACTGGTATGCTGGGAACTTCCAGAATGACCATAAAACTGACTAGTGCTAGCCTAATAATAAAGTGTTAATGTTGTTAAATTACACAGAATGGAGAGCTTGTGTTCTCATTTAATTTCCAATCCATCTACACTAATAAAAGAGAAACATGCAAATTGACCGTACCTCCGCTATGCCCACAAGTCATGCCCACCAGCCAATTAGGAGCGAGTATGCAAATTAGCCCAACCAAGATGGCTGTGGCCACAGAGCGAGCAGGAGGCTTGGGTTTCCCTGGCAATGGAGGAAGCCAAGTTCCCCGCCCGCTCTGGCCGGCCCTGGCCTCCGCTCAAGGCTATAAAGTTTCAATTATAGAAGATAAATAAATCCCAACAAAAATGATGGCAGCCACAGAGCTGGAGAGAGCAGGAGGCTTGAGTTGCCCCCGGTGTTGGAGGAAGGCAAGCTTCCCACAGCTCTGGCCTCCGCTCAAGGCTACAAAGTTTCAATTATAGAAGATAAATAAATCCCAGATACCAGGGCCTCTGCTTGGGTCGCCGGAGGGGCGTGGCCGGACTGCAAACCACCACAGGCCCCTCGCCCAGGCCTCCTCAAACCCCAAGGGAACCCACACCCTGATCCAGGACACCCTTCAGGGCAAACCTGCTGGCCCCCACCCATGCACCAGGCCTCTATCTTATCTAATAAAAGAGTAATATGCAAATTGACTGTCACTCCAACACACAAGATGGCTGCCCCCATGTGGTCAAAGATAGCTGCCCCCATGTGGACACAAGATGGCCACCACAGATGGCCAGCAGGGGAGGCAGATGGGAGGGACCAGGCCTGCAGGGGAGGGCAGTTGAGGGCGATCAACCCTGCAGGGGAAGGTAGTTAGGAGTGACCAGGCCGACAGAGGAGGGAAGTTGGGGGCAACTGGGCCTGCAAGGGAAGGGTAGTTGGGGGGAACCCAGGCCTGCAGGGGAGGGCAATTAGGGGTGACCAGACCTGCAGGGGAGGGCAGTTCGGGGCAATCAGGATGGCAGGGGAGGAGTTAGGCATCAATCAGGCTGGCAGGGGAGTGGTTAGGGGGTGATCAGGCTGGTAGGCAGAAGCAGTTAGGGGCAATCAGGAAGGCAGGCAGGTAAGCAGTTGGGAGCCAGCAATCCTGGATTATGAAAGAGATGTCCGACTGCCCGCTTAAGCCTGATCCTACCTGGATCAGGCCTAAATGGGCATTCGGACATCCCTCGAGGGATCCCATATTGGAGAGGGTGCAGGCTGGGCTGAGGGACACCCCCCCATGCACGAATTTCGTGCACCAGGCCTCTAATATATTTATAAGGGTCCTGAAAGTCAAAGAACCCTACAGGCTACTGTAATATTCATGGCCTTTCCACACCTTACAGGTTTTCATAGACACCTCACTTGTATTTTGTTGTCAATCAAATTAACTGAATGTATGAGCTTTTCTTTCTCCCAGAATGAGATGCCATTATTGTCTATGGAGAAATCAATCAATAACAATTAGAATTGAAGGTTCTGCAACATTAACTGCTCTCCTCTCCCCCCCCCCCCCCTTTTTTCAAATAAATCATGGTCATGACCATTCATTTTCACTTTGAGCCAGATCTTTATTGACTCATGCTGTACCATTTTTCAAAAATACTGATTTTCCTATAGTTAAGGATGGAAATAATGGCCATAGGGAAGGAGAGGGAAGTAAAGAAGGTAAGAGGAGGAGAGGATAATATTGAACTTTACTTCTTAAAATGTAAAGAATCACTATAGAAGAGTAATGGAGATTAACAGAGGGAGCTTTGCAATTAAGACATCTTTTCCCCCCCACCTTTTCTCTGCTCTCAAACAGTTACTGTGATCACTTACCTTTATGCATGCATATGTTTTTTTCTAAGTAGTCAGGGAAGGAAGCATTAACATCAATGTTGGACACAATGAAAGATGTCTGCTAACTTGTGCTTAATCAGTTGTGCTTCAGTTGTTTTGTTCATGAAAGTCATAACATCAAAAACAAAATTTTGGAGCTGGAGAAGAGTTTAGTAATTATATAATAATTATTTAATCTTGTCATTAATATTGATATTTGCCTCAATTCCATCTTATCCAAACAGCTTATTTTATTTAGTATATGAGGCTTCACAATGAAATAATGTTAAAGTCAATTGAAAGAGATCAGAGATTAAAAATGGTGGCAGAATAGGAGGATGATGCACAGGCATGCTCCCAGGAACAGCTGGAATTACAATTGAAATACGGAAAGACTTCCTGAAAAATCAACAGAAAACTCACAGGAGAGAACTCTGATACTCAAAGACCGAAGGTGGAGAATGCATAGAGACTGGTAGGAGGGGAGGAGGTGCGAAAGGGCTGGCCAGGCACCCACAGATGGCAACTGAAGTCCTGGAGAGATATCTCAGCTGTGGAGGGTGGGGGTGCCACTGAGAACTCTAGGATCTAATCCTGAAGCTGGACTCTCCAGCAGAGAGCACCAAAACTGAGGAGGTTACCCACATAATATCTAGCTATGAAAAGCAGTAGGGTGCTGTCTGCCAGGGAGTGACAGCTGAAAGTTCGGGCACCCTCTTAAAGGCCCAATGCACAAAAATTCCCTGTGGAGCCACTCACCTTGTGCTCTGGCAGAGGGAGGGTGAAGTGGACTAGAGCTGTGAGAGCAGAACCCAGGACTGGGGACTTGGGAGATAGAGCTCAGAAGGCAAACACCCCCAAGTTTCCTGGGCTGAGTCATTCCCTCACACAGTGGGGGACATCTGTCCCACACAGACATCTTCCTTGCCTGGGAGAAAGACAGTCAACACATCCCATTGGAAAAAAAAAAACTTGCCCTGGGGCCACTTAAGAGATTAAATTAGCTTTCAGGCAGAAGCAACTGCCCCACCCTGTTGAAAAAACTCTTGCCACACCTGAGGACGATTGTCTGGGAGCAATTAAAGTTAGAATCATATTAGTCTGTAGACAGAGGTGATCTCTGAAGGCTTTGAGTCTTTGCCTGATCCAATTAGTCAGAAACAGCCTTTAACACTGTCCGGCACTAGAGATTGAGAGGTGTAGAGGATTTACCTAATACATAGTCACAAACTCAAACAGACAACCAAAATGAGGAAACAAAGAAACAACCCCCAAATGAAAGAACTAGAGAATTCTCCAGAAGAAGAGATAAATGAAGCAGAAATTTATCTGAGAATTCAGAGTAATGATGTTAAAAATGCTCAACAGTATGAAAAAAGATGTAGTAACTATGAAAAAAGAACAGTCTGATATAATGACATAACACAAATAAAGAACACATTGGAAGGAATACACAGCAGATTAAGGGAAGCTGGGGATCAAATCAGTGAATTAGAAGACAGAGTTGAAAATATCACTCAATTAGAGAACCAAAAAGAAAAAAAAACAATTTAAAAACAGGAGGAAAGCTTAAGGGAGCTATGGGACAATGTGAAACGTAACAATATTAGAATAGTAGGTAAGCCAGAAGAGGCAGAAAGGGAGAAAGGAATAGAGAAGGTGTTTGAAGAAGTAATGTTAGAAAACTTCCCTAACCTGGTAAAGGGGAAAGTTACACAAGTTCAGGAGGCACAGAGAACCCCAAATAAGAATCCAAACAGATCCACGCCCAGACACATCATAATTAAAATGTCAAAAATTAAAGACAAAGAGAGAATCTTAAAGGCAGCAAGAGAAAAGAAAACTGTTACCTACAAAGGAGTTCCCATAAGGCTGACACCTGATTTCTCATCAGAAACTCTATAGGCCAGATGGGAATGGCATGAAGTACTCAAGGTAATGGAAAGCAAGGTTCTGAGACCAAGATTATTATATCCAGCAAGGCTATCATTCAAAATAGACAGTCAGATAAAGAGCTTTCCAGACAAAAAAAAAAAAAAAAAAAAAAAAAGCTAAAGGAGTTCATCACCACCAAGCCAGCATTACAAGACATTCTAAAGGGATTGCTGTAAGGGATTGTTGAGAAGAACGGAGAGAGAAACCTAGCCATACAGAATTAAAATGACTATAAATAAGTACCTCTCAATAATAATCCTAAGTGTAAATGGATTAAATGCTTCAATCAAAAGGTGTAGGATAGCTGAATGGATACAAAAATGTGATCCAACTATATGCTGTCTACAAGAGACCCACCTCAAAACAAAAGACACACAGGATGAAAGAGAAGGGATGAAAAAAGTTTTCCATGCAAATGGAAAAGGAAAAAAAGCTGGAGCAATACTCATATCCAACAAAATAGACTTTAAAATGAAGGCCATCACAAGAGACAACAAAGGTCAATACATAATACTAAAGGGATCAACCCAACAAGAGGATATAACCCTGGTAAAGGTTTATGCACCCAATCTACACTAATAAAAGAGAACATGCAAATTGACCATCACTCTGCTACACCCACCAGCCAATCAGGAGCGAGTATGCAAATTAACACAACAAAGATGGCGGTGGCCACAGAGCTGGACCAAGCAGGAGGCTTGGGTTGCCCCCGGTGATGTAGGAAGCCAAGCTTCCAGCCCGCCCTGGCTAGCCCTGGCCTTCACTCAAGGCCTAAAATGGGGCATTCGGACATCCCTCGAGGGATCCCATATTGGAGAGGGTGCAGGCTGGGCTGAGGGACACCCCCCCATGCACGAATTTCGTGCACCAGGCCTCTAATATATTTATAAGGGTCCTGAAAGTCAAAGAACCCTACAGGCTACTGTAATATTCATGGCCTTTCCACACCTTACAGGTTTTCATAGACACCTCACTTGTATTTTGTTGTCAATCAAATTAACTGAATGTATGAGCTTTTCTTTCTCCCAGAATGAGATGCCATTATTGTCTATGGAGAAATCAATCAATAACAATTAGAATTGAAGGTTCTGCAACATTAACTGCTCTCCTCTCCCCCCCCCCCCTTTTTTTCAAATAAATCATGGTCATGACCATTCATTTTCACTTTGAGCCAGATCTTTATTGACTCATGCTGTACCATTTTTCAAAAATACTGATTTTCCTATAGTTAAGGATGGAAATAATGGCCATAGGGAAGGAGAGGGAAGTAAAGAAGGTAAGAGGAGGAGAGGATAATATTGAACTTTACTTCTTAAAATGTAAAGAATCACTATAGAAGAGTAATGGAGATTAACAGAGGGAGCTTTGCAATTAAGACATCTTTTCCCCCCCACCTTTTCTCTGCTCTCAAACAGTTACTGTGATCACTTACCTTTATGCATGCATATGTTTTTCTAAGTAGTCAGGGAAGGAAGCATTAACATCAATGTTGGACACAATGAAAGATGTCTGCTAACTTGTGCTTAATCAGTTGTGCTTCAGTTGTTTTGTTCATGAAAGTCATAACATCAAAAACAAAATTTTGGAGCTGGAGAAGAGTTTAGTAATTATATAATAATTATTTAATCTTGTCATTAATATTGATATTTGCCTCAATTCCATCTTATCCAAACAGCTTATTTTATTTAGTATATGAGGCTTCACAATGAAATAATGTTAAAGTCAATTGAAAGAGATCAGAGATTAAAAATGGTGGCAGAATAGGAGGATGATGCACAGGCATGCTCCCAGGAACAGCTGGAATTACAATTGAAATACGGAAAGACTTCCTGAAAAATCAACAGAAAACTCACAGGAGAGAACTCTGATACTCAAAGACCGAAGGTGGAGAATGCATAGAGACTGGTAGGAGGGGAGGAGGTGCGAAAGGGCTGGCCAGGCACCCACAGATGGCAACTGAAGTCCTGGAGAGATATCTCAGCTGTGGAGGGTGGGGGTGCCACTGAGAACTCTAGGATCTAATCCTGAAGCTGGACTCTCCAGCAGAGAGCACCAAAACTGAGGAGGTTACCCACATAATATCTAGCTATGAAAAGCAGTAGGGTGCTGTCTGCCAGGGAGTGACAGCTGAAAGTTCGGGCACCCTCTTAAAGGCCCAATGCACAAAAATTCCCTGTGGAGCCACTCACCTTGTGCTCTGGCAGAGGGAGGGTGAAGTGGACTAGAGCTGTGAGAGCAGAACCCAGGACTGGGGACTTGGGAGATAGAGCTCAGAAGGCAAACACCCCAAGTTTCCTGGGCTGAGTCATTCCCTCACACAGTGGGGGACATCTGTCCCACACAGACATCTTCCTTGCCTGGGAGAAAGACAGTCAACACATCCCATTGGAAAAAAAACTTGCCCTGGGGCCACTTAAGAGATTAAATTAGCTTTCAGGCAGAAGCAACTGCCCCACCCTGTTGAAAAAACTCTTGCCACACCTGAGGACGATTGTCTGGGAGCAATTAAAGTTAGAATCATATTAGTCTGTAGACAGAGGTGATCTCTGAAGGCTTTGAGTCTTTGCCTGATCCAATTAGTCAGAAACAGCCTTTAACACTGTCCGGCACTAGAGATTGAGAGGTGTAGAGGATTTACCTAATACATAGTCACAAACTCAAACAGACAACCAAAATGAGGAAACAAAGAAACAACCCCCAAATGAAAGAACTAGAGAATTCTCCAGAAGAAGAGATAAATGAAGCAGAAATTTATCTGAGAATTCAGAGTAATGATGTTAAAAATGCTCAACAGTATGAAAAAAGATGTAGTAACTATGAAAAAAGAACAGTCTGATATAATGACATAACACAAATAAAGAACACATTGGAAGGAATACACAGCAGATTAAGGGAAGCTGGGGATCAAATCAGTGAATTAGAAGACAGAGTTGAAAATATCACTCAATTAGAGAACCAAAAAGAAAAAACAATTTAAAAACAGGAGGAAAGCTTAAGGGAGCTATGGGACAATGTGAAACGTAACAATATTAGAATAGTAGGTAAGCCAGAAGAGGCAGAAAGGGAGAAAGGAATAGAGAAGGTGTTTGAAGAAGTAATGTTAGAAAACTTCCCTAACCTGGTAAAGGGGAAAGTTACACAAGTTCAGGAGGCACAGAGAACCCCAAATAAGAATCCAAACAGATCCACGCCCAGACACATCATAATTAAAATGTCAAAAATTAAAGACAAAGAGAGAATCTTAAAGGCAGCAAGAGAAAAGAAAACTGTTACCTACAAAGGAGTTCCCATAAGGCTGACACCTGATTTCTCATCAGAAACTCTATAGGCCAGATGGGAATGGCATGAAGTACTCAAGGTAATGGAAAGCAAGGTTCTGAGACCAAGATTATTATATCCAGCAAGGCTATCATTCAAAATAGACAGTCAGATAAAGAGCTTTCCAGAAAAAAAAAAAAAAAAAAAAAAAAAGGAGTTCATCACCACCAAGCCAGCATTACAAGACATTCTAAAGGGATTGCTGTAAGGGATTGTTGAGAAGAACGGAGAGAGAAACCTAGCCATACAGAATTAAAATGACTATAAATAAGTACCTCTCAATAATAATCCTAAGTGTAAATGGATTAAATGCTTCAATCAAAAGGTGTAGGATAGCTGAATGGATACAAAAATGTGATCCAACTATATGCTGTCTACAAGAGACCCACCTCAAAACAAAAGACACACAGGATGAAAGAGAAGGGATGAAAAAAGTTTTCCATGCAAATGGAAAAGGAAAAAAAGCTGGAGCAATACTCATATCCAACAAAATAGACTTTAAAATGAAGGCCATCACAAGAGACAACAAAGGTCAATACATAATACTAAAGGGATCAACCCAACAAGAGGATATAACCCTGGTAAAGGTTTATGCACCCAATCTACACTAATAAAAGAGAAACATGCAAATTGACCATCACTCTGCTACACCCACCAGCCAATCAGGAGCGAGTATGCAAATTAACACAACAAAGATGGCGGTGGCCACAGAGCTGGACCAAGCAGGAGGCTTGGGTTGCCCCCGGTGATGTAGGAAGCCAAGCTTCCAGCCCGCCCTGGCTAGCCCTGGCCTTCACTCAAGGCTACAAAGTTTCGATTATAGAATATAAATAAATTCCAGGTACTTGCTTCCAGCTGGCCCTGGCCTCTGCTCAAGGAAGTGCTGGGAAAAAAAAAAGAAAAAGAAAAAAAGGAGGGGCTGGGAGCTTGGGTCGCCGGGGGGTGTGGCCAGCCTGCAAACAGCCATCAGACCCTCACCCAGGCTGGCCAGGCACCCCAGTGGGGACCCTCACCCTGAAAGGGGTGTGGCCAGCCTGCAAACAGCCCTCAGCCCCTCACCCAGGCTGGCCACATCCCCATGAGGTGAGGGTCCCCGCTGGGGGGCTTGGCCAGCCTGCAAACAGCCATCAGCCCCTCACCCAGGATGGCCACACCCCCATGGCCCGATCCCTGTAAATGGGCAGTCGAACATCCCTTGAGGGGTCCCAGATTGGAGAGGGTGCAGGCTGGGCTGAGGGACACCCCGTGCCCCCCGTGCACTAATTTCATGCACTGAGCCTCTAGTATAATATAATATGCACCTAAATATATATATACTAGGGGCCCAGTGCATGAATTCATGCACCTTGAAAGGAACTGTGGGCCATGAGTCTGCAGTGGGCATAGAGGTGGGTCTTGGCTCATCCTCTGTGCCCCTGCCTGGCCCCTCCTGCTGCGGCCCCAGTCCCCTGTCTGCTGGCAGCCCCACTCCTACCGCTGCTGCTCCCACGTGCTGATAGTGCTGGCCCTGCTTGCACCTGCTGATGGCGCGGAGTGATTGGGGCCAGTGCCAGCAGTGGGTACAAGTGGCGGCTGCTGTCCCAATTGCCCTGTAGGACCAGGGGGAGGTAGAGAAGCCCTCAGGGGCGATCGGGGCAGGCAGCTGCCGATAGGGGTGGTGCTGGGCACCTGCAGCAGGTCCAAATGCCATCTCTGGCACCAGCAGCAGGTGCAAGCAGGGCCAGTGTCGGCAGCAGGTGCGAGCACCGAGTGGTACCACAGCACGCAGGAGCAAAGAATTTTCAGTAACCACCAGAGGCTCGCCCTGATGACAGTGACCAGTGCCCCGCCTTGGTCTGGCATCCTGCTCACCTGCTCCACCATCCTGCCGCGGCCTACACCCTCCATGTTCCGTGCTCTGCCACTTGCTGCTGATGCCCACCATGATCCACATGAGCCCCCTGATGGTCAGCGCACATCATAGTGACCGGTTGTCCTGTTGTTTGGTTGTTCCACTGTTTGGTCTACTTGCATATTAGCCTTTTATTATACAGGATAAAAAAAAAAAAAAAACACACACACACACACACACACACACAAAAAAAACTTCTAGAGGACTTTAACAGAGAGATTGACAACAATCCAGTCATAGTAGAGGACTTTAACACCCCTCTGACTTTCCTGGACAGGTCTTCCAGACAAAAACTTAACAAGGAAACAGAGACTCTAAAGGACACACTGGATCATATGGATTTAAGAGAAATTTATAGAACATTTCATCCTAACACAGCAGAATATACATTCTTCTCAAATGCACATGGATCATTCACAAAAGTATGGAGTTTCCTCAAAAAATTAAAATTGGAACTCCCATTTGACCCAACAATCCCACTTCTAGGAATATATCCCAAGAAATAAGAAACACCAATCAGAAAGGATATATGCACCCCTATGTTCATAGCAGCACAATTTACCATAGCTAAGATTTGGAAACAGCCTAAGTGCCCATCAGCAGATGAGTGCATTAGAAAGCTGTGGTACATCTACACAATGGAATACTATAATGCTGTAAAAAAGAAGGAACTCTCACCATTTGCAACAGTGTAGATGGACCTGGAGACCATCATACTAAGCTTAATAAGCCAGCTGGAGAAAGATAAATATCATGTGATCTCACTCATTTGTGGAATATCATGAACAACATAAATTGATGAAAAATAGAGCCAGAGGGGGGAAAATATGCGAGAATATAATAGAAGTAATCCTGTTATTTGCAGATTTTTAATGTTTCCTACAACTTTTGTGATACCATACTATGTTAGTACAGTTTTGGTAATATTATCATACTTAAAATCCTTTTACTCTTGAGATATTAATGTTTATTGCATGTAATATTATTATATGTAAGATAATGTTTCTTGAACAATTGGTGTTTATTGCATGTAACATTATTATATTTAAAATTGTTTTTCTTGAAATAAAAAAAAAACTGAAGAAAAAAAGTCATAAGTATAAAAATAAAGTCAATTGAAAGAAATACAAGTCTTCAAAATAACGTAATATTAAAGCCCAATTGAGTTAGTGGCTAAACCCAGATCTTGTGAGTGCCCACCTCAGTACACTGCAATGTTTCCTCAATTTTTGAAGTTTATTAGTGGTAGAAATACAGATATTTTTATATTTATCTGATTGTGTGACATTAAATATCCTCGAGTCTTAGAATTTATTCCATTAAGTATGAATTAGTTGCTCTGAAATCAATCCATAAGTCAATGCTGCTAGTTGACATATTTGTCCATGCTGGACATTTATTCTGACTTCTAGAAGAAAAAAATCTGGTTGTAAAAGAATGTTATGTAAGAAAGTTGAATAACAGATGATAGAAAATCCTACATGAGCTCTTCTTTTACTGCTTCCTGTCAAAATTAACTTTCAAGATATTTGGAAAGAACTGTGAGAGTAAATATTTAGAAAAAATGTAAACTTCAACTTCTTATAAGGATATTTATTTCTAACATATGAACTTGACATTCATTCCAAATAATATTTGGAATAGATATTTAAAGGACTATGAATATTTAAGAAATAATTACAAAGATATCACATGGATACTTTAAGACATTTGAAAGCAATCATATCAGACTAAACTCATGTTCCTCTTTCATGGGCTTATCTGAATGAATAATCAGGAATATATATAGCAGATATATGACAAATGTATAGAGACATTTGCAAGGCATTTGATAAGTTTTATTTTGAGAGGTTAGTGGAAGAGATTGAAAATATGGACTAGAATAAAACGATTGAAAAACAAAATAGAAACTGGCATGGATATATGGAACAGACTGGCAGCTGTCAGAGGAGAGGAGGGAGGTTAAAAACTGGATGAAAGAAGGTGGGCTTGGTAAAGAACGTATGTGCATGACACAAAGATACATACAACAGTGTGGTGAAGGCCAGTGGAAGGGGGGTCAGGGGCTGGGTGGAGATGGGAAAAGGGGAGGGAAATGGGGACACCTGTAATAGTGTTAACAATAAAGTTAAAAAAAAGAGTTGAACTATTTCATTCAAAAGTTGTGCATATAATAATCTAGTAGCTATCATTTATTGAGCACTTACTATGTGCTAGGCATTGTACTAAACATAACTGCTGTCACTTAATAGTTAATGTAAGCTGTAATAGATATATTTTACTTTTACAGATGAGAAAACTGCAGGTGAGAGAGTAGGTAAACTTTTCCAAGATTTCTTAACAAGCAAAAGAAGGTTCCAATATAAATATAAGTTGTTTGACTTCAAGACCATACTTTCTACCACTGGATTAATATAATCCTAGTGGAAGAGTCTAGTGCTGAGCCTGGCTCTATTTAGTTAAGTTGAATTATCTTCCTTGAATGAAATATGGAGGGCATGCTCCAATGATGTAATAATATTATCGTATAACTTTAAACCTATTGATATGAAATTATAAATCATCTATGTACATTATTGGTAGTTTTACTTAATTTATTTCATTAATAACATATTATGATCACTTATACTTTGAATGACAGAATCAGGATCTACTGGTAGAATATTGAAAATTGGTATTTTTTTGGTTAAAATGAACAAGATGAAATTTAACAAAGATAAATGCAAGAACTGGTCCTTGGGTTCAAGAAAGCAAAGTAAGAACACCTGAGGAGAGAAGCAATGTGTGTGAGCTAGCATGTGTTATACTGTGATTTTTAGTAAGAAATAAATGTTTAATATTTGTTGAGTTTAGAGGTTCTAAAACCCTTGGGATTTTCTAGGTGATGAGAATGAGAAAGTTGTCTTTTGTTATGTTAATGAGACAACTTTTGGAAAGCTCCTAGGTAACCTAAGGATGGGGGCTGGTTGCCTGGAAAACCAAACCTATGACCTCCAGGGAAGCGGCAGAGAGGGGCTGGAGGTTGAATCAATTGTTCATGTCCAATAATTTACTCAATAATGCCTATGTAATAGAGCCTCTTTCAAACCCCAAAAGGACATGGGTTCAGAGAGTTTTCGTGTTGGTGAACGTGTGAAGATGCAGGAAGAGTGCCCTGGCCGGTTTGGCTCCGTGGTTAGAGTGCCGGACCTTTGACCAAAGGGTCTCTGGTTTGATTCCTGGTCAAGGGCATGTACTTCGGTTGCAGGTTCAATCCCTGGCCCCTGTCGAGACACAAGTGGGAGGCACCCAACCGATGTGTCTCTCTCACATTGATGTTTCTCTCTCTCCCTCCCCTTCCTTTCCACTCTCTCTAAAAATCAATGGGAAAAATATCCTCACTCCTCAGGTGAGGATTAAGAAAAAAAAATTTCTTTTAAAGATGCAGGACGAGTGGTGCACCCAGAGAAAACACTGAAGCTCCTTGCCCCTTCCCACAAACCTTGTCCTATATATCTCTTCATCTGTATCCTTTATAATACCCTTTACAATAAACTGGCAAATGTAGATAAATATTTCTCTGAGGTTTGTGAGCTGCTCTAGCAAATTCATCAAACTTCAGGGAGGAGTCAGGGGAATTTTCCATGTATGTAGCCAGTGGTCAGAAGCATAGAACCTGCACATGCAGCTGGCATCTGGTGTGGGGTAGCATAGTGAAACTGAGCCCTTCATCTGCGGGGTCAGATACTATTTTCAGGTACACAGTGTCGGAATTGAATTGCTTGGTGGTGTGGGATAAAAATCACACATTGGAGCGTATGTGAACAAGACTTTTAGGTTTTAGTTTATAGCAAGTTCCAAGAGAGGAAACACGTTGATTTAGTGCTCGGAGAACATTTGTGATCACAAGCTTTTTAATAGAACAATAGAATAATGATGGGGACAGTGCCAGGCTGTTCTATATTTATCAGAACACTTCTGGAATTTTGTTTTATGTTCTAGGTGCCATATGCATATAGATATGTGTCCATATGAAGTTGCCAATCATGTTCTAAAGAAAAAAAGAAAAAGAATGTTTGGGGCAGGAGAGAGTAGCACTATTACTATCTTTAAATATTAAAAGATTTTCCAAATGGAATGTGGCCAGAGGCTGGTACAAAAAGATTTTTTTTTAACATAAAGGAGATGTTTATAGTTGCACTATTTCTAGATGGCCTCTATTGCCTCTTTAGAAGATAGTGTTTAACCCTAGAGCAATTCAAGCAGAAATGAAACAAGCAAATGTTACAAATTTGGTAAACTAATACAAACTATCTCATCTCTGAGAAAACTCTAAATTGTGTGGTAAATCTATAACTTTAGATAGAGAGGGTAGAAGGTGCCAATAATTCTGCAGGCAACGGTAGCCAGGGCAGATCTGTTTTTACTGGTATTTCTATACTGCTCAACCCGCTTAACTTGCTGGTGCAAAATATTTTGCATATTTAGGGCTTTAGACATATTTGTCCAGAATAACTATGGTTTGCTCTAATGAACAGATCCTAGACTTCGTATAAATTAAATAGTGAAAACTAACTAGTTGATCTGCTAAAACATATAGAAAATTATGATGGTGTGTCATAGCTCAGTCCATCTGTGGTCCCTTATTTTGATTGATTGATTGATTGATTGATTGATTAAAATGAAGCAGTAACAGTAAACAGCATCTGCACAGGAACTTCTGGGAACCAGAGTTGCCTGTCCTTTTACTATTAGATAGTCACACAGCCCTAAGTGTTCCCATCTACTAAAGTTTAAGAATGTCTTCATGGTATTTTGAGTAAGAGAACTGTGGCTCTGCAGTGTGGTTTGATCCTCCTGTTCAGGGAGCCCACATTACAACCATGCTTCATTACAGAGAAGTATCAAAAGGCGGTTTGTCTTGTGACTTTTTGACTTCTCCTCAGCCCCTTTCAGCCACAGTCGTCTTGCTCCTTCCAGACTCTGGGGCTTGAATGCATAATTGCAGCCCGTTGTCTGTAGAGTAATTATAGCATAATTTGACTTGTTGCACAGCAGGACGCCAAGAGGGCTGGCTGTCAGGCAGGGTCAGAGGTCAGCCATGACCCCACAGACTGCAGGCACTGGCCTCATCAGGACTCTGGAAAGCTCTTCTTGGCTGTGGGACTGGTCTGCAGCTGTCTGTGTGTCTAGGATGACTCTTTGGATGAAAACATGGACTGTTTCCAAGATGCAACATCCCAGCAGGCAGTTTGGCTTCTTGTTTTCTTATCAAAGGCATGGCAACCATTCTGAAGTAAAAGGGGCCATTTTATTGTGTTTTCCATATACATTTCAAGTGGAATATGTATATAAAGCAGCATTAAAATATTAGATTTATTTTTCTTTATCAACTTGAGATTTTAAAATGATATTTAAAAAGAATGTTAAATCAGTGTACTACATTAGGATGAAAACTGCTGTGTGTTAAAGAGAATAACTAGAATGCAAATAAATAAATTGCATTCAGACTGAAAATCCTATAGATTCTGTAAATAAAGAATCATAAAATCACAAAATAAGAAAATAGCACATATACACTGAGTGGCCAGATTATTATGATCTCTAAACACATAATAATCTGGCCACTCAGTATATATATATATATATATATATATATATATATATATATTAGAGGCTTGGTGCATGAATTTGTGCATGGGTGGGGTCCGGCCAGCCTGGCCAGGGGGAGGGGATATGGGCGGTTGGCTGGCCTGCCTTCTGGTTGAACTCTTGGTTGAGGGGACAATTTGCATATTAGCCTTTTATTATATAGGATATACACTGAGTGGCCAGATTATTATGCGTTCATAGATCATAATAATCTGGCCACTCAGTGTATAATATGCCAGTTAATCTAATCCTATATGTGAAAAGAATAATCCTTAAATGACATTCCTTATGTTTTTTCTGGTCTACATTTGTCTCTGATCAAATACAAATTCAGATATATTTCTAGAGAGAGAACATTTTACTATTATTAAAATACTAGAGGCCCGGTGCATGAAATTCGTGCACTGGGGGGGGAGGGTATCCCTCAGCCCAGCCTGTACGCTCTCCAATCTGAGACCCCTTGGGGGATGTCTGACTGCCAGTTTAGGCCCGATCCCACAGATATCCCTCTCCCAATCCAGAAATGCTGGCTCCCAACCGCTCGCCTGCCTGCCTGCCTGCCTGATTGCTCCTAACTGCTTTTGCCTGCCAGCCTGAGAGCCCCCTAACCATTCCCCTGCCAGCCTGATTGACACCTAACTGCTCCCCTGCCAGCCCAATTGCCCCCAACTGCCCTCTCCTGCAGGCCTGGTCCCCCCAAACTGCCCTCCCCTGACAGCCCAGTCGCCCCTAACTGCCCTCTCCTGCAGGCCTGGTTCCCCCAAACTGCCCTCCCCTGCTGGCCTTATCGCCCACAACTGCCCTCCCCTGCCAGCCATCTTGTGGCAGCCATCTTTGACCACATGGGGGCAGCCATCTGGTGCAAGGGCATGAGGGTCAGTTTGCATATTACCTCTGTATTATGTAGGATTCTACAAATATTTAACATAAATGACCTTCAAACTTTAGGCAGACATATTGATCTAACTCATAGTAATTGCAATGAAAAAAAATAAGACAATCTAATTGAGATATTATTAAACTAAGTACCATTAGAATGTTTTAGAGCCAGGAATAAAATACAAGATAACCCTGAGAAAATTGGTTAATCTAAAAAAATTTTTATTTAGCAAATGCCAAAATACAGCAGATGGGGATAAAAACTTTTAAACACAAATATAGTAGAAGGAAAATAACCCAAGAAATTTTGTTGTTAATGCACTAAATAAAGGTATGGATAAAATGCTTTTATGAAATATTGAAGTGTGATACTGTGATCTATCAAATGTGTTAAACACCAAGAAGCATTTCTACTGCTCTATTTTACAAAAAGAGAATATTTTGTTTCATTTTTATTGTTGTGTTTTATTGTATTACTAGAGGCCCAACGCATGATTGAAATCAGACGAGGAGGTGCCCTGCCTCCCACCGTGCGAGGAGGCACTCCACGGGAGGCTGGGACCTGCACCTGACTCGCAGCTTCCCCCGGTCCCTCTGCCTGTGTTCGCTCCGGGGCTGCCTGAGCTGCCGCGCCATCTGGGCAGGACCCCCTGTCTCTGTCGCTGTCTCCACTCCAGGCCTCACCTGTGCGCGCAACCTCCTCCTGTCCGGTCGTGACCCATTACGGCGTCCTGGCCTAATTTGCATATTACCTCTTTGTATATATAGATTTTGCTGGGGCACAATAGTGCATTTATTTAGTCACATTTTTGGGGCAGGACTTTAAACCCTAGAAAGTCAAGAGGTAGGTCATCAGAGAAAAGTCATTTTAGGTTACTAGGCTGAGGTGAATACAAAGAAATCAGGATGTGCATAATACTGAGTAAGCAAACAGGAGGTGAGAGCAGTAAGAAACAGGCAAGCTGAGTTAGGTTGCCATGGCAGGGTCAGGGACAGAGGAAAAGAGAATCAGGCTGTCAAACCAGAGGTGTTGGCTCCAAGGGGTCACAGTGGGTGTGTGGGAAGCCCACACCTGGTTTTCTGCCTGCAACAGGAAGATTTGAGACACATAATTTCAGAGGTCTGGTAGCATAGCGTCCTTCACTTGCTCCTTCTGGTTAATGCTGAGAGAACTACCACCATTTCTATCATAATAATAAAAGTCTCCCTGGAGGGCTTACTATGGGCCAGGACAGAGTATAAGGGATTCATTTCTTCATTCCTTCCTTTGTTCTATAAATATGTTTTGAGTCTAAATGTGCCTCATATTGTGATAGTTACTAGGAAACAGTGGTGAGTGAAACAGCATGTTCTTGCTCACACAGCAAGGGTGAGATAGACATTAATTATTTAGTGTATATAACCACCTAAACAAACACAAAATTATAAAAATGTGATGTACTAGTAACAATAAAATGGACACTAGAAGACCTAAGGGCCCTAACTTTGAGAAAGCACTCAAATGTGAAGGATGAGCAGGAGAGAGCTTGAGGAAGAGAGGAGAATGGGCACTCCAGACAGAGAACAGCTCTTGAAGGATCTGAGAGCCAGAGAGGGCTGGGATGTGGAGAGAGGCCACACAGGGCCTAGCAGAGTATCTTAAGAAGCAACAGGAAGCTGTGGAAGGTTTTTAAGAACTGATATAACATGATCTTTTTTTTTTTTTTTCAGGTATCCCTGGCTACAGTGTGAAGAATGGGCTGGAATGAGTGTACAAACTAGTTAAGAAACCAGTTGCTTGGACTGTCATGAGAAAGATAAGGAATAATCATTTAGTCAATACTCACAACCTAGTGGGATCCTCATTTTGCAGAGGGATAGATAGAGAGGTTAATTCCCAAAGTCACACGCCAACAACATAAGAGATTAACTCTTTTATACTCAGTCTTTCTAGTCACATACTCATTGAAGCAAGATTTATACAATGTGGAACTGAAACAGAAACTTAGATTCTATGTAAATTAATTCAATGATTTTTTCAAATAGTATTGTTGAGTGGCAGTTCTAGGCACAGAGGATAAAATATTGAAAAAAGATAGAAAAGACCCTCTTTCTATAAAACTTACATTTTAGTGGATGAAATGATAGCAGATGAATAAACTAGCTACCTAACTATCAGTGATAAATGATAGCAATAAAGCACGGTCATGTGAGAGGCATTGACAGAATATCTGCATTTGTTTGAAGGTTCCAAGAAAGGCCTCCTAAAACCAGAATGACAGGAAAAAGGCAGCTGGGCAAAAGACATAGGTAAGAGCCTCTCAGGCAGTGGGGACTTCTGGGACAAAGGCCCTGAGATAGGGACATGCATGTTTGAAGGACAGAAAAACCACACAGTGGCGGGAGGACCATGAACAACAGGAAGAGTGATACCGGGTACATTTGAAGAGATTATCAGGATCCAGGTTACCAAAGACCTTGTAGGTGTGGGGTTTAGATTTTAGTCCATCTGAATGAGAAGGTTAGGAAAGGATATGAAAGGAGACAAGGTGAAAAATACAGGGTATGACTTCAGTTTTAAATGTTTGATTTTTCTTTTTGTAATTTATATATTAAAAAAATTGGGTCACCTTCTTAAAAGTGTTCATCAATTTGGGTTTTTCCTAATTACATCTTAATTGTATCATGTTATTTTTTTCTTTACTTCCTGTATATTTTATAAATTAGGTTGTGGGATTGACTATTACTGAGTTAAGGAAGGCTGTGAGGTTTGGGATGTGTGGAGAATGAAGAGTGAAGAATTATATGCCTTATAAATATACAACTGTATATTTCAAGAAGCCAGAAACGGAATCAGAACTGTGTAGTATAGTCACAGTGTATACAGTTAACCCTTAAACAATGTGGGGATTAAGGATGCCAACCCACCATGTAGCTGAAAATCCACATGTAACATTTGATTCCCCTGAAACTTTTCCCCCAGTATCCATGGGGGATTGGTTCCAGGACCCCTCGTAGATACCAAAATCTACAGATGCTCATGTCCCTTACATAAAATGATGTAGAACAATGCATAAAGTCAACCCCCTGCATTCCCAGATACATAATGTGGATTGAAAATTCTGTTTTTGAATCTGTGGATAAAAAAAAAAAAAATCCAGTGACAGGGAGGGCGATTGTATATTTATTGAAAAATAACAATAAGCCACATAAAAGTGGACCCATGCTGTTCAATTGATCCCTAGGTAGAACCATGTTGAGAATTGAACAGAAAGACGAACCTATCTCAAGAGGCCTCTTTCTGTTCACCAGCATAGCTATGCTTGCTTGGGGATAAGTAGTACTAATAACAAAAGGCAGAGAACATGCACTTGTCACATGCATCTGAGACTCAGCCATCAGGAAGAATTTGTTTTTGTCCATAGCACTAGAAAACACTATAGCAAAAGGAGTTATAAACTCCGTCCCTGCTGGGGTAGGCAGAATTCTAACATGGCTCCCATGACTTTTGTGCTTGGTGTTACTCCTGTGATTATATTACATGGAAACAGATATTTTGAAGATGTAATTAAGGCTATGAATCTGTTGACCTTAAATGAGGAAGACTCCTGAGTGGGCCTAACTTAATCACATGAGCCCTTTAAAAGTAGAGTTTACTCCTGGTGGCAGAAGTGGAAGTCAGAGAGATTCTAAGTTGTGAGAAGGATCTGACAAGGGATTGCTTGCTTAAAAATGGAGGGGTTCACATGGCAAGGAATACCAGCCACCAAGGAAATGGGAACCTCAGTCCAATAATCACAAGGGACTGAAATTTACCAACAATCTGAATGAACTTGAAAGTGTGTTCTACAGAGCCTTCAGATCACAGGGCAACCTGGCTGATACCTTAATTTTAGTGGTGTGAGTCTTTAAGCAGAGATCCAGTTGAGCCCACCTGGCCTTCTGACCTATATAACTGAGAGAGAATGAATGGGTAGTGTGGTAAGTTGCTAAATTTGTGGTAATTTATTACAGCATTAGAAAACTAATCTGCCTACAATATGCCAGGCACTGTAATAGGCTGCTCTGAGGTGTGCAATAATAGCTCTGCATGAATCCTGCTTCAGAGGTTCAGTCACTCATCTATGGGAAGAGAAGGGGTGGGAATGGATTCTATCTTGAGAGCTCAACCAACTCTTCTCTTTGGTGTACAAACAAGCAGCCACAGCCCCCATTCCTTCTTCTTCTCTTCTTCTGTACTGAAATATAGCACACACATGGGAGCAACAGGACTAACTGACATATAACATTTATAAACTTGTCTGTATTGGCATAGAAACATTCATTTAAGCTGGAATGTTATATGAGGAACAATAACATGTGATCAATAATTATTTAAAAATAATATCCAAAATCTACAATAAGCACAAACAAGTACACTAATATCCAAGTAGGAAATTTGTGTTCTTTTCTCAATGTACAAAGATGAGCAGGCTGAGAAGACAAACCTGTCCGGGTCTTACTGACACTTAATTGACAGTGGTACACCGGATATGTGGCCATGTTCTCAAGAGCACTATTTTAAGTTAGTGAATATTAAGTCTTTTAGTTTTAAAAGTGCCAATATAGGTCTTTAGACACAATTTGATAAGAAATATAGGCACATAATAATTGGAGAAATGTTTATTCAGTGATTGCACCAAAACAAGCAAACTTGGCAATGCATGTTCATGGGAGCAACTCCTGGGAGGTGAGCTGTCTGATTAACCATGGTATAAGGAATTCAGAGACAAGACAATGGAGGTCCAACAGGTTAGCGGCTGAGGATATAGAAGAAGTGGACTGAATTAACAGACATTTAAGAGGTGTCAATTGGTCTTAGTGACTTTAGAAAGAAGGAGTGGGGGTCAATGTACTTTTGTACTTTATAACCCCACAACTTTTAAGACCGAGTGAGTTTCTACTAAACTCTTGAGACCTTGTTTTATTTTTATGCTCACCCCTCATCTGATCCCAAGCTGAGGATTTTAATCCTATCTCTGACCTACCTGTAAATCGAAAAGTCATCAAAGCCTCTTGTTGCAGTCCCACATCTAATCTTCCCCTTCAATCCAGGAGCCAGGGGGAACAGTCCAAGTTGGTATTTCAAATAATTTTGTTTGTTGTAGTATATGACTGTTCTCCGTTCTTGTTATGTACTGGGAGCTTTAAAGTTACTCATAATTCGAGATGGTGGATCTGAAGGCATCCTGACAGATGAAGGTTTTGTGCAAATTTTTTTCCTGCTCCTTTCAGACTCACGCTGTGTGCTTCAATACTTCATGTAACAGCAACTCCATTTTAATGCAGACAGCTATGAAAAAATAAAACTATCAGTCATTGTCAAATACTTTCTAAATGGAGACAGAGGAGGGTTTCAGTTCTCTGTGTAACAAGGACAGAGGAGAGAGGTCAGTGATATATCATGTGGTATAGGATATCCCCTTAAGGGATCTTCTGCTAAGACTTGCTCATAGTGTGGAAATTTCTGTCTGGTCAGGGACTCTTAAGATTGCTCCTCAACTTAAAGTTACAAATATTCAAGTCTCTGCTCTGTAAAGTTTTTGAGAAAGAAAGAATGGGTTTCAAGTGGAATTGGGGAAATATTTTTTTGCCGTTTATGAAGGCTAGGAACTAATATTGATGGCTGTTTAACTTATGAAAAATTAATTAGATAACATAAATTATGTATGTGGGAAAAAGAAAATCTATTAATGGATGGTTTGACGATTCAGAAGAGTCCTTAAGTCTATTACAAAAGATATTTTGTGCAGCAGGTCACGTTTGGGGTGGGCACTTGTTCTTCCTTTGTGCCTGAAAATGGTGAATACAGAATTGTTCTCAGGCCTTTCCCTGGGAGTGAGAGAGCTGGTCATTTCAATAGAGTTCATCACTTTGTGCTTGTCAGTTGCTTGGAAGCATAGAAGGCAACTGACAAGATTTAACAGGGAAGCCAGAGAACTGAAAGGTCGCTAGAAGAACTAGAATGTCTGAATACTGAACCCATGTGCCTAGCAACATGGCAGGATCTCATAATGAGCCATTCTCCCAGATTGCTTGAGAAACGAATAAACATAGTGACTCTGGAAGTCAAAACCTTACATGAAATGTAAAAACATTTGATGCCAAAAGAAGTTTAGATTTTTAAAATATTACTCTTGTAGAGTAATAAAAACATAGTTACTTACATAGCATCAGTGTGGGTTTTAAAGGAATATTTAATACTTTTTTCTTGTTAAGTTTATTTTCCATACCAAGAAATATAGACAGTTGTAACACCCACAAAGAGTTACAAATTAGAGCAAATGTATTAGAAATGTTTACTCTCACCTTGAAAGATACATGGTAAATATGATTATTAATTAATATGTCTGTTTAAAAGTGTCATAAATCTATTTTGGATCAATGTGGAGGTATAATAACTAAATATAAATGAATGTAGAATAAATAAATAATTTATTCTAGTTTAAATTGTATAATGAAATGAAAAATGACAAACTATAATTCAGGAAATAGTAGCTATTCTGAGTTAATGATATATTTATATTTGGTTTGAATCTTTGTAAGTGTGATTGGAATCTTTAGTATAAATTAAATTATATTCTTTAATTATTATATCACAGAGGATTAAGCATTGAATGAAAAAAATTATATTTCTGGCACTATCTGGTATTTTCTACAGCTGTTTTTTTTAACCCTTTTTCTCACTCCTTCTTGAAAAAATATATTGTTTTCTTTATTTAAAGAAAATAGCTTCATTAATACTATGTAATAGTGTCTACTGAAATTAAAAGAAATTAATGATTTGTTCTGGAATAGAGAGACTTCTAAAAGGAAAGTACAAATATAACAAAAGGACAGTCTAAAGAAGAGAATAGTTTTCTCCTCACTTTTAGCAATCCCAGCTGAATTTGGCATCTCTCGCTCTGAGGAGGATTGTCTAAGGGCTGCACTGTGGTATGGGATGTACTGCAGTACACAACTGACTTCCATGCTGATATTACCCTAAAGATTTTATCTTATACTTATGGGTTTGCAGAATAAAAAATATGGACAAAAATAGTAACTGCAGCTTTTAAAAATTACTTCTAAGATCCTCTTTTAATTCACAGGTACCCAAATATTAACTGAAAATCGAGTGGCTGAAATGGGTCTCATTATATTCTAGGCATTTGCAGTGTCAGATCTACAGAGACAGGTGCACCTAGAGACAAATGACCAGACTCCAATAAAACAGAAGCTTAATTATGTTCACTTGCATTTTCAAATTATTCCCAACAAATTACCTTTTATAGGTGACACATCCATCAAGGCAAAACTCTAATTTCATATTCACAGTAATGTGCTCCTATAAACTGCTCTAATATGGCTTTAACTAAGTTTTCCTCGTGACCTCACTGAGCTGCAATATTGCAGGCTGTGTTTTGCAGTGCCTCCGGTTAATTTCTGACCTTGGTTCTGCCTGGGCACAATGAAGCAAGTGAAGGGTGGAGATCAGATTTAATTTTGAATTTCCTGACTGTTGCTGGTTTGTATCTCAACTTGAACATTACTTAAACATGTTATTTTTGGTCAATGACTTTTTATGTAGCACAGTGGGCAAATGTAATTAAGTGGGCTAAGTTTTCTTCTCAGCTGTCCTCTGAGTTCTTGTATGGGAACTTAGAGTCTCAACAGGAAACACCTGTATGGTTGTTGTATACCAAGCCTTCCCAGAGAATGAATATGTAACATTGTTCTGGCACCTCTCAAGTTCTTCCCCAAATAGAAATGCCCAGCTGTATTTGAAGGCTGGATTTTTAATTATTAGTGAAAATCCAACCTCTTGACTTAGAAGTGAACTTTGTTATATGGTCGATTAGGCTTTGCTATATCAAGAATCAGCCACATCACTTATAGATTTTATCATCCAATGGAAAAAAGTTTACTCAATCAACCTTTATTGAATGCCTACTCTGTGTCGGAATTGTGGCGTTATACCAAGAGAAAGCAGATGTAGGTTCTACCCTTAAGAGAGATTAATGGAATTGAATCAATTCCTTTTTGGAAACAACCAGAAGATATTTGGATAGGCTGTTTGCTTTGTGAAAAATAAGTTGAAAGCATGCTGTTAAGCCCATTTGACCTTCTGTGTTTGGCAATGTATGAATTAGACATAAAAAATTTCAATAAACATCTAGAAATGAAGGATAAACAGTAAAATTAGATTTTAAATTTCATAGCTGAGCTCCTTATGAAGTTGGAGAAATCCCCGGAGACAAAAAATGAAGAGGGTTTTGAAAATAAAAGTGGTAACTCAAACTGAACACGAGGCTGCAGTTGTCCTCGTAAAACTCACAGGCTTACTTCATTCACAGGTTTAGGTTTAATAACTCAACGGGCACAGGAAACAAGGCCTTGAGCCTGAGCAAGATGAGACATTGGACTTGATATCCCAGAATAAAGCTGAAGGTCTTGAAGAGTTGCATCCTTAGTGAAAGGCTGGATCAAGAAGCTCATCTGCTGCAGCAGGGAAATGACAGGGATATTTATTTACCAGGGTCAGCCTCAGCTCAGGAGAGGGGAAAAAATTTACCCCAAAACCTGCAATCACAGATTGTCCTTATTTGCATGTAGAATTTGCATTTTCTACAGCAGAGATATCTAGACAACATCAAGCTAAAACATTAAATGTTTAGGGCTTGATAGTGCCCATGGAATATAACAGAAGCAAACACAACTCCAGTCAATAATGACGCATGTTCAGCCTAGACCTCACGTTTTAACCCCAGAGATAAGACATCAAGTTTTAATAAAATATTAGTATTTGTATCTAATATATACAAAGAACAGTTAAAACTCACCTATAAGAAAATAATTAATGCAATTAAAAAATGGACAAAAGACCTGAACTGACACTTCACCAAACAAAATATATAGTCCTGGTCATTGTTGCTATATGGTTAGAGCATCAGTCTATGCACCAAAGGGTCATAGTTTCAATTCCCAGTCAAGGGCACATACCTGGGTTATAGGTTTGATACCTGGCCCTGGTCCAGGCACATGTGGGAGGCAACCAAATCATGTGTCTCTCTCACATTGATCTCTCTCTCTCTTATGCTCCCTCTCTCCCTCCTTTCTGCTCTCTTTAAAAATCAATGGAAAAAATATCCTCCGGTGGGGATTAACAACAACAACTATATGGCAAATAAGCTATGAAGAGATATTTGATATCATCATCATTAGGGAAATGCAAATTAAAACAACAACGAGATGCCACCACACACCTATTACATTGGTGATAATCCAAATGCTTCAGATTCAAAAGCTGTTGAAGATGTGGAGCAACCCGAACTCTCATTCTTTGTTGGTGGAAATACAAAATGGTACAGCCACTTTGGAAGACAGTTTGACAGTTTCTTACAAAACTAAACATAGTCTTTCCATGTGATCTAGCAATTGTACTTCTAGGTATTTACCTAATAAATTGAAAACTTAATGTGTACAAAAAAATGTGCACATGGATTTTCATTACAGCTTTATTCATAATTGCCACAAATTGTAAGCAACTAAGATGGGTAAGCAAACTGTGATACATTCATACAATGAGGATTATTCAGCAATAAAAAGAAATGAGTTATCAAGCCATAAAAAGACATGGAAAACCTTAAAAATATTCTGTAAGTGAAAGAAGGGAGTCTGAAAAGGCTACTTACCATATGATTCCAACTATAGGACATTCTGGAAAAGACAAAAGTATAAAGACAGTAAAAGGATTAGTCATTGTCTGAGGTTCAAGGGGAAGAGAGAAAGGGAGAGGTGAATAGGTGGAGCACAGAGGATTTCTGAAACAGTAAAACTATTTTGTATAATACTGTAATGATAGATACATGACATTATACATTTATCAAAATCCATAGAACTGCATAAAACAAAGAGTGAATGAACCCTAATGTAAACTAGGGTTCATGAACTTTATTAAGTAATGATTCAACATTGTTTTAATAAATTATAACAAATGCACCTCACTAATTTATATTGTTAATAACAGGGGAAACTGTTGGGGTGGTGGTGAGGGGAGGAAGTATATGGGAACTATCTGTACTTGCTGCTCCTTTTTTTCTGTGTCTAAAACTTCTCAAAAAATAAAAAGAACACATAAAAAAGAAGCTACCATAAAGCAAAGTCATTCGACTAGCAAAAAGGAAATTGGCACTTCAGCAACATAAAACAATTTATTGGATATAGCATATAAAATTAGAGCATTTAAAATGTTTAAAAAGCAAATATTAAATTGATCAAGAAATTAGGACAGATGAAGGAGGGTAAAAACTCAGCAATATTTGAAGATTAGTTAATAGATATTCCAGAAAAAAATTTTATAATTGAAATTAAAAACTTATTGAGAAAGTAAGCCTTCACTTTCAGCCAAGATATAATACAGGAAGTATACTTACCCTCCCACCTAAACCAACTAAGAAATGAACAAAATGTAGAGAATAATGGTTTTTAAGATCTTAGATATCAGATATCAAGGGATAGTGATAGCTGTGAGATAAGAAACAAATTGGTTTGTCTTATAATTTCCTGAGGTTACTGTCGTGGGAGAGTTTTCAAGCCATAGTGCAGGAAGGGGAAACTCAGAAAAACCCCAACAGGCTCTCTCAGTTGAGAAGATAGAACTGATAGCCTAACTTAGAAGATCAAGGTAAACAGACATTGTACGATGGGTTACCTAAAAAGAGAGAGCTGCTCAGCCACAGAACGCTGAGATCTGAAGATGGTTCCCTTTGAATATTCAGTAGAGCTCTGGGCTACTGGAGGTTGGTGCTGTTAAACCATCCAGAAGAATTTGAAGTAATAGCATTCAATGAAACAAAATTCAAAGTGCCTGGAATCAAATAAAAATTTATCAGGCAAGCAAAGAAGCAGGGAAATTCCATGCACAATGAGGAGATTAATCAAATAGTAGAAAACAACCCAAAAGTTACACAGTTGTTAGAATCAGTAGACAAGAATTTTAAAACAATGGTTATAACTGTATTCTATATGTTCAAAAAGTTAGAGACATAAAAAGGACCTAAATCAAACTTTTAGAGATGAAACTTAAATTGCATTAAATAAAAAAGTACATTGGATGGGATTGATCCTGATAAGACATTGTAAAAGAAAATATAAGTAAACTTTCAGACATAGCAATATAAATTACCCAAAATAAAGCCCAGAAAGAAGAGAGAATTAAAAAAAAAAAGACAAAAAATAATGAGCTACATGACAACTTCAAGTGAATATACAAACAATTGGAGTCCTTTAAGAAGTAGATAGAGCTGGACACAGAACAAATCTTTAAAGAAATAAAGGCCAAAACTTTTTCAAACTTGACGATAATTATAAACTCACAGATCCAAATAGTTCAATGAACCCCAGACATAGGAAATATAAAGAAAACCACATCAATGCACATCATAATAAAATTACTCAAAATCTGTCATAAGGAAAAATCTTAAAAGTAGACAGAGAAAAACACATTACATGTTGGGGAGCAAAGATAAACATGTGAGCAGATTATATTCAGAAACAATGCAAGTGAGAAAACAGTGGAGCAATGTTTAAAGTACTGAACTAAAAACAAAACAAAATCTGTCAGTCTAGAATTCTATACCAAACAAAAATATCTTTTAAAAATGAAGATGAAGAAAAGACTTTTTAGCCTGGTCCATGTGGCTCAATGGTTGAGCATCCGACCCATGAACCAAGAGGTCTCCAGTTCGATTCCTGATCAGCGCACATGCCCAGGTTGTGGGTTTGATCTCCAGTGAGGCACTTGCAGGAGGCAGCTGATTGATGTTTCTCTGTTATCAATGTTTCTATATAGCTATCCCTCTCCCTTCCTCTCTCTCTAAGAAAAAAATCAATAAAACATATTCATAAGAAAACATTTTAATTTTTAGATAACTCATTGCTAACAGTATCACTATAAGACGTATTAAAAAGAGTCCTTAAGGCAAAAAGAAAATGATACCATAATAATCTGCAGAGCATGAAGAGCACCAGAAGATGGTAACTGCCTAGTTAAACATGTAACTTATTTTTCTCATTATTTAAATCTCTTTAAAAGATAACTGGCAGATGAAACAAAGATAATAATAATGTAGTGTGGGCTTTACATCATATGTAAAAAGCACAAAGGTCAGTAGGGGAAAAATATACTATACTAGTATATGTTTATTCTACTATATGTTCAGTGGCATAATATTACTTTTGGATAAACTATGAGACTTAAAACTAAAGTTTTAACCCTAAAGAAACCACTGATATAACAAAACCAACCAAGAGAAGATAAAATTAAATCATTAAAATATTCCAATATTCCCAGAAGAGGTAGAAAAGGAAACCAAAGGACTTATATACATACATATAAGCCTAACCAATGGACACAGACACCAGGGGGGTGAGGGCATGAGTGAGGGGGTGGGGAGACGGCAATGGGGCATTAAGGACACATATGTAATACCTTAACCAATAAAGAAAAAAATAAAATACTTGGCTTAAAAATAAAAAATAAGGGATTTAAAACTTGAAATAAAAAAGAAAGAAAAGGGAACAAATGACAGAATGAGACAAATAGAAAACACCTAGCAGAATTAAATATTTGAACCTAGCCAATCCATAATTGCAACATAAATATAGAGATACATCATGTTCATGAACTAGAAACAGAATGTTGTTAAGATGTTTATTCTCTCTAAATTGATATATAGATTGAATAAAATTCACATAGAATTCCTAACAGGGTATTTTGTAGAAACTGATAAAATGATTTGAAATATGGAAATGCAAAGGATTTGGAATAGCTTAAATAACTTTGAAAAAGAAGAACAAAGTTGGAGGACTAATACTACCTTCTTTCAAGACTTACTATAAGTCTACACAAATCAGAATAGTATTGTACCAAGATAGAAAAATAGATTAATAACATAGTATGAAGTCCAAAAATAGAACCATACATATATAAAAATGGATTTTGACAAAGTAACAAAGGCAATTCAGTGAAGAAAGGATAGTCTTTTCAACATACACGATATATAAAACTTAACTCAAAATGAATAATAAACTAAATATAAAGCATAACATTATAAAACTACTAGAAGAAAACATAAGAGGAAACTTTTGTGACCCTGGATTAAACAAATTTCTTAGCTGTAACACCTTAAAGCACAATCCATAAAAGAACAAATTGATAAATTGCACTTAATCAAAATAAAAACTTCTAATCTTTGAAAAGACAAGTCATAAAATGGGAGAAAACATTTGCAAATCTTATATCTGATGATGTACATGTACAAAGAGTGTAAAAACAACTCATCAAAATTGAATTTTAAAAGAACAAAGAACCAATTTTTAAAGAATTGGCAAAATATTTGAGTAGTCACTTCACCAAAGAAGATATACAGATGATAGATAAACACATGTAAAGGTAGATGCTCAACATTAATCATTAAGTAAATTGAACTGAAAACCACAATGACATACCATTATACACCTATAAGATTGGCTAAAATTTAAAAAGACTGACCTGCCCTGGTCAGTGTGGGTTGAGAGTCATCTCATGCACTGAGAAGTCTTCAGTTGGATTCTCCGTCAGGGCACATATCTGGGTTTCAGGCTTGGTCCCCAGTAGAGGGCATGCAGGAGGCAGCCAATTGATGTTTTTCTCTCATTGATATTTCTCTTTGTCTCTCTCTTCCTCTTTCTCTAAAAATCAATAAAATGTATTTCAAAAAAAGACTGACCTATCAAGTATGTGCAAGGATGCAAAGAAACTGGAGTACAACCATGTTGGAAAACATTTTAGCAGTCTCTTAAATTTATTTGATTATATATTGATTTTCAGAGAGAAAGAGGAAGTGAGAAAGAGAGAGAGAAAGATAGATAGATGATAGATAGAGAAATATTGATTTATTGTGCCACTTATTTATGCATTCATTGGTTGCCCTGACTGGAGATTCAACCAGAAACCTTGGTCGTATGGGAGGATGCTCTACCGACTGAGCTACCTGGCCAGAGTATGCCAAGGTAAACATGTACTCGTAAGTACTAGGGGCCCAGTGCATGAATTTGTGCACCTTGAAAGGAGCTGTGGGCCGAGAGGCTGCAGTAGGCACAGGGGCATGTCTCAGCCCATCCTCCACATTCCTGCCTGGCCCCTCCCTCTGCGGTCCCCACATGCTGACTCTGACGCTGATGGCATGGAGTGATTGGGGCCTACATGCGAGTGGGGCTGGCGCAGTCAGTGAGTGCAAGCGGCAGCTGCTGCCCCAATTGCCCCTCAGGAGAGGGGGAGGTGGAGAAGCCCTCAGGGGCAATCAGACAGCTGCCGCTCACACCTGCTGATGGTGCCCAGTGATTGGGACTGGCGCCAGGCACCGGCAGTGGGTGCCAGTGGCAACTCCGGCTCCGGCAGCAGGTGCGAGCGTGGGGGAGGACCATGGCGCATGGGAGCAAAGAATTTTCAATAACTACCAGAGGCTCTCCCCAGTGACAGCGACCGGCACCCTGCCTTGGTCTGGCACCCCTGCTCATCTGCTCCACCATCCCACTGAGGCCAACGCCTGCCATGTTCAGCACACGCCCCCTGGTGGTCAGCGCATGTCATAGCAATGGGTTGTTTGGTTGTTCCGCTTGTTCTATCATTCGGTCTATTTTCATATTAGCCTTTTATTATATAGGATTAAAGTCACTAAGAATGATGATAATCATATAAGATAGTGACAGTGATCTGCTAAAACAAAAAAACACACAAAATAAAACTTTTAAGGGATGACAGGAAGAATTGAGGGATTTGTAAATATGTTTAACAAAAGCACAGTGACAAATCTTCTAATAAGATGACAAGAACTTCAAAAATGAGGCTTTTTTAAAAAGGAAGAGCAAGCATCTGAAAGTGGCAATGAGGAGCAATAAGTACACATAATCGTCTCTAGATCCACAGACAAGAAGATTGTGGGAGAGCAAAGGTCCACTTGAAAGGTCAGTGAGGGGAGAGAATCTTAAGGAAGAGCCAGGTTTCCCTCAGAGCAGGAAGGTGACAGGCAAAGTTTGGAAGAAAGGCTGAACACGTAGAGAATTTTGATGATGACAGACTGCGAGTTTCAAGAAATGCTGACAAGATCGTTTAGGAAGAAACCCTGTTTATTTAGGACTATGAATAGATTTTATTTTGTAAACTGTGTACAAAGGCAGATGTTTATGTGTGACCGGTACTCATGGGTTGCCTTCCCATTAAAAAAAAAAAGACATTTTCTAAAACACTTACATAAAATATTAAAAGAAAAGAGGATTCTGTCCACACCAAAGCAACTATATGTTTATTATTTGTATTTTGATTGTTCAGAGAGGACTTTGAATAGCGTCCTTGATACCTATTGTTAAATGTAAGGCTATGAAATTGAAATGTATTTGTGAAATTCAAGTATTTTATTTGATTCAAGGTAGCTATATTTTAAATTCTCACTTGAAAATATATTCTATTAATTCTAGAGAGAGAGAAAGGGAGACAATAAGAGGGAGAGAGAAAAACCAGTTGCCTCCAGTACATACCCCGACTGGGAATGGAACCCGCAACCCAGGTATGTGCCCTGATCAGGAATTGAACCTGCAATCCTTTTGGTGTATAGTATGATGCTCCAACCAACTGAGCCACACAGATAGGGCCAAGGGAGCTATTTTAATCAATGCATAAAATGTTAATATAATAAATGAGTAGCCTTGCCTTAAAAAAAAAAAAAAAGACATTTTCTTTACTGTCCACATCATCATTTATAAATATGAAAGATTTCTCTCTTTGTTTTTTTCTCCCAGTGTAATGTCTGTATGTACATGTGTATAGCTAACGTTTTTAACATGGCTACAATTAACTCAATTTAAGACTGATATATAAGTCATTGGATAGAGAACGGAGGTGTCAACATAAGCACAATATAATCACCATATCTCAGATGAGAAATAGGCATTAACCAGAACTTGTATGAACACTCATTTCCAGTTTCCTATTTGCCCTATGCTACCAATATAGCATCTCTACTAGTATACGGATTATTTCTGAATACACAGAATAGAATATGTTTGTTATGATTGACTGGAAGGTACAATTTCCTTTTAGTGAACTGCAAATCCCCATTGCCTCATTTTACACAATTCAATGTGCACTGCAGGTGCAAAGGAAGTTTGAGGAGTAGTGTTAGGATGAGGTCCATTCTGCCAGGAATCCGCTTCCTCCACTTTTCCTGAGATTTAAGGAAGGCAAAAGGAGCTGCTGGCGCCAGGACCCCACCACTCACACAGCAGGAAGAAGGGAAAGTTAATTGTTCTCTAACTGCAGCCATGGCTGGGCAAACTCACTTTCTGGCAGGATGTGGTGGCAAAGATTTTCTGTATGTCTTTCCACATAACTGCATTTATAGTGGGATGCTTTCCTATGGTTTTGGATATCTATGATGATCAAGAATCTCACTATCTCATCTTACATGTGGTTAATACATTTTGAAAATTCCCACATTACATAACTTAAATACCAGAGCTTATTTCACCATTGGACTCTTTATTAGTCAGCATTTGTATAACTATAGGATTTAAAAATTCCAGGCATCATACACCCAAAATTTTAATGTGACTAAATCAAGTCAACGTATTGAAAACTTTAGGGAATTATTATTTCAATATATATATATATATATATATATATCCTTTCATGAAACTTTAAAAATGACCAGCAAAACAGTTAAAATTGACTTCATTTTCTACATAAATTCTTTCAGAGTGTACATTTTTAAAGACAGTTCCTGAATTTTAATATTCTGAAGAGAGGGGGGAAATCAATTCTATCTTAAAAACTTGCTCTGATTTTTACACTTTCAGAATATGTTTGGAGACTACAAGTTGATGCTATATGCAGAACAGTAAATCAATCTTGTTCTTTAAACTCTAAGTAACTGCTAAACTTAATAGTAAAAAATAGTTTCTGTGGCTGTACAACTATTTAACTGCAATTATTCTATCATTCAGTCAATTTATACTTAATTTTATGACTCTCATAAAACCTATAGCAATGTAGAATGTTTACCAATTTTCATTTGAGCAATAGTAATTGTTTTAAACATGCCTGTTGCACAAATAATTTCTCAAGTTTTGTAAAATAACTGTGTTGTTATTGTTTCATTATTTCTATTACCATAGGTATCACAATGGTTAGTGAAATTCAAAATATCTTTAAAATTGTTCAGAGTTCTAACAGCAGCTTGTAAGAAAAACTTCCTGTTAGAAAAAAAGGAAACCACTCATATCTGAAGCTTAAACTCATTCAACAAACAATAATCAGGGGTGTAGTATATGCCTGGCACTCTATCAGGCAATAAGAATGTGGACAGGAGAATGCAGAAATCTCAAGGGCCATATGATCACCCTCTGGTGGTAGTGATGACAGTGAAGGGGAAGAGAGAAGTCAACAGTTGGTATTAAGTTAATTAAATGTAATAACTGAGATATGTACAAAGATTTACTCCAGAGAAGCGAGAGAGAGGTCCCTATTCAGAGAAAGCGCCTCAATGAGAAGGGGTATGACAAGTTGAACTACATTTTTAATGCTAGTTTTGCCGTTTAGACAAGTCAGAGTGGGGAGAAGGTAGTCAAAATGAATGGAACGGTATGTACAAAGGTGGTATGGAGTGATGAGGTAAGAACAGCAGTTCATCACAGCTGGGGTACGTGGTTAATGGAGGGACAATGGAGGATGCGGCTCTACAGGAAGATACCAACCAATCGCGAGGGGTCCTGCACTCTATAGGGTTGTTCTGCATCTCTTGGTGATGGAGAGACACTAAAGGTTTGTTTTTTTTAAAGCAAGAAATGGGCAGGATCAGATTCATATTTTAGGAGACCGTTTTGGCAATCATCCTCATCAAGTTACCTAGTGAGCGATTTATTTAAATACATTATCAAATCATAATGTGAATGAAATACTATCATCCACATTTTACAAGTAAATGAGTTAAGGAATTCGTCCAAAAGTACTCGTGGATTAAGTGGCAAAGCAGAGATTCAAACCAGGGTGCTTTGAATCTGTTAAGCTCCCTCATTCTTAACCTCTACATTTCACTGCCTCTGAAAATATTATAGTGTAGTATGAGGGACAAGGGAATGGGCAAAGAAACTAGTGAAATAGAATATGTGAGGAAGTAGTTGATGAGGAACAAGTATATTCAAGAATTATTTAGCCTGCCTGTGTTGCTAAGTGATTGAGCATTGACCCAGGAATCAAGAGGTCCACCAGCTGGATTCCTGATCAGCACACAAGCCTGGGTTGTGGGTTGATCCCCAATAGGGGCACATGCAGGAGGGAACCGATCCATGATGTTTCTCGCTCATCGATGTTTCTATCTCTCTAGCCCCTCTCCCTTCTTCTCTTTCTAAAAATAAATAAAAACATATTTAGAAAAAAATTATTTGAAAGTAGAGTCTCCCAATACTTGGTTTTGAATTGGATCCATCTAATTTTTCCAGCATTTGAAATGTCTGGAAAATATGTTAAGAAATATATTTTTTATTAAAAAGTACTATTTTTCTGTTGTGTTATTACTTGTATACAAGTCTTTTTGCTCATTTGCTGGGGCTACACTTAACTCAGACACTTTGCTGGTTGGTTAACTTAAGTCTTATTGTACAGTCTGTGCAGATTACTAAAGCCAGCTGTATTATTCTGAATTTACGACCATGTCTCACATGCAGCAACATATGAATAAATCTATTACTAACATTTTAAAAAATATAATATTTATGCTATTTTTGTTGTTGTTATTCAGCTTTTATCTTCCTTGT
Organism: Ia io; assembly: GCA_025583905.1. Lineage (NCBI taxonomy): Eukaryota > Metazoa > Chordata > Mammalia > Chiroptera > Vespertilionidae > Ia > Ia io. The sequence continues at coordinate 50,106,127 of JAJQQW010000003.1, forward strand.
ATTTCTATGTGCTCCTTTTAGGAAAGAAATACTTGGTAGCTTTAATGGGTTGGCTACCCTAAATCAAGAATTTTGTTCAACACTTTCTTGTTATCATTAGGCAAAAACATAGTTTGTTGTTAGGAAAATTACATTTGTGTTATAGAAGAACTTTTTTTATAGTCGATAAATGTAATTGTAAATATAGATCTAAAACATTGAATGTGTACACAAGAGTGTTCTAATAGCTGGTGATCTGGTTTTATTTTGATTATTCATGATAGAATGCCCTAAATAATTATGTTTGGCTCATGAATAGATTCCCATCTAACTCAGTGTAAAGGCAATGTTCTTACAAAGACCTATCAAGCTTTACCTGATTGACCTAGCCATTCCAGCTCATTGGGTAGATGCCCATTATCTACTCATTATCTACCCAATCTCATCTTTTACCCTACCTCTCTTAACTCATTCTTCTTGGCCCCAATGACTTCCTTGTTTTTTCTCAAACATGCCAAACACCCAGGACCTTTGCACTTACTTGCTAACCTCACTATCTGGGATGCTCTTTCTTCAGATATCCACATGGCTGGCTCCTTCATGTCCTTGATACCTTTGCTTAAAATACCCCTTGATCAGCAAGGACTCGTAAACCACTCTCTATATAGTACTTTTCTTAAAATTCTATTTCTTTCCTTGTTTTATATTCTTTTATTACACTTATCATTAACTCAATTTCCAGCCCTTCTCAGGAGGGGAGGGGAGGGACTAAAAGTTCCAAACTCTATAACTTGGTCTTTCTGGTGACAAGACTCTACCTAGGAGCCCATCAAGAATCATCTCATTAGAACAAAAGACATTCCTATTACCAAGAAAATTCCAAGGGACTTAGGAGCTCAAAGAGCAAATGTTAGAACAAAAGACGCTCTAACTATTCTTATCACTTAGAAAATTACATGAGTTTTAGGAGCTCTGTTCCAGAAACTGGGGAAAAGAATATGTGTACATTTTGTTATTCCATAGATGTAATTTCCCATACTTAAAACATAATATTCAATGACTTTGAACAACAGGAATATTTTTTCCTCCTAAATGCATTGTTCTTCTAAATTTATTTAAAGTGACTTAGTATTCCTTTATAATTTCTGTATCCTGGCAACATGGAAGTGACATTTAGTGTTATGAATAATCTATGAAGGGATAATTGCAAATATTCAAGGTTAAGTCAGTAAAGCCTACACTTGATTTTGCTTAGTTTTTAATATACCATTCACCATGTTGAAAGCAAAATGATACATGTTTGAAAAATAAAAACCAAATTAAGTATGTACTAGCTAATAAAACAAAGATATTGTATGCTATCATCAAGAAATTTTTCATATTGTCACTACATATTTTGGTTTATTAAGCATTAAATATTTTTCCTTTAAAACTAATGGAAGAATTCAATAGAACTAAATTGCCAAATTAATGGAATGGGAATGAGAGAAGGAGTTAAGGTTTTACCTATTTCTATCTGGGCAAGTGGCCATTTCATTAACCAGACTGAAATTCAGAATAAAAATTTAAGAAATGGTTGTTGGAAAGGATAGCAAAGATGGAACAATGTTTTGGTGTTGAGATACTGTTTTGTATTCAATTACATTTGTGTAGTAAGAGATAATCAGAATTTTATATCTAAGCTAGTGGCCCGGTGCATGAAATTCGTGCACAAAGGGGGGCGGTTTCCCTCAGCCCAGCCTGCACCCTCTTCAATTGAGGACCCCTTGGGGGATGTCCAACTGCTGGTTTAGGCCCGACAGGGATTGGGCATAAACCGACAGTTGGACATCCCTCTCGCAATCTGGGACTGCTGGCTCCTAACCACTCACCTGCCTGCCTGCCTGATCGCCCCTAACTGCCTCTGCCTGCCTGCCTGATTGCACCTAATCCCTCTGTCTGCCTGCCTCATTGCCCCTAACTGCCTCTGCCTGCAAGACTGATCTTGCCCCCAACTGCCCTCCCCTGCAGACCTGGTTGCCCCCAACTGCCCTCCCCTGCCAGCCTGATCTCATCCCTAATTGTCCTCCCCTTGCTGGCCTGGTTGCCCCCAACTGCCCTCCCTGCCAGCCTGATCTCACCCTCAACTGCCCTCATCTGCTGGCAAATTTGGTTCTGATTGGTCGGTTTCTATGCCAGTCAGCGTCAAAAGCTCCACCTCCTAGACAGCCATTGGCTTCTCACAGTTGACCCAGATTTGGTTCTGATTGGTCAGTTTCTATGCCAGTCAGCGTCTCTAGGCCTATAAACGAACGGGGCCTGATCAGAAAGATGGGGCTGATCAGCAGCCCAGGTGGAGTCCTGGAGAGAAATGGAGGCGCAGCTGCTGGCCAGACCGGGAGAGAAAGAGATGGTTAAATGCTGGTCAAAAGCTGCCAGAGGCAATGGATCAGTCCCTGCTTCTCTCTTCAGGCCTCTCTTTGGCCCTGATTTGCAGCCCCTTCAGCAGTCAGTGCTGGAGCACCACGCCTGCAGTGGAAGCAGTCAGAGCTGGGTTGCCATGGCCGGATCCCTACAGGCCAGGCCGAGGGATCCACTGGTGCACAGATGCACCAGGTCTCTAGTATGCATATAAGATCTTTGGTTAATCTCTTCCCGCCCTCCCCTCTTCCCCCTTCCCTCTGAGATTCATCAGTCTGTTCCATGTTTTCATGCCTGTGCATTGAGCATCTGCCCCCTGGTGATCAGTGTGCATCATAGCTACTGGTCGAATGGTCAAACGGTTGCTTAGGCTTTAATATATATAGATTAGAAGTATGTTCTAAAAATAACAATTTTAGAACTGCAAGAATATGTACAGTCATTAAAAGTATGTGTTTAAGGGAGGTTGTTTAGGGAGGGTGTATATATAAAGATAAGAATATGGAGAAAAAAAAGAATATGGGGAATATTATTCTGCAAATGCTTAACCCACTGATTTACTTTTATTCCTTTATTGCAATAATCTATTTATCTTTACTATACCTGCACTTGTATTCTATTCTTTGCTATAAGTTTTTAAAAAATTCCTTTTTTTCTCAATCAGTGATGGTAGATGTTTTCATTTTATTAATTTATCTAAACAATCAACTTTTAGTTTTAGTTAAGATCTCAATCACTTTTTATTTTTTGCTTTCTATCTCATTGATGTCTACTCTTTAGAATTTTATTCCTTTAGGTTTATTCTGTTGTTTTTCTAGCTTATTGAACTGAATACTATGGAAAGAGAAAATTATAAGTCCCCTTTTAGTTAATGTAGGAAGTATAAACTCTATGTTCTTTGGTTCAGTTTTTTATTTTGTTAAATTCTATTTGGCTGTTAAATTATGGTTGGAGCCAAAAACTAAAAGCCTCTAGTAGTTGTCAGTGAAATGCTTTGGCTAAATAAGTGATTGTTGAAAATAGTGCAGTGTGTATTGGTTAGTTATTGCCATAAAAATGCTGCATAACAGCTACCGCCAAAACTCAGAGACTTAAAACAACTGTCATCTATTCTCATAGATGACCGATGGGCCCAGCTGAGTGGCTCTGTTGGTCTCAGCTGGGCTTGCTCTTGTTTCTAGGGTTCAGCTAGAGATTAGCTGATCTAGGCTGTATGTGGCTGGGTAGTTGAATTCTGCTCAACCAGGCATATTCTTCTCATGGCAATGGCAAATGTTCAAGAGACCAAAAATGCACGCACTTTTCAAGTCATTGGTTATATGATACCCAATAATAGTTTATTACAAGTCGTATGACTGAACCCAAAGGCTAGGAACACATACTTCTTTTTTGTCAGTCTGGAAAATCTCTTGTCACAGGGCAAGGATACAGGGAGAGGTAGAGAACTGCAGTCTTTAGTGCAATAAATCTAACATAATATGTATACATATATATTATAAAAAACTACATTTTTTTTTGTTTTGATTCTTAAACATTTCTATTACTATATTATTTATTTATAATATTTTTACTTCACTATTTTTCATTTTCTGTTCTCTTTGTTTTTATTTTATATATTTTTCTTTTAGTGCAGTGGACTCTTGTCTTCTTATATCTCTTTGAGGACCCTTAACATATATACATTAATTTTTATAGTACTCTAGTAAATTCATACTTTATTAGATTGAATTCATTACATGGCTATTGTTCCTAAATTAGTTTTCCTCATGAATTTTGGAATATTGGTTTCCAGGTGTAACTGGACTGGAGGTCTGTCACGTTCTGTAGCCTATCTTAGAGTCTCTGTCCCACAGTGATACTATAAATAGTTCAAATCTAATTGCCAAGCTTGTGGATAATGTAGTCTCTGCTCTGATTCTAAGTTCTATTTACTTCTTATCCCCCCTAGTGATGCAGCATTATAAAAACTTTAACCATTGGTTCACATATATAATGAGTACCCCTGTCCTGAGCTCCCATTCTTGGCAGGGAGTGCTCCCCTGCAGCCCCTAGTTTTAGACTGTGAGTTCTGGCTTAGTCCTATCTCATATGTGGACTTTTTAGTTTTCATTACCCACTAGAATCACACCTGCCAGCAGTCTATACCTGCTTCCAGTTCTGAAACAAATAAACCCCACCTATTGCTTTGTATTTCTTTTCCATTTCTAATCAAGAAGATGCATATCTTGTCTTTGAGAGTGTTTTTGAATTTCCAATTTCTTTTATTTTGTCAAAATTCATATGGAGATGGGTATGAATTTAAAACCTATGGACTTAACACTATTCATTTTTGTGATAAGGTGGAAATGGCAGCTATAGTTAATTAAAGTATTTTATATTCTGAATAACATACTTGTTCTTATATAGGCAAGTGGTTCAGGGCCCTTGGACAGGCAATGAAGTAGTTTGGTGCATTTCCTTTACATAATAAAAATAGGACAGCTAAGTTATTTTCTGAAAAACATTGTTTATTGTATACACCCGGTTCAAACCAAATATTTGTTTACTATGTCTAATGACATTCTCTTTTGTTTTGCTTATTAGAAACCTGGACTTAATATTTCATTGTCTTCCAAAGACCTGAGGTGCTCAATGTACCATTCAGTGAGCAGGACTAAAATGTGCTTTGTATGGGCTTTGAAACCATGTTAATGATCTTTCATTCAATAGATTTTTCTTCTTCTTTTTTTAGTCTTCCTTCAAATGTTCATGTGACCGATAGCTTATCCATGTACATTGTACATGACAAATGAACTTGTCAGAAAAGGAATTATATATGTCAGGGAACCAGAGATAACTTAACCTCAGGACCCATTTCTCATGCTCCACCCCTGGATAATGTGCAGAGTGTTATTTTCTTAGGGAAAAAAAAGTTTTCATTATTGCCACAAAATCATTATTATAGTAAATTGGTCCCAGAATTATAGATATTTGAAGGTTTACTTTGCTTTTTGCTAGGAGGGCCACAACTGCAATAAATGCAATGTGTGAGGTTGTCATTATGCTTCTAATATGAGAATAATATATTTGAGGAGATGTTCAGAATGGGAAACTAAGGAACCTGGTTTGAATTGCTCTTCAAAGGGGTATGAAAGGTGACGTGGTTAGTAAATTCTTATTATACTAGGCAAAAGCAAACATCTTTCACCTAGAGAAACTTCATACATACTATTTTAAAATGTTTTCTGTTTCTTTAAACAAAAAATTCAAATTGTTAAACAACTTTCATTATTGTACAGAATTTCTAGCAACAAAACCAAGGGAAAAGGTTAAATTAGGAGACCATTCAATGAACCTAAACTTTAAATTCAAAGAAGACGAAAAGAGGAGGAGGAAGAAGAGAAAGAGGAAGAGGGGGGAAAGAGAACATCCAGAAATCGCCCATAGCTCTCCACATGTAATGTTAGGGGGAGAGTTGTCAATCCAAGAGATAAAAGAATCTGTAAAAGGGAGTCTGGGATTTCAGGTCTCCTAAACACAGTGCTGCTCCACAATTTTGGAAATGGAGGCTCTAAGCTCTTTTTGTATCACACTTTTCTAACCATACATAAATGTATTAACTGTATATATCAAAGATTGTGAGGAGAGAAGTAGTTGGAGATTACAGGCAGACTATCCCTCACTTTCTTTCCCTGTCTAATGATGGGAGTAGTTATAAACACAACTTGAGCCTAAAACAGTCTACGTGCTTTGTGTCCTATAAGTGTTCCTTCAACCTCACAAAATGAGGGATAAGAAAAGGCAAAACTGTGTATTGAACACTCCAGTGTCATTTTATGAGATAAGACAAGAGAAAAGTTTCCAGTGTGGGGCATCTGAAATATGTTCTTGGGAAGATGAAAACAGAATAGGTCGAGTCACAGTCTGTGAGTCACCACCGGTGCCAAATGAACAGACACAGGGCATCTTGGTCCCAAGTGGCTATAATAGATGAGCTGGCCTCAGTAAGTCCATTTTATGAGTATTCATATACACAAACCATAACCAAAACCAAAAATATGGGAGGAAAAATGTCTAAAGGACTCTTTTGGGGTAGAAGGAGAATTATATTGTTTAAATTGGGACTAAATGAAAATCAAAGAGCTCTCCTGCTTAAATGTGAAAGATTCAAATTAAATTTGTTAACTTAAAAATAAAGATTTTCACATTAGACATGAGATAACTCTTGGTTAAAAAAATGAAGTAACCTTCTAATAAATGTAGATTTTAAAAAATTATGAGCATGCATGAAATTTCTATTTGTCCTAAATGGATGATTACTTGGAAGGCAGCTACAAAAAGTATCCATGAAAACCTCATAAATGCCTGCCATTCATAAATAAATTTGAAAATAAAAGTGAAAAAGTATTAAGATTTAGACTCTGAATTAGAAAGTTGGTAGCCTTAAAATAGCTAGGATGCTGGGTATGGCAGAGCACAGTACTAAAATTTTTTTAAATAAGTATTGTTCACTATATATAATTTACCACGTTTAATTAATTGTTCAACTTCCTTTTTTGAAGGCCTGCTATGCCCAGGAAACTGTGTATGAGGAAATACAGCATTATGATCAAAAGCACAGGCTATGCAGTTGGACCATGGCTGTGTTATCTTTAGCAAGTTACTTAACCACTCTCTGCTTCATTTCCTCATCTGTAAAATAAAGTTAATAGTACTTACTTAAAGGAGTTGTTGTAAATAGTCAAAGTTTTAATACACATAAAATATGCTTAGAGGGCTTGGCACATATATAAGCCCTAAATAAACAAGAAACACACTATAATTGCATTTGACCTTCAGATATGGTGTTTTAGTTTTTATAAATACTTCATGTGTGCTATTAATTGAGATATTCCTGGGAAATATCCATTATTAACTTTATTTTTCAAAAGTAGAACTAAGCAAAAGAGGTGTGTTAGGCCACACTCAGCCAATCAGAGGCAAATATGGAAGCAGAGTTCAGGTTACATAGCTCCTGCCCAGTATGCAACCCACTATACTCCATGGTCCCTTGACAATTAAGTTTTAATTAAGTCTGGAAAAATCATACACACACACACACACACACACACACACACACACACACACACACACACACATAATGATAGATAACTTAGGATATACAAGGAAAATAATTTCACTGAGACTGTACTTCAGAGAAGAGAAGTTATTATTTAATCACCTGAGGCCTGGTGCATGAAATTCGTGCACTTGGGGAGGGGTCCCTCAGCCCAGATTGCAAGAGGGCACAGGCCAGAGCGAGGGACCCCACCACTGCATGAGAGACACAGGAGGTTGGCCAGCAGGGGAGGAACCACGGGGGGCTCCAGGGCATGTTTGGCCCATCTTACTCAGTCCTGATTGGCCAGATCCCAGCAGCAAGCTAACCTACCAGTTAGAGTGTTTGCCCCCTGGTGATCAGTGCACGTCATAGCAAGCGGTTGAGCAGCCTTAGTATATCATTAGCATATTATGCTTTGATTGGTTGAATGGATGACCGGACACTTAGCATATTAAGCTTTTATTATACAGACTAATCAAAGAGGTGAACAGGGCACAAGGAGGAGGCAATCAATCAGAAAAAGTCACCCAGCTTGTTTCATCTGGTTTCTCAGGATAGTGATCATAGTGTAACTCAGTTGCTGAGAAAGAAACTCAACTCCCCAGTCTGTGCTAAAGGAATCCTGCAGGTTGTCTGGGACATTGCTGTGTGGCAAGCAGAGCCACAGACCCTGATACCTTGCCTGAGGGAAGGCAAGGTGGAGTATATCCATAATTAAATCATCTGTTCTCAGAAACATATCAAGGAATCCACAAACAGAAACAAATCAAGAATACCACAAGAGGTGACGCCAGAGGGCTGGCAGTGTGAGAGGTTCCCCTGGTCTCTCTTCTGGGAATTATAACAACTTAAACAGCTATAATTCAACAAAGTGTTCCCTGCTCAACACACAAACATGTCTGAGAGATCCACGTATTGAAACATCTGAAGGTGGGCCAGTGTGCATGCTGGGGAGATGGAAGGGAGAACTTCAGAGATGGGTGACATAGATGCAGCCTGAAGCTCACTGTGGTCTTAAAAAGGGGAAGAATCAAGTTGTCACCTGCACTTTTTGAGCTCTGAGGAGCAAAGTGATACAGTGAGCTCTCCTGAGGGAGTGATCAGGGGAGCAGAGATACAGAGGTGAGGCAGTGGGGGTCTGGCTGTCAACATTATTAGGAGGAGACAAAGTCATAAAGTTACCAGCCAACCTCTCTCAGCTCACCCTGCTCCCACCCACTAGGGCTTCCCTACAATACATTTAATAGAGTACTGTTAGGTATATATACCTATTTGTATTTAATATTACATCATATATTAGCTTACTGTCCTCATTCTCCACCAACATTTTGGTGTCTGAGAAGAGGGTTTATTAAACATCCCTCATAATAAGAATCATTTGGGACTCAATTAATCAGAGCTATGATGATTATTTCTGCCCTAGTTAAGAGTTCCCAGTTGTTAAAGGATATCATGGGAGCACACTGTTTTCATCAATATAAGTATTGCCATACCAAGCTATTAGCTCATCATGGATAATAGGCTCAGAGCTGTCAGAGTTCTTAAATATCTTTTAGTTAAGTCCCCAGAGTGGCTGTTATTTGCACAAAAGCAGAGGTGTTGGTGTGAGAAGTAGGACAAGAATTCAATTCTCCTGCCTCCCAGTTCAGTGTAGTTCCTGTTGTACAGTTACTACATATCATTCCTTCTGCTGCACAATCAGAATGATGTGCAATCAAACTTAAAAGGCAGAAGAATTCAGAGATAGCAGGCATGGGATTCCTTCCACTTGTTGACTAAACTTGCAGTAGTTTAATTTTTAAACTCAATTTCACTATTTCTATTGCCACTGTTTAATTACCACAGTCCTAGTCTACCTGGGTCCAATATTCAGATGTACAAAATAAATGGAGGCAAGTGGGTGAGACATCTTGTGTACAGAAGCTCAAAGTTGAAATAATAAATTGGACATTTCTGAGGCTTAAATTTCAGAAATGGTTTACACAGTATTCTGTCACATCATGATTATGAGCTCACATCGTGGATCCACATCCACTCGTGCTCATCAGAGGATTGTACTTCTTGAGCACTCAATCTTGTGGTTTAATTAATATTACTGTATGCCCATGACTCCTCTTTCCATAAGTCTCTTTCCACTCTCCTTTACAGGAACCCCACAGTGTCTGTTAGTCCTTCTCACACTATATTTTTAATCCCTTTGGCTTTATTGCTCTCGTCCTGGTAGCAATTGATCCTGCTCTAGCCTTACAATTTTAACAATAAAAACAAAACCTCCTTCAAATCCACCTTTCCATCCGGCTCTCATCCCTATCCTTCTTTTTACAGTCAAACCTGTTGAAAATATTGTCTATGCTTCTTATCTCCATTTTCTCCAACCCTACTCATTCTCACTCTCAAACCTACTGCTCCAGCCTGGCTTTTACCATCACTGCAGCACTAAAAGCACTTCTTGAGAGGTCATTATTGACATGCATGTCACTAAACCTAGCGCTGTTTTGTTTTATCTTCCTCTTATTTGGTCCTGCAGGAGTACTGAAACAGTTCAGCACACCTTTGTTACTGACACACTCCTTTGCCTTTGGTAACCTTATATTCTTTAGGTTTTTCTCCTCATTCTCACTATGCCAGTTCATTTTTGCCTCCTGGCCTTAAGTAGTTGATATTTCTCAAAGTTTTACCCTAGATTTGTTTCTTATTCTGTATCCCCATAGCTTCAACAATCACCTATAACTGATGTTTGTTTTTGGGTATTTTTCCGGTTGATTCTCACTGTTCTCTGAACTCCAAATCCAAAGAACAAACTGTCTCCTTGCCATCTCCACTTGTTTATGAACATCCTGTGATTCACATTTCCAAAACCAAGCTCATTATTTCCTCTGCACATCTGGCTCTCCCCCATTATTTTTTAATTTTATTTCAGGGAACAACTCTGTCATCTATTCAATTGCACAAGCTAGATAGTTGGGAATTATCTTTGACATCTTCCAGTCCTTGGTCTCCATATTGAACCAATTGCCAAGACTTCCAATCTTTTTTCAAATTATTTCTCATGACCTATTTATCTTTATCTGTATGATGATTATGCTGTTCAAGCTTCTGTTACCTCTCACATAGCCTACTTTAATAGGCTCCATACTGGCCCATTACATGTGTTCTTGCACTCCTCTAATACTCTGACTTCATTGTGGACAAAATGATTTTGAAAATGCTAACCTGTTTATGTAATTCTTCTATTCTAATGCCTTCCTTTTGTATTAAGATAATATCCCAAATTCTGAATATGGACCACAAGATCTGGTATGATATAATGTCTGTCTATCTCATCAATCATACCTAGAGCCACTCAACCCTCTATTTCCTCTACATCAGCCACATCAGCTTCTTCTTTTCAATTGCTTGAATATACTTCTTCCTGTTTTATTGACTTTGTGTACACTATTCTCTCCTCCAGGAATAACCGCTCCCCCAGTAATGAGCTTACTCCCACTTACTAGTGTGTGTGTGTGTGTGTGTGTGTGTGTGTGTGTGTGTGTGTGTATATATATATATATATATATATATATATATATATATATATATATATATATATATATATATATATTGTTAATTATTTATGTATCACTTCTACATTTCCAGATTCTCCAAAATAGTGGTGTTTCTCCTTGTAAGATGCTCTCTTGGCATCATCATAGAACTTATTACAGCTGCAATTAGTTAGTTGTTTAATATTTAAACCCCCATTCAAAAATATGTGTTGAATAAATGACTCCAAAATCTGTATCTCTAGTTTTGTATCTCCTCTAGAGGTTCTGAGTTTTCTTTTTCTTCTTTCTAAATATATCTTCTGAATGTTTTCTTATATGTTCAGTTTTAGCTAATAATCTATTTAGTCTCATAATCTATATCACCCAAATCAGAAACGTGGGAGTCATCCTAGAATTCTCTTTCCTCCTCTTCTCCATATCTAACCAATCTCCAAGTCCTGCTGGCTTAGCTTATAACACATTTATTTCATCTATGTTATTCACTATCCTTACAACCATCTTTAAGTCTGCTTGTCTCATCCTTTCATTCTTTTGTGTGTTTTTCAATTCTGGAGGGCTTGTCCATTTGTTTTCCAATACCTATTTGGTAAAAAGTTGACAGCATTTGTTTCTGTTGTAGGCGGTGAGAATGTGAGAACAGCACCAGGTGTTAGACTGGTGAGGTCAGACAGGACGTGGGTTCAGCAACCTCAGTATTTGAATTCTATTTAGGAAAGAATACAAAGCTAAGACTCAAACTATAAGAGAGCATTTATTTATTTAATCACAGAGGTGGAAGAAGTAATTCGTAGAAGAAATGGAGTTAGGAAATAACTTAATAGAAGTAAAGGAAGAACCCTTGGAGCTTGGGAGTGAGGAAGGTAAAAGTGATTGACCTGCCAGGGGGGAGGGGTGGGGAGGGAGTGGGAAAAGGAAAAGGTGAGGGCATGCTCCCAGGAGGGAGAGCACACTGGGTCCTTTGTCCTAAGGGTTTTAAGGGTGGAGATTTTAGGGGAGGTTCCAGGGGAAAATCTCAAAAGAATATTCAGCAGCTTTCCAAGTATGTCCTTTCAAGGTCCAGGTATCCACTGATTGATTGGTCCATGCTAGGGCAGGGGGTCAGTATTCAATGCAGCTGGTACTGACATCAGCCTTGGTATAGCTTGTTGGGTTTTGCTGTTTTTCTGGGCTTAGAGCTGAAATACAACTGAGGCCTAGATGTTATCACTAGGAAGGAAAGGTCAGGGGGTCCAAACCCCATGACCACAGATATGCTAGGGAAGGAAAGGTCACCCTGGAGATGAGGTCCCATCCTACAGTTGTCCTTTGCTAGGCACCCAGGTGACCTTCTGTACCTGGCCCATTGTCCTTGTTCTGCTCATGTCGGTCTAACTGCCTATTACGTTTTCAGATCCTAATCAAAGGATTTTCCTCAATGGAAAATTTTGATACTTCTTTGAAAACTTGTTTCAAGATAGTCTTCTTTTACATGCCAGAAAACCAAGACTTTTCTTTAAAACATAAATGATCCTAGAATTACATACTATACAGACATGAATTTATAGTTTGTTTATACTCTTTTTGGTGGTTTCCTGTACATTATTTAATTGAAAAGTGATTAAAAATAAACAATGACAACGTTCTGTGAGAGACTGAATATACAGGACAATGGCCGGACCATACATAGGATAGGGCTCTGACCCACAGCCTCTTCAACCAGCCCAGGCAGCTTACCACAACCTCTGCAGCAAGACCCCAGTCAGGACTTGCACAATAACTGCCAGCTTCCCCAATTTTTGTCACTGCTTCCAACGCAAGATCCATCAGAAAAAGCCAAATATGCTCCCCAAACTAATCATGTAGTGTATACCCTGCTTCTAGTTAGCCCACCTCCTACTTTCTCATTCCAAAAACTTGCATTCAAATGTATGTGAAGCCCTCCTTATTTTTCCACTATGAAACTTTTCCACCCCATCGCCTGCCTACCTTTGAGTCTTTGCCAAACACAATGAGGGTGTCTGACTCCCTTGCTAAGCACTAAATAAATAGCCTTGGCATGTTGTGTTTGGGTGGTCTTCATTTATTTCTACACCTGAATGACACAATAGTCTTAAATCTGCTTTATCTTGTTTGAGTTACAAAAACTTTTTGTAGTTTTAATAAGAAGAGAGAAGGTTCTATCCAAAACAATATTTTACATTTAGAAATGGCCAATTTGGCTGAGGTTAGAGGGGCTGATACCCTGAATGTCTGGCCACTTCCTAGGAGATTTGGGAGGCCCAGCGTCCCTTGTGTAAATTTCCTCTGCCCCAGCCTTTCCTAATGAACTCAAGGGAACACCCATTCTCAGATAAGGCAAATAAATAGTCCATTGTTTGCTCTAAATTCAAGAGTATCTTGAGAGCTTTTATAGGTACTCTTATCTCCTTAATATTTCTGAGATGGCTCCTAAGAGTGGGAAATATAAACAAGGCATTATGCTTCCAAAAGGGCTTGAGGAGGAGAAGTTAGGAGCAGGGCAAGCTTTTATAGGGAGCTATGATGTGTCAAGGCTTAAGTATAAGCCAGACTGCTTTTAATGACCGTGGGAATTTTCCCAAACTGCTAGCCTTAGTACTACTCAGTATTGCTCTTTTGGCATAAGTGAATTGAAAGGGAAGAATCAATTTCTGAATGGAAGCTAGTAGATAATTTACTAAGGGAATCCAAGATCTGAAGAATGTGACAGATGGCAAGTCTCAGCGTAATTGCTATGCAGATATTGATTATATCAGGAACATTTGAAAATTTTGCAAGGCTTCCCACCTTCTGATAAGGACAAAAAGTATCAGGGAAGTTGATATTGTATGTTTCCTCAGGAAATCAGGGTGAATAGAGTGGAAAAGCCAGGCTCAGAGGCTGGTGCCAACTAATGGATCTTTGCTATAGCATATTATTTCCTCTTTACTTACTAATTGGACATACATTTTGTAATATTTTTTTGAACTTATAGGGAGTGGTTCTTTTTAAACTCTAATTATACTGTGTTTTTGTTGTTTTATTTAGTTCTGTTGTCTTCAAATTTGGCCTTAATACTAGGCTTTATTTGTTACTACATATATTTTTTAATGCTTGTCCAATCATTTGAGTTGGGTAAATAACTTTCTTAGACTATCAGCTACCAAACATGCCTCTGTACATGTTGAGAACAGATTCTGAAAAAGTTCAAATATATTGATGAGGAAATATGATTTTAACACTGGACCAAAATCTTTCAGAGTGTTAAATCTAGCCTAAGAGCTTTAATTAAATTCAAGATAAGGTCAGTTAGGGCCTGCTGTGGGTAACATACTCTGAGATGAAGGCCTATAGTGATGGTCACCTAATATGTCACAAATAAACACAAAGCTGTACAGAATGTTAAATAATGTCACAGTGGTACCAACTGCTATGAGAGCCCAAGGTATAAAGATATTACTTCTGGTGGGATAGCCTGAGAGAGGGAAGGTTTCAAAAGAATTGATACTTAATTTGAAACTTAAGGCATTGGTATATTCTAAAAGACAGCAGTGGGAGTAAGGATTTTGATGTTGGGAAGTACAGCAATGGGGAAGGAAACTATAAATCAGAAAAAAAACAGTTGGAGCCAAAGCAGAGAGATGGAATGGGCTTGAGCAAGTTCAGAAAAGAAACAGTTGTCAGCTCTCTAGGACCCATGGATGTGGAAAGGAGACTGTAAGTCCAGGGATTTAGGTTGGGTTCAAATTTTATTTGGAAAAATCTTGAGGATTTAATATGACAGTAGAGGCATGGAGGAAAGTCATTGAAGATTTTTGTGCAGAGAACTAACACAATCAAATTTGCATCTTAGAAATATCTTTTTGTGTTTTAGGAAAATTATTCTATACTCAGAAAAGACTCATGATAGATGTGCATGATAGATTTTAATAGATGTGCCATGATTTACCAGTGGGGATAATGAGGCCATCATGGAAAAACACAAAAGTGGTAAATCAACATAAATGCAAAGGAGTTTCAGGCCATGGAGGTACACTAATTCTACTTATTTTTTTTAGGGCATATTACAAGATAATTTATAGTGTCCCATAACTGTGCTTTTAAAAAATAGAGGGATTTGACACTAATCCCTGGATTACTGTATAAGTGGTTTTAAGAGAAAACAACTTGAAACACAACTTCTTGCTTTTGCAACTTGGTCATTTTTCTGAAGCATTTCCGAGTCTAGACCCTGTGAAGATGGATTTTTGGTGCTCAGATTTGCCATTTCTCATGCCTTTTTATATGCTCCAGAAATTGAGAAATAGGAAGAAGTTTTCTGTTACTCAGGTAAAATGAAGAGAAGAATTAGACTACTAATCGGTTCTAGCTGAGTAATTTTTAAATCAAGGGCAGGGGAATGTTTGATGTGAGAATTGTGGTAATATTAAAGGCAAAGTTAATAAAGTGTAGTTCATATCAGTACTGACAATGTCAGTCACCAAATACTAAGTTCCTGATTTCCCAGGGCAGGTTGTGATGACTCCATGGGCAGTTTCTTTGGGTTTCCCCTTTGGCCAAATCTGATATTGTTGAGGTGAAAAGGGAGCCCAGGATCAAGTGAGTCTTAGTGAGCAAGACTGAATGGATCTGCTTTCAAGTTCAAGGCCCTAAGGATGCTAAATTAAAAGCCTCAGGCCTTTCACAGATGTAATTTATTCAGGCTGCTAGGAAGTCCTCTATTTGCAAGGTGGTTGAGTATTGGAATACAGCAAAGCTTCAGAATGATTTATAAAACACTCACTTAAAATATCCCTGACTGGAATGATCTGGAGATGGTACAGTTCTGGTGTTGGGTTCTCACAGCCTCTGAAGATCTTTCTTTGCTCCCTTTCCTTCTTTCCTTTCACCTTTATTCGCAACTTCCCGCAAACCAGCCACATGCCCAGGGCTAAGGCTGGCTACTTGCTGTATTCAAATTGTCAAAAGGGTTCCTGCCTCAGCTGTGCACAAGGACATGACTTCGTTCCTGAATAAATTTACTAAATTCGGCTCAATTACAAAAGTAGCCTTGATTTTACATTTTTGACAGTCCCAATCTCAGTATAAAAAATTATTAAGAAATATTTGTACCTCCACCCAGTTCTGCTGTGAACCTAAAACTGCTTTTTAAAAATCTATTAAAATTATTAACAAAACATAATAGCATTTTTAATTATCTAGGATAAATCATTTTCCCTTTATGACTTTGATGGAATCATCCAGTAAACAACTAACTATGGTTATGTATGCATATATAACCACATCACCATCTGTCAAGGGCTGTCTTGGGAATCAGATTTTATCATGAGCATTTGTTTTATGTGGTACTTAAAAGATAAATAGGCCCTCTTCACTGATCTACTCTACCATTTAGCAATGAATGGAATTTACTTTTTTTCTCCCTGTTAATGTATAAAAGAGAAAGCCAAGAAAGTAAATATAATCTTTTCCAGATATGAATTAAAAATTTCTTAAAGTTCTTGGAAAATATTAATGAAATTAAACACTGTTGGCAAAAAGAAAAGGTCCATCCAATTCAGCCAAATTTTATTTTTTCTCATCATATCATTGTAATTAACAATGATAAATATTTTTAAGACATAAAGTGCTAGATATAATTAAACCCTGATAATGATAATGCAGCATATTATTCATTTATTGTATCTAGTGGAGCAGGTGGCACTGATGCATTGAAACAGACACCAGATGATTTACTGACTTTAGAACTGATTAAAATGGGTGCAAGGTTTTGATAAAAAATAAATACAACTTAGGAGAGCATGTGTTCTTGTTCTGTATATTTATTGCCTATACAAGAAAAACTCAGATAATTACAAATCTACAGATTTCATTGATTTTAATTCTACCTTTTAGTGAAATGACTAAAGTAGATATTAAAGTATGTTCATCTGCTTTCTAACTTCAATGTGTAGTTTAATCAGAGGCTACATTGTGGTTTGAAATGGAAATAAATAATTAGATGATATATTCATTTCTTCATATAAAGGACTATTATACTATGAACAGATTCCATATTGTAAGATATCATAGAAGTTAGAAACTAGAAAGACACATTAGGTCATCTGATTGATCTCTGTACTGAGTACAGCATTGTTTGGTACAATATACCCTTTAGTGTTTTGTAATGTCAAACTATTCTACAAGACTAAGTTCAAGCAAAAATACATTGTAACTGTGGAGTTGTAAGTAAATCAGAGTGATGAAAGATTAGATTACTTCTCAAAGCACAATCTATGCCCTGGAAATCTACTAATGCATGAAGAAGTCATTGAAAAAAGCAATTATTAATAGGATAAGAAACATAAAACACTGCCACAGTAGAATTTTGAGTTGGAGAAGGCAATGTCTAAATGACCTGGAGTCAAAAGAAGCTCAGACATATACTCAAGATGTGAAGACATCCCTTGGTGATAGACATTGTAATTCCTTTAGAGGTGATGAAAATTATTAAAAATCACACTGAAATGTGAAATGACTGCTAAAGCTATTGTGTGTGTGTGTGTGTGGGGGGGAATAGAAGGAGTAAAGATATCAAAAGATCAAGAAAGAACAGTCAGACCAGACCATATCCTTCCTATCATGTAAATATCTCCAGACAAGTCATATCCTCAATGAAGCCCTACTGTGGTGATTAAAAAACTATTAACCTCTTGTTGAAACCAGTATAGACATGAATATGTGGAGTGAGTCTCCCAAATATATACCACAGATAAGTCTCCTTTCAACTTCATTTCCTGTTCCAAGTGAGGAGAAGAAAACACCTACCAGGGCTTCACATATTCTTATAATCCTTCTTCACAATAACCCTATGAAGTGGAACAGTCCCATTAACACATGGTACCATTAATTTCAAGAAATCAAGGAACTTGACCAAGTAGTCACTGGTCATCTAATTCCAAACTTATGCTGATTCACCAAATGCATCTATGTGCCTCCTAACATACTTTTATCATGAACTGGAAAGGAATGTATATCAATGTCCACACATGAATTTGTCAGTTTCTATTTGCCTCTCTGGTTTGGATGCTCCATGAATGCACGTTCATATTTTAGATTACCTGCTTTACCTATGAGCTACTATAATACTGGCATCACACTCTCTTTGGTTAACTTCTGCTTCACTGGGGCACATGCTCAGGTTTTTTAACAACATATTCTCCTTCCTTTAACCTCTAAACACTGGAGTTCCTCAAAGCTAAGTGTTAGGCTCCCTTCTGATTTATCTTTAAATTATCTTCCTAGATTTTACCTATTTCCATAGTGTGGTATTTCATCTACAAAATATAAATCTAGGATGAATCCTATATTTATATCTCTAGCCCAAAATTTCTCCTTAAGTTTCAGACTCACATATCAGACTGTCTACTTAATATATCTACTTAGATGTCTCACAAGCATCTCACATTAACCTATCTAAAATAGTGTGTTTCAGGGATTCAATGACAGTAAACTTCAGAGAATTTTTCTGAATATTCTGGATACAGACTTTTCTTTCTCAGCTTCTTGAACAATGGCAAGAGGGCTTCCAACGACAGAGTCAGCTGTAATGAAGGAAGCTGTGAAATGGAAAGAGAGAGCTCTTTGCAGCTAAGAAAATGTTTCGTGGCGACATCACATGAACCACGAGAAAAGGTCTGGCCTGCATCTGACCCTACTTTTGGGCTTTTTCAGTTCTTTGGACTTTGGAATAATTCCTCTAATTTTTTAATCTATTTCAGTAGAGTTTTTCATTACCTGCAGCCCAATACAGACTAACACAACTGGCTATGTGAAGTCTCAGGTTAAGGGAAGGAGGCAATTAGAAGGTAATTAGATTAATGGACAGACTAAAATCTGAAAACTAAATCTAGTATATAATCAAGGAAAAAATTTTAATCTGAGAGTGAACAATCCAATAAAACAATTTTAGATAATTAGCTTTTAATTTGGAAAATTATTTTTAGACCTTCACTTCTTACTATTAGTAAAAAGGCATCCAAAATGGTTCAGATATCTAAATGTAAATAAATAAATAATAAATAAATTGACAAACCTAAGAAGCAAACATAAATCATCCACATATTAATTTAGGTAAGGATGGCTTTTTAAAACAAAAAACAAAATTATAATTGAACCATAAAATAAAATGATAAATTTGATTATTTAAATCATAACAAAGTTTTATATGACAAAAAGCATTATAAAATTGTTAAAAGAAAAATGCACTAGGATAAAATACTAGCTGAATATATAACATATAAAGAATTAATATTTAATACATATAAATATCTTTTAAAAAATATATGATGAAAAGACAACACAATAGAAACAATGGTAAACAATTAAACTGAGAATTGATAAGTATGAAATTACAGTTGTCCAATAAGAATATGGAAAGATATTCAAGCTTTCTAGGAATAAGGGAAACTATTTAGGCTAAAAATGAGATAGCCCCTTTTCACTTGCTAGAATGGAACTATCTAAATAAATAATAGAAATATCAAGTCTTGGTCAGTGCATAGGTAAATACTCTGCTTGTAAGACTATAAATTAGTTCTACTTTGTGATCAGTTTAAAATATCTAATTAAATTAAAATACATATAGCATATGACATATCAATTTTACTTTTGGAATCTGCTCTATTTCGGATTAGTACACATAATGTTCTCATGTGAACAATAACCATATTACAAGGCTGTTTACCACAGTACTAGTTTTAATAGAAACATAGAAGAGAAACTTTATTATCAAAATGGAAATGGCTGGAAAATTATGACATTCATATTGTAGAATGTATTGCAGCAGTTAAAGGATATAAATATTCATTTATTCCTAGAAAGTTGCAGTAGATATACACTGCAATTTTTAGCACAACACAGAGTGATACTTTTTATATATATGTACAAAGTAAAAGGAACTCACAAAAGTATAACATATGTAATTTCTGGGGATGACATATCAATATGTTAAAAGAAGAGCAGATGCTAAATTATACAATATGGCAAGACATATGCTGTAAAAATATAGGCATAGAAAAAGTTCTGAAAGGATACACACCAAATTCTTATTTGTAGGTAACCAAGAATAGAGGCTAAGACTACAGGTAGTGTTCAGAAGGAACTTAATTTAATCTGTTATATTTTATTTCTTTTTTTTTTTTACTATGAGAAAAATAATTTCTATGAAGTTAAAATCAATTTATAAAAGAATCATGACATTTATACATACTTGGACAACATGAAACTGAACTGAAAAATGGAGTCAAGAATCTATTGCTAGTATAGGGAAAATACCATTCAGTATTCTTTTTTAAAATATATTTTTATTTATTTCAGAAAGGAAGAGAGAATGAGAGAGGGAGAGAGGTGGAAACATTGATGCTGAGAGAGAATAATTGATTGGCTGCCTTCTGTATGCCCCAACTGGGGATTAAGCCCGAAACCCAGGCATGTGCCCTGACTGAGAATTGAACCATGGCCTTCTTGTTCATAGGTCGATGCTTAACCACTGAGCAACACCATCTGGGCTCACTCATTATTCTTTATTTAAAAATATATTTTATTGATTTTTTATAGAGAGGAAGGGAGAGGGATAGAGAGTTAGAAACATCGATGAGAAAGAAACATCAATCAGCTGACTCCTGCACATCCCTTACTGGGGATGTGCCTGCAACCAAGGTACATGCCCTTGACCAGAATTGAACCTGGACCCTTCAGTCCACAGGCCAACGCTCTATCCACTGAGCCAAACTGGCTAGGGCTCACTAATTATTCTTTACAATATTTTGCCTTAGCAATGCTAGTGATTTTTTGTTATACCATATGCCTCACATGAGTGTTAGGAAAACAAGTTTTGACTGGTCAGAAGATAATGCCAGAGAGGAGCAGAGTACGGAATTTCCGGGGGTGACACTCATTTAAGAAAGTCATTTAGAGTAGTAGTCTCCTGTAGAGACAGGGCAGAGCAGGGCCAGGATTATAAAGCCAGCCTCTGGGATGTATTTACTAGTAACAGCTTCCTTGGAAAGCAGTAGAGACTGAACAATTGAAAGAGCCTGTGACAGTATCACAAGAACATAGACAGGCAGTGCTTGATGACATCTAAGTTCACTGACCAAAAAAAAACAACAACAAACAACCCAAAACATTCACTGCTTTAACTTATTCTTCACTCCCAAGCTCTAACAAAATTAGGGATTGGCATGAAGTGTGCTAAGCATTTTCACATTTTTTTGTTTTATAAACCATACCCCCGATTCCATGTCGACCACAGAAATCCATTCCTCACACAGTAAGGAAATCTTTCTTAAAGTGATCCTTTAGGAATGCCACTCACTCAGGTCACTCCAAAGGCTTCTCATCACGTTTGGAATGAAATCTAAATTCTTCACTTAGTCTCCAGGACCCACTTTTGACACTAGACCCACCCACCAATCTCCTGCCAACACCAACCCCTCTCTCATGGCTCTCCCTCAGCCAGACAGGACTTCTTGTTTTTCCTTAAACATGGATGCACATTCTGCTATTCCCTATTCCTGGAGTTCTTAGAATATTCTTCCCTTAGACATTCCCATCTTATCTTCATTTCAGTAAAGCCTTTCTTTACCTCCTTATCCACCCTCTACAACATGGCTCTTTACACTGCTATACCTTTATTCATGGCATTTACCACTACCTGATACTACGTATATTTCTTATATGTCTTTCTTTGTGATTATAAGCTCTAAAAGAGCAGGGCACTATCTCTTTATTTCTCTGCACAACTAAGCCTAGAATAGTGATTGAAACATTATTGGGTATTCGGTGAATAAATTAATTAATAAACAAAGAACTAGAACTAAGAGACCAACCCAAGGTTACAATCCTGTGAGAACCAGAAGCAAAATTTGAACTCCAATTTTCTTAATTCAAACCCAGTGATCTTTCTACTATACCAAAGATGTCACTTTGTGTGTGTGTGTGTGTGTGTGTGTGTGTGTGTGTGTGTGTGTATGTGTAAATGTTTTTCTGGTTAGTTGGGTATTTAATAAAGGATTATAATGGTAAGTGACTTTTTTCTTGAGAAAATATGTGAATAAGCTATATTAAATAACTGCTTCAACAGTTACCTATGCCTGATGAAAACTTTCTTTAGGGAAAGGAAGATAGTGGTTGTTTGGGGAATGGAATAAACCATAATTAGTTGGTGATATGTTTCCAAATTACTGTGTTCCATTTGCAGCATTTATGTCCTGAATGTCAATTGAATGTGAGATTGAAGAGCTCTATGGGATATGAGTATGATTTGCATTCAAATAATTCTAACACATTTCATTTTGGAACTGAAGCTATGGGAACAATATCTATTGATGTGGAAATGACCTAAAATTGTAGTAAATAAGTAGCACTACTAGAAGATATCAATTGTCATCGGTTGGCTTCTGGTTTTCAGACTTAGTGCATAGGAAGAGATCTTACTGAAATTCCAATTCTAAATATGGAGGACATTCACTGATAGTGAGATAAATGATCAATTTCTGGATTTATGATTCATCTGCAAAATATTTCTGGATTTTTATCATAAAAGCATGGCATTGGTCTCAAACAGTTGGTGTTTTGCTCACATGCACAATGAAAGCAGGAGAATCAATAGCCAGCAACACTCAGCCAAATGACCTGGTTCCTGAAAACAGTTGCTTAATGCTCTTTTGCACAGGACCTTGGCCTAACCATACCTTTTCTGACTATCACAATGCACTAAATACATCATTGGCTAATGCACTGTATATCTGTAGGTCCAACTGTGCTTGTTCCAACAGTAATTTTTTCACCCTCCCTGGCTCATTTTCCTGTGGGAGATTTATTCTCTTTTTGGGAAAATACATTTACCCACTTTCCAAATATTTATGTCAGTGAACTCATTCCTGGAATTCAGAAGTCTGGAGTCTTCAAAATTTGGCAGATAAACGATGATCCCATTTGAGATTGTAGCTTAAGTACAATGTGTTTTGCATGTTCTAATGGAATCAAAACATAAGCTTTACATGTCTAGACTTATTTTAGCACTCTGTATTGTCATTTAAAGACAGACATCTGTGTCGGATCTAAAAGGCAAGGAGGGATATGATATTACTCTGGCTTATGAATAAGTCAAATGCATATCTGCCCTCTAAATAATATATCTTATTGTATCATCACTTGAAAGGATATGGAGACAGAAGGAAATAAAGCAAATTAGTTCACTGACTTATTATAATAAAGTACACTTGCAGTTAAATCATAAGAGAAAATTTTCAGAACTTAAGTTGAGAAAACTTAATTGCTGCTCTTTATACAGACATAAACATTCACACACACACACACACACACACACACACACACACATCTATCTATCTATCTATCTATCTATCTATCTATCTATCTGCCAATTGATATAAATAAGAGTTAATTTCCTATAGAATATTTCTGATCACAAAAACATCACAAACTACTAAATAAAGATCCAAAATGCCGTTAATATTAAACACTGAAATAAATATGAGCTATCTATACATTTAAGAAAAATTCATAAAAACAAGTATGGTAATTACTTTCCAACTTGCTTTTTCCATTTAAGGATGGAGAGTGGTCAGAGCTTATCATGACAGCTCCAGGTGGAAGGCAGGACCATCCCTGAACAGAATGCCTTTCACCCCAGGGTCACTCACCCACACAACCACACTCACTCAGACGGGGGCAATGTAGACACTCCAAGTAAGTTCATGTGCACCTGAGGTCACTGTGGGGAAAAACTGGAGGACCTGAAGAAAACCTACACAGACATGGAGAGAACATGCAAACTCCATTTAGACAGGTAATTGATTCTTTTTTCCTCATCATTATAAGCAAACAACGTTGAATGAAACTATATTATTCAAGGACCTACTATATATAAACTTTAAATATTAAATATGATAATTATCACAAAAGATTTATGTTTTATTTCAAACCTTCTAGGTACCAGATACTCAAGAAATTGAAACTTAGACTTTTTTTAGTTAGCTAGTAAGTGGGTTCCACCATACACCAATATAACTCCAAAGTGCAGAATAGCTAATATTTATTGTGTTCAATAAGTATGAAGTACTCTACCAAGTTCTTAATCTTCAGAATAACTCCATGAAATATGTTTGAGTAATGCTATCATTCTTGCTCTACAGATGAGTAGATCAAGACTTAAAATGGGTAACTGTGCCAAAGGTTGCCAGCTGGCCTGCCATGGAGGCGGGTTATGAATCCAGTTCTGGGAGCCAGCATTTGCAGGTAGAAGCCACTCTGTTTCCTGCCAACAGTCAGGACAGTTGCAAAGGGCAAGATTTGGTGGAATGGGGAATGGGTAGTTGATTGCAGGCTAAGTGAGACTTCCAATCAGGCCTTATTGTCCCCTGGGCTCATCCCACTGTACCCTCCTGGAATGACCTTTGAAGTTGCCCAGGGAAGTGCCTGAGCTGAAACTGTGAATAGTAATTCCTGGGAATTATTTCCTTTCTTAAACACCTAGATCAAACAGAGACAATTGTTTAAAAAAAAAAAAAGAAGTACAGCAAATAGGAGGTATGATTTACCCTTTTCATGTTTAGTTCTATCTGAGTTGGCCACTGAAAACATACTGACTCACTCTCATTCTGGTTTTTGTTTGTTTGTTTATTTGTTTGTAATTTGCTTATACATTGTATTCCAAGACTGGTGCCACTAATTAGTCAAAGTTGTGGGAATGCCAGCTATCAGGTTCTATGAGAAAATTCTTATCTCTGATGGGGGGGCGGGGCTGTGTAATTTATTTATGCAAGGGTCAGTGTCAGACTCTTTGACTTCCCTTATCTCCATGCTTTCATAGAGCATTCTCTTCCTTTGCATGGAGGTGTGTTACTATGTTCCCACATCAGGAAATGGGAACTGGATCTACTGTGTTCTTTCCTCAATCTTCTAAATTATTTTAATTTAATGTGTTGTCACCAGTGTCATGACAGAGTGACTCCTCTCCTTTCTTTCTAACAAAATGCCAATTTTCAGCTGACTCTAGGGTCACTTCAAATAATATTGACAATTCCCAGGCAGCTTGGGGCTATTGTAGCCATCCAGTTTAGATGTGTGAGAGTAAATGTATTGTGAGAGACTTCCAGGAAGACGCTTTGGGACCTTAGAGGCAGACTCATTTTGCTTTCTCCAATTCTTCTTTCTGCTATTTGGAATGTGGGTGAGATGGTCAGAACTCTGGTATTCATTCTGGATCATGAGGTCACCTTAAGTATGAAAGCAGCACACCAAAAATGATACAGCAAGAAGATAGAAAAGTCTAGGTATCTGGTGACTTTATGAGCCTGCCACAGCAGTCCTGGACTTTCTAACCCTGGTGTTTTAACACTCTGTATTGTCATTTAAAGACAGACGTTGAGAAAAATTTACTTGAGTGCTTGGGCTACTGTTATTTTGGTATTATTATTATTCCTGACATAAACGCTTTAAAAATAAAAATAAATATAATTTTAAAGGGCAGAGCGAAGTGTAGTACACTATACTGGATATCAAATTGTACAATCACAATAGCCTTATGCAATAGCTAATATAATCACCACTTGATAACTACAGACACTATATCTCAGCAAGATTTGAGTATTTACTCTCTTTATATAGCTCATGAAAATGGAGCCATAATTTAAATCCAAATCTATATAATTAGATTTCACATCCCATTCTTTTCTCCTTTTACTGAACAGCAGAAGTTTGCTCATATGTCTACAAATGAGTTTGTTGAATCTGCAGATGTGAAACCTGCCTTAATTCAAATACTGCCTCTGACTTTTCTGACCTTCAGTCATTTAACTTTAAGCTTCAATGTCCCCATCTACACAGCAGGAATATTAATGGTACTTATTTCATAGGATTTCTGGGAGATCAAATACATTGATTTATTTTAAAGGACACTTATCAAAGTAGCTCATACATATAATATTGTCAATAAATATTTTTATTGCATAAATTAAACATTTCTACATTGTGGTAGCATTAATAACTTGTATGACTATCTTGATATATTTTAAGGTCTCAGTGGCAGGAAACATACTTTTGTCATCTCTGCGTATTATGTAGATTTTGTATAGTGCTTTGCACTTATTAAATGTTCTATAAATGTTAGTTGAATCTAAGTTATTTGAAAAGCAGTATTATTGGACACACTTTGATGGTTTAATTGTTATTTTTTAGTTATTTGGTGTATTTTATGGTCATTTTCATGATCCAGATGAATAGGTAAGTCTGAAGAGCATAGGTTGCCTGAGTAAAACAGAGGTCAGTTATAAGTCACTTTTAAACTGTTGTGATCATTTGTTAGTGGGATTTAGCCATAAAAGCACTCATTTACAAATCATTTTAAGAAGCAAAAATTTGTTACATTGCTCATAGTAACCATTTTGAAATATTTAGGCCAAATTTTATTTTAATTTGTGTCATTGACTTATAAGAGATAAAGAAACACGTGTTATTTATGTTTAGCTACAAAATAAAAGAAAATCTTTGTCTTGTCCATGTGAAAGAGTTCTAAAACTGACAAACTCATCCATTATAGTCAAAGCTCAATTACTGATGCCAAAGTGCATCAAACTAGTTCTTTCTTCAAAGCCTTTTCATAAATGTATCTATCATAAAACAGAAATAACTCAACAATATTTATATAAATATTTGTTTTTCCTTTAGACATATTTCAATAGGGAAATCTTAGATTGGATGTGACATGCTTTAAAATAATCCTTAAAAGTAAAATGCAGTTCAATGTCCCCTAGGATCTCACCTTAAGGGCAGAATCCTCCAGAGTTATCTTCTGTTATTTGTTAAAATAACATAAACTTTGGAGGAAGTGACATCTTTTAGCAAAGGAAATTTCAATGCTGAGAGCATGAACTTGAATTCAAACCAATTAAAACATAATTTATTTGGCAAGGAAATAAGTATTTTGGTAAGTAAATAAACAAAATGTTACTTAATCTCATCCTTTACAACTAACAGAGGCTTTGGTTGCAGCTAGTTGATAATCTACGGCAAATTTTCCCCCGATGATGCATTTTGTATACAATCAGTAGAAAAACTAGGGAATTCTCCACAGAGCTCCATAGGAGGTGGTAGACTCCAATGTGAACAGTTTACAGAATGTTGTTCTGGTAATTAAAGGGTTGGTTATGAAGGTTCTTTGTAATCAAATTATTACATAAGTGAGAGAATATTTTGAAAACAGTAATTTGATGCTCTGGGCTCTTCTCTTCTATAAATCATGATTCATGGGGAAGCAGGGAAGGCAGATACTTCCAAGGGAAGGAGATGCCAGAACAATGAGCGATGATCAAGAAAACCAGCGACACAGCCATCACAGAGTTGTCTGAGCAGCACAGGTCCCTCACTGCTGATCCATTAAGACCCTTCACTTCCTCTCTGCCCAAATGAGGCTTCAAGGGGCTAATGAGACATAAAACATTATTTTTGAGGGGCTGATAGGATAAAGGGTAGAGAGCCAAAAAGGAAAATCTCTCCTTAGTACATGCTTTAGCTCAAATATTTTAAGAACATTTCATGTTAAAAGACAAAACCTCCATATTTGTGACCAACAAATTCATAATTTCCATGTTTTCTCCTTAGGCATTGGATTTTTTTTCTCTTTGAAAATTCAAATTGGGTCTTTCTATATCTTCCATGTTTCTCTTTAATATGCTTATGTTTTTCTGTACTTTCTTGAACATATGAAATATGTAGTTTATCCTTGAACAACTAAGATAGTAAAGGGCATCCACCCTAGTGCAGTTGAAAAGCCACATATCACTTTTGAGTCCTCCAAAACTTAATTACAGTTTGCCCTTCATATTCATGGATTCAACTAACCAGGGAGAGAAAACAGTATTTTTGATCCACGGTTGGGAATCTGCAGTTGGGAATGAGAAAATACTGTTTTTGATCCAAAGTTTGTTGAATCTGCAGAAGTGTGAAACCTGCAGATAGGAGGGTCTAACTATATTTATTGTAAAAATAAATACACAAAACAATCCAAGTGTAAATGGACCCATGCAGTTTAAAACAATGTTGTTTAAGAGTCAACTATAGTTTTAACAACTCATAACTCACATGGTACTCTTATTTATCTATTCTATCAGCTGTGTAATTTCTAGATCTGTTTTAATTAATGGATTTTTCCCCTCATTCCTGGACATATATTCCTGCTTCTTTGCTTATCTGTAATTTTTTATTAGATTCCAGACATTGTAGATTTCACCATAGTGGGCACTGGGTGTGTGTGTGTGTGTGTGTGTGTGTGTGTGTGTGTGTGTGTGTGTGTGTGTGTGTGTGTGTGTGTGTGTGTGTGTGTGTGTGTATCTGCGTGTGTGCATATACTAATCCTAATATTCTTGAGCTTTGATTTGGGACACAGGGTTAAGTTACTTGGAAAGAGTTTGATCCTTTCAAGGATTGTTTTTAAGCTTTATCTGGCAGTTTCAGAGAAGTCTTTTATCTTGGACTGATCCTCCCCCTCCCCCCATTACTAAGGCAATAGTTGAGCGTCTACTCTGTACTCCATGGATTATGAGGTTTTTCCACAATGACTGACGAAACAAACTATTCCTAGTCTGATTGAGCTCCAAGAATTGTTCTGTCTGTTCTTTTACAGTGGATCTTTCCCCAGCATAGGGCTGAGAGGAACTCTGTAGGTCTCTGGGACTCTTTCTCATTGTATCTGTCTCCTCTTCGGTACTAGACCCTAAGAACTCTAGTCTCCTTGGCCTCCATGGAACTCCCAATCAGATCAACTCAGGAAGGCCATGGGGCTCAGTCTACATTCCCTTTCCCTGCTCTAAATCCTGGGAACATTTCCAGGTAGTTATTTGGTACAAAAATAGGACTCAAGCTATTTGTCTCCCCTCTTTTAGGGATCATAGTTTTACACTGCTTATTGTCCAATATTTGAAAACCGTTATTTCATATAATTATTTTTCCTTTTGTTGTTTAAAAAAGTGGAAGAATACCTCTGATTCCTTGAGCACCGTTTTGGCCAGGAATGTCTCTTTTCTTAATATTTAAAAAAGTATCACTTTTATTTGGAAAAGTATGAAAGTCACTATACAAAGCTACGCATAATGAGATTGTTAATAATCTTTAGTTATTTTTAACACTTATAATAACTTCTATTTATCGGTCATCAGGCATTTGTTAAATGTTTACTATATATCTGGTATTATGCCAGGAACTGGATATTGTTAAGATTAAAAAGCAATTCTTGCCATGTTCACAGATTAAGGAGTTTCTAGTATTTTAATCATTATTTCTCAAAAGTAAGTTTCAGTTTACTTTTATATATTTAGAGATTCATCATAGCGTAAATTAATCTACATAACAGCATATATCAAAATATTGCTTATTTCCAAAGTTGTTTGGTTTTTCTTCAGTTATAGTTGGTCCTGTCCATGCTAAAGACATTTAATTTCTATAAATTTTCACATTAATTACTAGTTTTGGTTGAAAACACAGAAGTAAGGAAATACTTTAAAATTCACGGAAAAACAACCACAATGATTAAGGGATTGAGGATGATAATAATAAAACTTTTAAAAATTAGTTTTAAAAAACATATAAAAACCACATTGACTCTTGGTTGAACGCTTGTGTATCTTGGCTGGGAGACCATTGGAAAGGGAGAAACAAACTGTGCCTGCTGAAGTTTGGGCAGCAATAGTGGTATCTCAGCTATTGAGTGGGCTTTTCTATCTAAACTAGAACTTCTAAGTACTCGGCATCTCCCCATTACTTTACCCTCCAAATTATATACATATATGTACACTGAGTGGCCAGGTTATTATGATCTCTGAACGCATAATAATCTGGCCACTCAGTGTAGATCCTATATAATAAAAGGCTAATATTCAAATTGTCCCCTCGACCAGCAGGCAGGCCAGCCAACCGCCCATGTCCCCTCCCCCTGGCCAGGCTGGCCAGACCCCACCCATGCACGAATTCATGCACCGGGCCTCTAATATATATTAGATTAATGCATGAAGAGATTGGTGCAATAGGCCTTCCTTCCTTTGGCTTCCAGCACCGGTTTTCCTCCAGCACCTGGGACCCAGGTCTTCACTCCAGCCAGAGTCTGCCTTCTTCATCTTTGCTGCAGGCTCCAGCTAGAGTCTGCCGTCTTCATCTTCACTGCAGACTCCGGCTGGAGTCTGCCATCTTCGCTGCAGACTCTGGCTTTGTCTCGCTGTGGCCAGAGTGCCGCTCCTATAGATCCCTTTGCCCCCTGCCCTCCCTCTCATAGCAGGCGTCCTTGCCCCACCTGGCCACTCTGCGCCTGGAGCAACTGGGCAGCCGGCATCTTTCTCCTTCTAATTTGCATATCCCTTCTGATTGGCTGGTGGGCGTAGCAGAGTGATGGTTAATTTGCATGTTTCTCTTTTATTAGTGTAGATATATACTGAGTGGCCAGATTATTATACGTTCAGAGATCATAATAATCTGGCCACTTAGTACATATATATATATATCTTGCTGCCCCCCAGCTATATAAATAGCATATCTACATTTTTAAAATGTCAAACAAAACTTTAAAGATTGTTTATTTTTAAAAGTCACCTTATATTATATCTCATACTCTGAAACAATCAACATTAATTTTTGATGGTTGTCATGTTAAATATCTTTATGCAAGCACTAGAGGTCAGGTGCATGAAATTCGTGCATGGGGGGGGCCGGTCCCCTCAGCTCAGCCTGCACCCTCTCCAATCCAGGACCCCTCGGGGGATGTCTGACTGCCAGATTAGGCCCAATCCTGAGGATCGGGCCTAAACTGGCAGTTGGACATCCCTCTCACAATCTGGGACCACTGGCTCTTAACTGCTCACCTGCCTGCTTGTCTGATCACCCCTAACTGCTCCCCTCTGCTGGCCTGGTCACCCCCAACTTCCCCCCTGCTGGCCTGGTCACCCCAAACTGCCCCCCTGCTGGCCTGGTCACCCCTAACTGCCTCCCCCGCCAGCCTGGTCACCTCTTACTGCCCCCCCCCCCAGCCTGGTCACCCCTCACTGCCCCCCCCCCCACCAGCCTGGTCACCACCAACTGCCCCCCCTGCTGGCCTGGTTGCCCCATGCAGCCTGCTGCTCTGTCGTTTGGTCGGCCCTCACTAACCCCCCTGTCGGCCTGGTTGGCCCATGCATCCTGTTCAGTCGTCCTTTTAGTTGTTTTGGTTGCAATGGTTGCTTAGGCTTTTATATATAGATAGATAATCTATACTAATAAAAGGGTAATATGCAAATTGGTCAGGACACCCTCATGCAATGACCAAACAGCAGGCTGCGTGGGGCGACCAGGCCAGCAGTGGGGGGGGGGGGCAGTGAGGGGTGACCAAATGACTGAACAGCAGGCTGTGTGGGGCAACCAGGCTGGCATGGGGGGCAGTTGGGGGCAACCAGGCCAGCAGGGGTCAAGGAGGGGTGACCAGGCTGGCGGGGGGGGGTAGGGGAAGTTGGGGGCAACCAGGCCATTGGGGGGTGGGCAATAAGGGGCGACCAGGCTGGCAGGGGAGGCACTTAGGGGTGATCAGGCAAGCAGGCAGGTGAGCAGTTAGGAGTCAGCATTCCGAGATTGTGAGAGGGATGTCTGACTGCTGGTTTAGGCCCAATTCCCGGGATCGGACCTAAACTGGCAGTCGGACCTCCCCCGAGGGATCCTGGATTGGAGAGGGTGCAGGCTGAGCTGAGGGGACCCCTCCATCCATGCACAAATTTCATGTACCAGGTCTCTAGTTTTATATATAATCATATTACACATACTTCAAAAATTATTTATAGTTGAATTTGCTTTAAAATCTTCCTTCCTTTATCTGGAACCAAGCGTTAAGTTGGCCTTAAGAAAACAACATGAAGTGAGAGAGAGGAAGCCAAGAGAAATAGTAGTACCATTAAAGAACAAGGTAGATGGATGCAGGGCACTTTAAAAAAATGCCCATTACATAAGGATTCTGGACATAGAGTAATGAGACATAGGCATACACCCTAACAAACCTCTTATTAGCTTTGTGACCTCCAACCAGGTCCTTTTACTTTTCTGAGCTTCAGTTTCTTCATCTGCAATATGAGTTTATAGAAACTAAATACAAAATGTATATAAAATGTAGAGTGGGCATTACTTTATTATTCACTTCTCTCCTACCATTTTTCATACATTCATGTTTTCACCACATATTCTGAGTGTCTGTTTTGTACCAGATACTGTAGTCTTAATCAAAGAATTATATTCAGAAATGTTAAATTACATAACAAAAGGCATTCAGGAAGGTTCCCTGAAGAAGTAGTAATTGTCCTGAGATCTGAAGGAAGGTCATTGGCTGACGAGTTCAGGAGGAGGGAGAGTGTTCCAGGTTGAGAGAAAGCCCCCTGGAGGTTTGGGATCATGTGTGTTTGAGGAACTGAAGGAAGGCCAGTGCAGCTGGAATATAGGGACTGAAGGGAGATAAGATTGGAGACAGAGTTGCCTTGGAGACCACTGTAAGAATTTTGTTCATTATCCTAAGAATGAAGGGGAATCGTTGTTGTATTTTAAATAGTTCAGTGAATAATAAGATTGCATTTTGAAAAGATCACTTTGATCACCATATTGGAGAAGCGACAGAGTTGGAAGGTGGCTGACAAGAGTGGATACAGCTAGAGCAACTGGGAGGTAATTTGGGAAGTCTAGGCAAGATAATTTGGTAGATTAGACTAGGTGAACAGCCAGAGAAGTAGATGGATACAGGATACATTAAGAATAGCAGGACTTGGTGATGATGTGGGAGATAATGGAGAGAGTGTGGGTGCTGAAAATGATTTTGATATTTTTGCTTTGGTGATGGGATGGAAGGTTTTACCATTCACTGGTATAGTTTGAAGATGTGATGCAGAGAGTAGCCATACAACTTGAATTGATTCTGACATATTTTTCCTATTTCTTCCACTAAGTACAAATAAAAACTTTGGATATTATATAAAAAACAAACATAAGAAGACTGAAAAGTAGAGAGAAAGACCAATTAAGGATCTTGGGACCCAGAGAATGACATGGTAGTGATTGTCCAGGGTTCCAGACTTGGAGTTGAAGAAGCCAGAAACCCAGAGATACCAAAGAGCTCAGAAACAACAACAATAAACAATAAAATTCTGATTTTTCTAGCCAAAGATCAGGAAAGAAACAACCTAAAGAGATAGAAAACATTTACACAGTAATTTCTCTACTCCAGGCAAACAACACAGAATTAACTTTGACACCCCCCTAATTCCACCAGCAAAGGCCTACTGGGGTGCCCAGACTTCCATATTTCCTGTGTTATAATGAGGTGCTCCCAAAATTCTATCCACCTAGAGAAATGAAAACTTATGCTCACAAACATACCTGTACACAAATGTCCATAGGAACATTATTTGGAATAGCAAAACTGGAATCAGCCCACATGTCTTTCAACTGATGAATGGTTAGACAACCTGTGGCGTATCTATACTATGGAATACTACTCAGCAATGAAAGGAAATAAACTGTTGATACATGTGGCAACCTGGATGAATCTGCAGAGAATTTGCTCAATGAAAAAATCCAAACTGAAATGGTTACATTCTGTATGATTGCCTTTAAAATATTTCTAAAAGAACACAAGTATAAAAATGAAGAACAGATTAGAGATTGTCAGGGGCTAAGGAGGGCATGCAGAGCAAGAAAGGGAAGTGTGTGTAGCTATGAAAGGGCCATATGGTATGTTGATTTTATATTCCCAATTAGATTGCAAACGTCTAGAGAGAAGTATATAGCCACCTATCTACTGATCTACCTCTATGCTTATAGGTGCAGGCTCCAGAGTAAGTCAAGGTGGATTCTGGCTTTGCCTTTTGCTAGTATGCAATTTTGAAAAAACTGTTTAAATTTTCTGGGTCTTTGTTGCCTCATCTGTGTCGATATAGGGATAATTGAATTGCATACCTCAAATGTTTGTGAGAATTGAATTATATATATAGTCTATAGAATAGTACCTAACACCTTGTGAACACACAGTATGTTATCTATTATTATCTGCTCTCTGTATTACTCAGCATTGTGTGGAAAAATCTTTATCCAACCCTATAAATGAAAATTAAATCCTAAAGACAGAACTAGTAAGCTGCTCATCAAAACATATGCTCTCCTTTTCTTTCTGGGTCCTCAACTGAACCTTATTTCCCAAATCCTTCAGAGACTGGGTGTTGACCAATAGGATGTTAGAGGGAATGATATGTGATATTTCAGGCCTAATTTATTAAGACTTCCTACAAGTACTTCTCCATGCTTCTGGCCACTGGCATGGAAATTATCTGAGACATGGAAGCCATGTGTTGAGTATGGCAGCGCCTCTAACATCCTGTCACCACACTTAAGTATTCATCCACTGGTTTAGTTGTGTCAGGCAGAAATAAATAAACTACTATTGAATAAGATCCATAGTGCATTTCTTGAGTCTGTTTGTGATAGCAGTTCATACAACCCTGTTA
Source organism: Ia io (assembly GCA_025583905.1). NCBI lineage: Eukaryota > Metazoa > Chordata > Mammalia > Chiroptera > Vespertilionidae > Ia > Ia io. The sequence continues at coordinate 50,140,662 of JAJQQW010000003.1, forward strand.
TTACTCACAGTGAAGAGCTATAATAATTGTGCATGTGAGAAACATCTTGGTATAAGTCAATGTCTCTATCTTGAAGTATCTGCCCATCTGTCTTTTAGTTTGGGCCTCCCATTCAAATGCCTGCTATTTTCTCCGTCCACAGCTTCTCCACATGCATGGCAAGGCTTGCCTACTCAGCCATCTCATGGGATCCCAGTTGTATCTTAACTTTAGTTCTATTAAATGTAACTGCTATCTTTTAAAAGTTTATCTCAGGATCCTTCAAACCAAAAATTGCATTTTCTGCACAGCCCCTGTTTAAGTAAGAGCATTCCAAAAATCAAACACTATACCCAAAACTTAACACTTTTCAAATAACTTGACAACAGAGAGATAGATGTGTGTGTGTGTGTGTGTGTGTGTGTGTGTGTGAGAGAGAGAGAGAGAGAGAGAGAGAGAGAGAGAGAGAGAGAGAGAGAGAGAGAGAGAGAGAGAGAGAGAGAGAGAGAGAGAGAGAGAGAGAGAGAGAAAGTATATTGATGTGTTTGTGACTTTTCTAAGTCATCTAACACAGAACTGGCTATGAATTCACTGATTGATTGAACAAAGGCTACTCTGGAATCTTTCCATATCTACCAGAGCTGAAGTGTTCTCCTGGGTAACAGAAGATCATAGGTTGGAAAAAGCAGGTATTCCTGAGTAATCACTACTTTCTGTTCTTTGAAGCAAACTTATGTATTTATCCATGTCTCTCAATTCGCCCTCCCTGCTTTGTTCATGCAACAAATTTGGCTTCAGTTGAGTCAACAGGAAGACAAAGATGCATCAGTGCACATGACATTCTCAGGAGAGACACTCTGACGCATCTGCCCATCTTGTGACTTCACTGCAGAAGCTATTCAAGAACCACTTTACAAAGCATTTCTACAGGGAATTGGAATTTGGGGATAAGAAAACATGTAGGATAATCCCTTAAAATAGTATGGAGTAAAATATTAAGTTCCAATATGAAAAAAAAAACAAAAACGGGAAAAACATTTAGTCAGGGTCAGAAGTGGGTGCTTTCCTTGAGAGATGGAAATTTAGAATCCTGTCCAGCATCATTGTGGTTTGAGAATTGAACTCTGTTCCCAGCAAATGAAATATGTAGGCCATTTATTTCTGTGAGGCACCTGAACTATAATAAAATGACTCTAGAACTGCTACCAGTAATGATTCAATTGACTCAGTGTAAGCTGGAATGGAGTAAAACGTGCATCCGGTCACTGTGGATTCTAAGATTTGTGGGGCAGTGTCAAAATAACCATATCTTGGCCAAAGTTCTATTGCTGGTGCTCAGGACTAGTAGCCAAGAAATGGCAAGATTGAGCAATAGCCCTCCTTCTTTTCTCCATCGACTTCCCTTCAGAACTGTCCCACCCAAGTCCCAGCAGATGTTAATGTTTGTGGTTTGACCTTACAGATGCATCAGAACAAATTTATGAGTTCATGAGTTCCTCTCTTTCCCTTCCCTCCCCCCTCTCTGGCAGCCTACAATGCTGGGGAGAAAGAGAATTATCCCGACAAAGCAAGAAACAAATCATGACTTTGCACTTTTTGAGGGGTTAAAGCTATACCACACATCGTTCTTCACTAGGCTAGTAGTTTTGGTATTACACAGTACTTTTGTGGTCATTTAAGTGCAGTCTTAGAATTTTAAATGCCACTTTAAATTACTAATCATCAGACTAAAGCTGGATGTCTCCTGGTCCTGCAAAACACGAGGCAAGTACCAGATGTTTAGTAAGTTTTTTAAAAATTCAGAAAAACAAAATTCAGGGTCTTGGTCAGGAGGGCTTAAGATACAAAGCAATTGATATATACCCATTTGGAAATTTATTAAATTCTATAACTATACATACTCTATCACAGTCTTTTTTAGCTCCAAAAGTTAGTTCTTATGGAAACCATAGATAGTTGTTCTAGGAGTGCCCAAATCATCTAGGCCAGTGGTCGGCAAACTCATTAGTCAACAGAGCCAAATATCAACAGTACAACGATTGAAATTTCTTTTGAGAGCCAAATTTTTTAAACTTAAACTTCTTCTAACACTACTTCTTCAAAATAGACTCGCCCAGGCCATGGTATTTTGTGTAAGAGCCACACTCAAGGGGCCAAAGAGCCGCATGTGGCTCACGAGCCGCAGTTTGCTGACCACGGATCTAGGCTAACTGAAATTAAAGAAAGATTATGTTTGCTGCCTCAGTTTGAATGTGATTCTTTCTCAAATTATCCTTGGAACTTACTTCTTGGACTCTGTCTAAAGGAAATAAAAGCAATACCACAAAATATGATGTATAAGCATTTATAATAGGACTCATTGGAAAAAATAAGTACACACTGGTGAAAGTAATTCTATTAGATTAATAAAATGTAATGTCTTAAATTTATTTTAAAATATTATTATATCAATATAAGTTCATCCCAAAACAGTGTATACTCACTTTAATAGCTGATAGCTCAATTTTGAAAGTAAAATGTATTTTAAAAGTGAATTAAAGTGAGAAAATGGTAGCAAATAAAAACTATATAATGTGTTAAAATAACATATATATATATATATACTATAGAAAGTTTAATAAAACACAATTATATATATTAAAAGTTCTCTATATTATAGAAAAATACTATATAAAATATTATAGAAAAATACAATTAATGATTATCACTTCATGGTATAATTACAGTTTTTTTCCTTACATATAGTGTATGTGTTTATAAACATGAGTTTCTTATGCCATAAAGATGAAGTCATATTTCTTTTTTCTTTTTTTTTAATATATTTTATTGATTTTTTACAGAGAGGAAGAGAGAGGGATAGAGAGTTAGAAACATTGATGAGAGAGAAACACCGATCAGCTGCCTCTTGCACACCCCCTACTGGGGATGTGCCTGCAACCAAGGTACATGCCCTTGACCGGAATCGAACCTGGGACCCTTGAGTCCGCAGGCCGACACTCTATCCACTGAGCCAAACCGGTTTTGGCATCATATTAAAATATTATAGACTAGTGGCCCAGTGCACGAAATTCGTGCACGGGGAGGGAGTGGTCCCTCAGCCTGGCCTGTATCCTCTCCAATCTGGGACCTCTGTGGGATCGGGCCTAAACCTGCAGTTGGACAAAACCCCTCACAATGTGGGACTACTGGCTCCTAACCGCTCACCTGCCTGCCTGCTTGATCTCCCCTAACCACTCTGCCGGCTGGCCTGCTTGCCCCCAACTACACCCCCCCTGCCAGCCTGATCACCCCCAACTGCCCTCCCCTCCTGGTCTGATCACCCATAACCACTTCTGCCTCAGCCCCCCCACCATGGCTTTGTCCAGAAGGACATCTGGAAGGTCTAATGGTCTAATTAGCATATTACCCTTTTATTGATATAGATAGGATATGACATACTGCCATAACTATAACATATCTATCAGTATTACTCTATGAGAATACATACTTCATCCAATAGGAAGGCATCTAATACATTACATTGTATATGTTGTAAGTAGTAGGAAATACTGTATTTGTAGCAATAATATATACCCTGTGACTTCCCTTCCTGATTTGGGAATGGTTCCCCAGTTCTTTTGATGTTTCCTGGCCCCTAATGTATTTTTTTTGTCATTCAGTGTAACTTTATTTACTGTTTATTGCACGTGATTTGAGGTCTTTAATTTCTAACAACCAAAGATTCAAAGGATTATTTTTTCCATGAAATTTAACATTAACATTAGTGAATTTGTATATTCATGTGTTTTTATTGTAAACATCTGAATTATTCACATTGTCATAGATCCTGAACTCATAAGCATGGACCATGCACAGGCTGGCAGCAAGCCAGGAAGCCACTCTGCAAGCAAACAGATACTTTGTATAAGGAGAAAAGTCATAGCATAACATTTAATGTCCAACCTGAGTCACCTCAGAATGTTATATATATTGACTTCTTAATTCATATATTATTGGGAACTCAACTGCTTGGTTGGTGGCGGGGTTGACCTGGTTTTGGGAGGATTATTCCTGAAATAATTAAGGAAAGGAGGGCTCAATCTTTCTTCTTGGTTGCTTGCTCCTCCCCAGCACCTTCATCTTTCTTCTTGTCCTCAGCTTCTTGGGCATTTTCTCCTTCACCTTCACCTCCTTCTTCCTCCTCTGCATCCTCAAATTCTTCCTTGGCACCTTCTTCCTCTTCCTCTCCTTCCTCTTCCTCAGCCTCTTCCTTCTCCTTTTCCTCCTCTTCAGCTTCTCCTTCAGAAGGGGGTTAATCCTTAGCTTCCTTGGATTTTGCAGCCTCAATGGTCTCCTCCACCTCGATCTGCTCCTCCTGGATGTGGCTGGTGTATTAAGAAGGGAAGGAGTGAGCAGACATCAAGTAGGAGCTGGTCTGTAAACCACCGTAGGCAGATCACCAAAGACCTGGGAACTCTGGGAGTAGCCGCTGGCTATGCTTCCCATGCTGGTGAAACTGAGCCGGTCTCCTCACCTTCCAAGAGTTTCCTGTAAGCTGCAATGTCAATATCCAAAACTATCTTCACATTGAAGAGGTCCTGGTATTCTTTTAAATATCTTGCCATTTCACTCTTTGTGGTTCTCAACTCATTTTCTAATTTGTTGACTGTGTCCTGCATAGCACTAAAGTCAGAGTTCTGTTTATCCTCCAGCTCTTGCAGCTGCTTTCCCAGTGCTTTGTTCATGCCCCAGCTTGCTTCAATCTCCAGGGTCTTGGCCTTGAGCAGTTGCTGGCCCGCACCACGTAGGTGCTCTTGGCAGCGCTCTCTGTCAGCATGGTGAAGCGGCTCTTGTACCATTCTTTGGCATTCTGCATGTTCTTGGCAGCCAGCTTCTCATACTGGGTGCAGATGTCCTTGAGCATAGTGGAGAGGTCGGGCTTGGAGAACACGTCCATTTCCACGGAGATCTGAGCATACTGGACATGCACCTTCTTCAGAAAGGCGATTTTGTCCATCAGGCTTTCGATGCACTTTTCCAGCTCCGTGCTGGCAAGAGCCGCCTCATCTTCATCTTTGCTCACCTCCATCAGCCAGCCCTCTGCATCCTCATGGTTCAGCACCTCTTCCTGGTAGCTCACCTACAGGTTGTTCCCAGCCACTTCAGAGGCCGGGTGCCTCCTAACTGCCCACTTCCCTCTCCTCTCCAGGGACAGGGCAGGGCACAGGCATCGCATTTTCATTAAAATGTTCAACCCTGGCCTGCTCCACCGGTGTCCTTAGGTGGCCCGGGGGCAGACAGTGATCCTGGAGACCCTGGCCACCCCCGCCTACGGAGCCCGCAGGCAAAGTCAGGCACTGACCATGCTACCTGCCCAGTCCCGATTGCACCCTGGACCCTGCGGGTGACATCAGGTGCTATCCATGCCGCCTGCCCGGTCCTGATCGCTGCCTGGACCCCGCGGGCAGTGTCAGGCACTGTCCATGACGCCTGCCTGGTCCCAATAGCTCCCTGGATCCCACAGACAGCATCAGGCGCTGCCTGCTAGAACTGCCTAGTCCCAATCGCCGCCTGCACCCGGCGGGTGATGTCAGGCGCTATCCATGCTGCCTGCCAGGTCCCGATCGTCCCCTGGACCCCACAGACAGTGTCAGGCGGTGTCCATGCCACCTGCCCAGTCCCGATCGCCGCCTGGACCCCATGGGTAGTATCAGCCACTGTCCATGCCACCTGCCCAGTCTCGATCGCCGCCTGGACCCCACGGGTGACGTCTGGCGCTGTCCATGCCACCTGCTCAGTCCCGATTGACCCCTGGACCCCACGGGCAGCGTCAGGCACTGTCCATGCCACTTTCCAGGTCCCCATCGCCCCCTGGACCCCCGAGCAGCGTCATGTGATTCCTGCTGGAACTGCCCAGTCCCGATCACCACCTGGACTCCGCTGGATGACGTCAGGTGCTATTTGCCAGGCCAGCCCAGTCCCCATCGCCCCCTGGACCCCTTGGGTGACATCAGGCGCTGTCCATGCTGCCTGCCCTACTGGATCGCCCCCTGGACCACGAGGACAGCTGCCATGCTTAGTCCCGATGACTTCCCGGTCCCGCGGGTGATGTCGGGAGCTGTCCACTGGGCCTGCCCGGTTCAATTACCGCCTGGACCCCGCGGACAGCATCAGGTGCTGCCTGCCGAGTCTGCCCGGTCACTATCATGGCCTGGACCTTGTGGGTGACATCAGGCGCTGCCCACCAGGCCTGCCGGGTCCATGGAGGCCTGGACCGTTCGGGCTAAGTCAGGCAGCACTGGCTTGCCTCCCTTCTCGGCTCACCCGACCACTTGCCTCCCTTCTCCACTGCCCAGCCTGCTTACTTCTTCACAGCTTCACTTCTTTCTATGCTGTCTTGATATGCAAATTAACCGCCATCTTAGTTGGGTTAATTTGCATAGTCACCCTGATTGGCTGGTAGGCGTGGCTTGGGCATAGCAAAGGTGCGGTCAATTTGCATGTTACTCTATTATTAGGTAGGATTTTAAACTAAAATGGAAAAATGAAGCTGGGCCACAGAAGGTCTCTCCCTAGTAGGTAACAAAATGAATAAAAAATAGTAATGAATAAATAAAAGAATAACATTTACCCAACAATCAAACAAAAAAGAACCACATGTCATCAAGTTCAAAATGTGTTGTTTGAGACAAAAACCAGTTTATTTCATAGAGCTGAATGTGTACCTCCTAACCTTATCACCACATTTCAGTAGTTACATTGGATAGAAAAGTTAAAATAACAAAACTCTGAACATTCTCATTAAGATCTGTATCCACTATTACCAGATTAGGGAGTAGTAAGCAGGCAGAAGTTGGGAGGTTGAAGAACTTATTCCAGAGACAGGCAAGGACAAATTCTATAGAGAAAAGACCTTATCAACAGAGCCAATAGAAATGGATCCCAACACCACTGTAGAGGCTAGAGATTATCCAGGACTTCCTGATAAATTCTGAAAAAAAATCCAAAGACCAAGTGAATTTCCTTTCAGAACTAAAGTCCCTGAACAATTAAATGAAATGATATGGAACATTTAGGAAAATCCCAAAATAGAGGGCAGAGCTGGTGACCTTCTATGAAGGATACACATAGACCAGCTGAGGTCCTTCCCATTCCACTTTTCTCCCCCAACACTCACCAGTGCCTCTAACTATAGAAAAGCAGTTGGGACACTACCTCAGCATTCAAGGTGGTCAGCCATGACAAACAAACAGGTTCTAAAACATGTGGAGTGGGTATCAAGGATATTTTAAATATTTAAATGTACTCTTTCTTTCTTTCTATTCTTTCTTTCTATTCCTTTCAGCAAAATTTCTCCCCAACATATGTCAGAATTCTTTTGGTGTATGGGTTTTGCCCAACACATGAGGCAAAGGCAAAGGCAAAGAGTGAGTTATTCTTGGAAGTTGTTATTTACTTTTTTGCATGAACTGTGGGAGAGGAGATATGTCTTGCTTTTACCATGGTAATGCCGTCTAGAGTCATGGGAGGATTCTCCCTGTCTGAACTCTCTCTCCTTACCCTGACTTTCTATTTATTCCCATCACCTTCTGCTCTTAAATCATTCAGTTCCAAATCTGTACTATACTCACTGTTTTCCTGGTATGGAGCTTTCCTTTCAGAATGCCTGACAAGCTGCTTGCCCCTGAGATGCTCCCTGGGGTTAATGTTCTTGGTTGTCTTCCCACAGCCCTGGAGGCCCTCTGTGGTCCTCACCCACATGTTGGTGGACTCCTTAAACGACCTGCTGAAGTGTTCCACAATAGGTCTTCTAAAGCTGCCCAAGTGGGAACTGAGCATGGAATCCTGGCCACATAACATCTCCCTTGAGCTGTCTTTTGGGGTGATTTCCCCAGACCATCTCCTCTCAATGCCATTGGATTCGGCAAACTTGGAGTTAGGCTAATTTTTCCCATTCCCAATTAAGGAATGTCCATACAGGGCAGCCTGAAGGACCAGAGGTTTTCCCAGTGACTGCCCATGATAGAACTCCAGAGATGGAGTTGTCCAAGCAGGACTGGGATCTGTGATTCGTTCCTAGAAAAGCCTACCATTCAGCAATGATTATTCTCACTCTCTAATGGATGCCTTGGGTATGATATCATTCTCTTTTCTAATGATTCCTGGGGCACCTGCATGCTCCCCATATTGTGAACAGAGGAGTTGCTGTCAGGAGAGAGGGGTCCATGTGGAGCTGTTTCAGCAGTCTTCTGTGGGCTGATCTGGGCATTTTTAACTTTAAGGTATTTCTTGGTAGTGGGTAATACAATGAGCTTTCTAGTGTACTTGTCGAAGGAAGTCCTTCAGCCATTTCCTGGTTAAGAAGCTAAAGATCTATTCCTGTACTTTGTTTTATGGCAGCTTCAGCTTCTCTCTCCTGCTCATCATGTAGCACAGATTTTGGACCCACTCTAGGTCTTGCTGAAGATGCATAAGCATTCTCATGCGAGTATGAGTACTTTCTGCCTTTGGCTGCACTAGGCCTTTTTCTTCATCCTCATTCAGAGGAAATAATGGCTTATTGCAGTTACTTTTCCTCTTCAGTTTCCAGTAGTTATAAAGTCCACAGTTACTGTGGGCAGCCCAGTTCTGTGGCCACATCTCCACACTGACAAGGGTATAGAACGTCTCCAGTTCCCAAAGCTTCAGTGCTTGCAGGCTGGTCTTCTTGATTTTGGCCTGGCTCTGCTCAGCAGCCCTGTACAGGGGGTACTGGGTCTCCCGAGATTCTGCCTGTTTGGGCTGTGCTTAAGGTAGAAAGACTTAAACTTCACTTCATCCCCCTCATCTAGGATGGTCTTCATCTCTAGGCTGTGCTCAAAGGCACAGACGACATGGAAATCAGTGATGCAGCTTTTCACTGAGCACTGAAGGCAAGCCCCTGTCTTTACCTTGCACAGGTAGCAGACTAAGGCCCACCAACAGGTGAGATGTGGGAGATCATTGTGATTGGTTCCATCCTTTCAGGACAACCAATGCTGACCTCTGAAATCTACAGTGGCCCAGTTGACATGACCTGTCCTAGCGGTCTTCCTGGCTCCACCTTCCTTTGGACATAACAGGCTTGGCAATGAATGCCCAGGACACAGGAGCGATCCATCCAGCTGCCTTCTGGGACCATAAGGATGCCATATCAGGTCAAGGTTACTGGCCCTGGGTGTAACGTGATTATGTAGTAGGGATTTGAAGGCAGAAGAGAGACTCTCAGGTAGGCAGCAAAAAGTCTCCCCAGGGGACATATAGAGATGTTATACTTATCACTGAATACTACACCATTCTCTTCTTCACTGTCTGGAAACAGGGACAAATCACAGATCACATCTCTGTCACAATAATATGGTTCATATTTTCATGTCATTGGCATTCCAGGACTTCTGTCTTTTCCATAAGATTCTCAACAACCAGCTCACAACCCATTTCTGCAAGGTCTTCATTTTTAAAATAAAATATATTTTATTGATTTTTTACAGAGAGGAAGGGAGAGGGACTGAGAGTTTGAAACATTGATGAGAGAGAAACATCGATCAGCTGCCTCCTGCACACCCCTTCCTGGGGATGTGCCTGCAACCAAGGTACATGCCCTTGACCAGAATCGAACCTGGGCCCCTTCAGTCCGCAGGCTGATGCTCCATCCACTGAGCCAAACCTGTTAGGGCTACAAGGTCTTCATTGAGTGCCTGGAGCCAAAAGATGTCCATGTTGTCTAGGTCATAGTGGTACCCAGATGACACCTGCTCCTTGATGTTGACATAGCCATGCTCTGTGGCTTCTGGGATGGAGCAGTAGATGTACTTCCAGAAGAGGATAAACAGAACATCCTTTTAACTTTTGGACTACAATTCTGAGGGAAGGCTGTGGAAGAGTGTCTGTATTGGCTTGTACCTGGACTCCCTTTTCCCATTCTTCTTTCCATGTATCCCTACAAGAGGTAATAGGATTAATGTGGTGAGAATCGAAAAGTTTCATGAGGTCATTCTGGAATACCTCAGTAGAATTCTTGTGTTCATTTGGGATTTTTGACTTGTTCCTATATACTGAGCCAGTAAGGGAAGCCAGTAAGGGAAGTGGAAGGAGTCTCATCAGAACTGTCACTGCTGCTGAAAGTTCTATGACATTTCATATTGGAACATCGTCAGAAGGCCAGGCTGGGAAGTGAATTTAAATCAGGATTTGGCAAATGTTTTCAAACAGATACATCAACCTGGAGGATGATCAACACCAAGGCCACTATCTTCTCTTCTACACTGGCTTCTCCTCGCTTCTACTGGTCTAAGTTGGCACCCTCCTCTATGCAGTCATAAAATTTGCCATATAATTGGGACAGGAATGCACAAATAAAATTAAATATGCATTAAGAACCCCCATTGTAAAGAGAGATGAAAGCAATTGAATTCTCCCTCCCAGTCCTAGCCAGTACTTACTAAATGCAGTAGAGCCAACACAACCACCCCAAACAATCATTCTTTATTTCCCAGAGTTAGAGAGGAGTCAGAAAAGAGAAGGCCACTGGGGACTTGCATCCTAAGGAGAGCTTAGTGTTAGCAATGACGGATTATATTCCTTCCCCACGGAGGAGAAGAAGGGATTCTCCTACTTAAATGATGGAAAGACTCCCACAGAATTAGATGTTGGGGATGTCCACAAAGGGGGAAACTGGAGTCTATCTACTCCCTGGCTGGATGCTTGCTGAGCCATGAAATCTATGGGCTCATCATGTTTCCTTGTCCAGTGAAATAGAATATGGTGAAGGAGTTCAGCATCACTTAGAGTTGTAAATGTTGCATTCTAAGCACTGATGACTACTGTTCTTCCAGAGATTTTAGGAGGTTCAGCATTTATTTTTGCAGAGCATTCTAGCATGGGTAGTGAATCTGGCAAGGAAAGGATTCCCGGCCTTGTTCTCTACAACACTTGAAATACCTCCATTGCCAAAACCGGTTTGGCTCAGTGGATAGAGCGTCGGCCTGCAGACTGAGAGGTTCCAGGTTCGATTCCGGTCAAGGGCATGTACCTTGGTTGCGGGCACATCCCTGGTAGGAGGTGTGCAGGAGGCAGCTGGTCGATGTTTCTCTCTCATCGATGTTTCTAGCTCTCTATCCCTCTCTCTTCCTCTCTGTAAAAAATCAATAAAATATATTAAAAAAAAAAAAAAAAAAAAAAATACCTCCATGGTTCCTATGACTCCATATGAAGGAAAACAGAGTTCAGAGGAGGAAGCAGAATATTCAAAGTTGATCAAGTGATCATTACACAATAAAAATGTAGCTTATAAGAAGGAAAGAGCCAAAGAAAGGAAAATGAGTGCTACTTTTACTGGTAGAAGAGTTTTTACAGATGAACAGGACACAGTGAGCTGCATGCCAACTCAGAAAAACCACAGACAGTCTATATTGAGACAGCACATCAGCAGAGGCCAACAGCAGTAATGGAACCAAACCAAGTTAGAGAATGTCAGAGATGCCGCTACACCACTGATATGGGTGGTTATGAGTGGAGAAACCTCCCTCCTCTTCCCTCCCTCCCTCTCCTCCTTCTCCTTTTTTAAAATCTTTATTGTTGAAAGTATTACATATGTCCTTTTTTATTCTCCCTTTGAAAAAATATAAATATATTAGTGGGAAAGAATGCCAACGAATTATTTGTAAACAATGAATAGGGGTTTGTGAATGAATGTGTGCTTAGGATTGGGGAACCAGGGTTGGCATGGAGGAAGACATTAACAAGGTAGAATAGATGCTCCTGGTGCCATAGCAATAGTCTAATAGGGGAAGACTGCCAAGCCCAGCGTAGATATTTTAGGCTCCAGCTGTATGAACAGGTGTTCCCACATTGATGAAGCTGTTTACATCTAACAGGACAATTTAAACTTTAAGGAGACTCCAGCCTAAGGTACTTTTCTTTTAAAAGCTAGTGTGCTTATCATAAGACTTCATTCCTAGCAGAAAGTATTAAAAGCAATTCTTTTAAAAGAAAGTAGAAAAGTTGTGACAATTTCCAATTAAAAATTATAATTTCTGAGTAAAAATTTTAATAAACTAAACTAAATAAAACTAAAATTATTTGATAATATTTTCACTAAAATTATAAATGATAGAACATAAAATTTCATCAGTTAACTTTTTTTTAAAACACATTTTAAAATTCTGAATAATGGAGCAGAACATTTTGTAGTTATAGCCCAAAGGTAATTTCCTGTTAATTATGCAACAAATTAGATAATCCAATAATTCACTGTGGACATTAAATCTGTTTTAAATGAAAAGATGGACAATATGCCAAGTTATAGTTTGGGTATAGGGCTATGGCTTAGACACAAACTGAGATAGAAGGCTTAGGAATGTATTAGGATAAAAATGGTAAAGAGTTAACTAAGTGCTATCCTATCTAATAAAAGAGTAATATGCAAATTAAGCATCACTCTGTCATGCCCATCAGCCAATCAGGAGCGAGTATGCAAATTAACTCAATGAAGATGGCTGTGGCCACAGAGTTAGCAGGAGGCTTGGGTTTCCCCGGCAATGGAGGAAGCCAAGCTTTCTTCACACCCTGGCGGGCCCAGGCCTCCACTCAAGGCTACAAAATTTCAATTATAGAAGATAAATAAATCCCAACAAAAATGGCGACAGCCACGGAGCTGAAGAGAGCAGGAGGCTTGGGTTGCCCCCGGCAATGGAGGAAGCCAAGCTTCCTCAGCCCTGGCCTGCCTTGGTCTCTGCTACAAAGTTTCAATTATAGAAGATAAATAAATCTCAACAAAAATGGCTATTGCCACGGAGCAAACAGGAGGCTTGGCTCCGCTCAAGGCTACAAAGTTTCAATTATAGAAGATAAATAAATCCTAGATACCAGGGTCTTTGCTTGGGTCGCCGGGGGGCGTGGCTGGCCTGCAAACCACCACAAGCCCCTCGCCCAGGCTGCCCCATGCCCCAAGGGAACCCCCACCCTGATCCAGGACACCCTTCAGGGCAACCCAGCTGGCCCCCACCCCACCCATGCACCAGGCCTCTATCCTATCTAATAAAAGAGTAATATGCAAATTGACCATCACTCCAACACACAAGATGGCTGTCCCTATGTGGTCAAAGAGGGCTGCCCCTATGTGGACACAAGATGGCTGCCACAAGATGACCAGCAGGGGAGGGCAGTTTGAGAAGGACCAGGCCTGCAAGAGAAAGCAGTTGGGTGATCAAACCTGCAGGAGAGGGCAGTTGGGGGGGACCAGGCTGGCAGAGGAGGGAAGTTGGGGGCAACTGGGCCTGCAGGGAAGGGCACTTGGGGGAGACCCAGGCCTGCAGGGGAGGGCAGTTAGGGGTGACCAGGCCTGCAGGGGAGGGCAGTTAGGAGCAAACAGGCTGGCAGGGGAGCAGTTAGGCATCAATCAGGCTGGCAGGGGAGTGGTTAGGGGGTGATCAGATGGGCAGGCAGAAGTGGTTAGGGGCAATCAGGAAGGCAGGCAGGTGAGCAATTGGGAGCCAGCAGTCCTGGATTGTGAGAGGGATGTCCGACTGCCCATTTAGGCCCGGTCCTAGGCCTAAACGGGCAGTCGGACATCCCTCGAGGGGTCCCAGATTGGAGAGGGTGCAGGCTGGGCTGAGGGACACACTCCTCCGTGCATGAATTTCATGCACTGGGCCTCTAGTATCATATAAAGAAAGAGAAAAATATGTTTTTCTGATCTGAATTTGAATTAATTGCACAAAATGACAAATAGAAATAAAAAAGGAAAAAGTGAAAAGAAAAAGCACAATAAAATACTTTTTAATTTAGATGAGAATTTTATTAGTATCTGTTTACTCTAGTTTGATTTTTTTCTTCACGTCATTCACATTTTCAAGTTTAACTCACAAGAAAAAATGAAATATACATATAATTCAGATACCCTTTCTTATGAGCCAGAGAGACAAATCTCTTCCATTAAATTCCCGAATTAAGAGAAAGGAATTTTACTATGTGGGAGGTATTCACCTGTTAACCACAGAGATGGGGCTTTGATGAGTAATCAGCTGAACAGCAGTTGTGCAATCACTTATAGGACAGCAGAAGTCACTGCTGGGAAAGCATAAGGAAGCCTGAAGATTCCAAGGATAGAGGGAAGGGCTCCAGCTCCCTTGGTGGAATAAGAGAATTTATGGCTTCAGATAAAGGTTATGTAGTTTGGTATTTCTAGCCCAGAAATATACAGCAGATAGTTCAAAAATGTTAACTAGATCAACAGCCACAAATTTTATTAAGAAAAAGGAAAAAAAAACAAAAACAGAGAAAAATGGTTAGAAGCATCTTTACACAACAAAGTTTAAAAAAAAAAGTGTTCTTTGTTTCTCTGTATGTTACTCTGGGTAGTAATATTTAAAAAACATTTAAAAATGTCGCTGCCCCTCTGCCGGAAACACTGCTGATTTAAATCTATAACTTTCTCCATTCCCTTTTAGATTCTCATTTTAGCATCATAGTCGGTAAGTTTAAGAGTTCTTACAACTCCCCTTGCTGGCAGCAAATAAGAATTGCAGCTTTAAAATGAATATGGAAAAACTTCAGCATATTTACCCAGAAAATAGTGGCTAAATATAAGATCAATTTTTAATTTTAAAAACAAGATCTCTTCCATTTCTGATCTCTAAGTTTGAAACATAAATTAAAATCATGTAAAGTAGTAATAAAATTTTTTGGAGATAATAATTTCCAGAAGTCAGACCAATAATGAATTTTTAAAAATCTTTTTAAAAGCAATTAATTTGATAGCTAGCTTCAAATATTTATATTTTTAAAATATGTTTTAAAATAATGTTATGATATTTTGGACTTTTATTTTATTTTTTTAATTGATTTTTTACAGAGAGGAAGAGAGAGGGATAGAGAGTTAGAAACATCGATGAGAGAGAAACATCAATCAGCTGCCTCTGAGTCTGCAGGCCGACGCTCTATCCACTGAGCCAAACCGGTTTCAGCGATATTTTGGACTTTTAGATTGTACCTCTCTTTGCTGCCATTTTCTCTGTAAATCTATTATTATCTATGGCAGAAATAGGAGGTTGACCAATCATTTAATGTGGTCACACACTTCACAGCCCCTGGCTTGCAGATGGGTGTCACTTATTGGTCCACAAATACAAGATCCAGCCCCACATCTGTCTCCTCTACTGCTAGTGATACAGAATTTTTGGACTGGAACCTGGATTGTTTGTCCACTGGAGTTGAAGAATGAATCCACGGACAGAAGATGGTATAGCACAGTTGGAGATTTATTGAAGAACAAGTACAGACTTCCACATGGGAAGGGGGAAAGTGTCCCACAGACTTCCTGTTTCCATGGTTTATAAAGGCTGCAGTTCCTGTGTCCTGATATCCCCTCTGATTGGTCAATATTCCCTATCGAATTGGTTACTATAGTAAGTCCTGAGGCCCTCCTCCCTCATCATCCTCTTTTCCTTCTGGGCTTTCTTCCTTCTTCTTTATTTTGTAAATATAGACCTTTTTTTTTTTTTTTTTTGCTACTTCCAGTTCCCTTGTCTTATGGAAATATACCTGTTGCTGCTTCCTTGTCTTATGGAAATGTACCTTCTCCCAGTCCGTAGCCCTGTGTTTTTTCCATGGACCCCAATTCTAAAAATTCCCTAAACCTGCCTATATTTCCCTAAAATTCCTGTTTCACTAGGGTCACTGAGGAAGTCCCAGATAGTGTCCCTTGGCCTAGGACAGTTGAGTATCTACATGGAGCAGAATCCCTCTGTGTACCTCCTCTTCTCATTAACCAACAGTGGACTTTAATTGAGTGAGAAATATCTGTAAGGAGCTAAATAATTGAGGTTTTAAGGTTCTTTTGTCCTGAAAATTACAAAGTAGCTGATGTTTTTAGATAACTTGCAACACATTAGGCACAATCCTGAACACTTTGTATGTCTCAATTCTTGTAACAGTGAAAAGAAAAATGGGGGGGCTTGCAACCTAGTTCAGTACCTGGTTAAAACTGTAGTCTTACTTCCCCACTCTGACTTGGGCAGAGCTGCGGCGCATACCCCCAAGGTCCTGCTACAGCTGATTTGGGTGGAGCCATGGGGACACTCAGAGGCCCACCTCAGGAGGAGATACACAGGTCAGAGCCTCCCCAGGAGTTCAGTTCAGGCTTTGGATCCGGAATTCCCCTGGACTAGCAGATCTGTGAAATAAAGGTTAAACTTTCCTCCCTCAGAGTGCTGGCTGACCATTCTCCGTGCATTCTGCCACAACATTTGGTGCGTTGGCCAAAAAACGTCAGTTGAGCTGGCTCTTAGGCCACTGCTGATGAGAGCGGACTTCAAGGCACTGGCTTCTGGCTCTGGGACCCAAGGAAGGCGCGCCACTGGCACATTAGCCAGTTCCTGAACTCGCGGGGCCCAGAGGGACTGCAGGGACTCCGCGCTCTGGCTGACCCAAGAGAGGCAGAAAACACCTTTCTGGGACTTCCTGGGAGGGAAGTCAAAATCAGATGTCTGAAACTGTGTTTTTCCCTGGGGAAACGGGTCTGAGTTATGGCCTGTCCCTATGGGACAGAAGAGGTAGCTGGCCCCTACCTAGGTAATTATTTACCTCAGGATAGCTTGGATCATCTGAAGGAACGGTTACTTAGACAGTATTCAACATCTCTGGGACTTCTCAAGAGGGAAGTCAAAACTCGGACTGGCTAAGGGTCTGAGTCTGGCCTGCCTTTGAAAAAGGTAGAAGAGAAGTGTTGCTAGGCAGTTTTCTACTGCCTCTTTTCAGGGACTTGTTCTGTATCTCTGCAAAATTGAAACTGATTTGGTGAATGGAGGGTATTCTGTGGTGTAAATGTGGCACACACCTGTGTAAATGTGGCACACACCTGTGTTCATTTACTGTTGGGGTTGTATGTTTGTTTGTTTCTGTGTTTTTTGTTTGTTTTTTTAACCTTCTAAACCACTCCAGTGTTTCCCTGGTGATTCATAGTTTTTAGTGGGAAATGTTACCTGTCTTTATTGGTTAAATAGGTCTCTTTGTTGTTTGTTTAAATTGTTTAGCTAGTGAAATTTCTGTTTTTGTCTCTAAAAAAATATGAATGTATTGCTAATCTGAGGAATGTTAATTATTTACATGTCACCTAAAAATTAAAGCTAAGAGTTCTAACTAATTGGAAAGAAAGTATGGCTTTGGTGTAATGGAGGAGGGTAAAGAGAATGTTGGAAAAAAGTTGAATAAATGACAGGCCAGTAAGCCAGGACAAGTAGAATAGGGAAACTGAGATGGTTAAATAGCAAATTGGAGGCATCTTGTAAATCCTGTCTTCCCTAAATCAAGGACATTGGAGCCATCCTGTAAATCCTGTCTTCCCTAAACCAAGAACACTTGGGAGTAAATGATCTGCATTTTGCCTCCCTAAACAGAGGTTAAATAGCTTATGTCAATGTACTCAGGGAGACTGAGAGCAGAAATCTGATTAGTGTCATTTGCTGTCCACACCCAAGGACAAATGAAGTTAGAAAATAAGCTTTATTTTGATTAATTTTTTTATTCAGGTATTTTTTTTTTAAAAAAGGATGCAACCCAGTCCCTCCCTGCAACATGGGTAAATAGCTTCTTCTCAAACTCTACTGTCTTACAATGTTTGTTTGGGAATTTTAAAAAGGGGTTTATTGGGGACTATGGGGTAAAACTAGTCCCCTGGGAGTTAAAATGGATGTGTGAAATAGATTGGCCATCTTGTGGAGTAGGATGGCCATCAGAGAACACATTGGATGTACCCACAATCAGGAATGTTCACAGAATTATCACAGGAGACCCAGGTCATCCTGACCAGTTCCCTTATATTGACCAGTGGCTAGAAATAGCAGAGCTTAAGCTGCTTTGGATCTGGTTTTGTGTATATAAGGAAAAAGGGCAGCCCCCTCAGAAGGAGAATAAGTCTCCTATTCTATAGGAACCCCCTGAGGAAGCCCTGCCAGTTCTATCACCTCCATACATGCCCCAAGCAGTACCCAGTGCCCCTTTGCCTAGCCAGGGAAGCTTAGATACACCACCTCTTCCCATCTCCCCCCAACTGGACTCTCCAGAGCTAGTTGGACGACATTTGTGCTCAGCTGATCAGGGACCCAAACCACTCCCGGCTTTCCAAATGCCTCTCCGGGGTTCTCGTATAATTGGAGAAAAGGGGAGCCCAGAAGAGGGGGGATTGGTCTTTTATTGCCAGTCTTTCACTATGACCAATCTCTTAAATTGGAAGCATCACACTCTCACTTATTCCGAAAAACCTCAAGCCATGGTTGACCTTCTGGAGTCAATTTTTCAGATCCATAAGCCCACCTGGGCTGACTGCAAGCAAATCCTTCTCATGCTTTTTAGCACTGAGGAGCGCATGAGAATAATTACAGAAGCTTGGAAATGACTCCAGACTCAGGCCCCACCAGGGACATTAGACACAGACAGATGGGCCAGGGAGACTCTCCCAGATGTGGAACCAGATGGGACCCAAATTTGGAGGATGAGAGGGCCAGATTAGAGAGATATCAGCTGGCCTTCCTCCAGGGGCTCTGTGCTGGGGCCAAGAAGCCCACTAATATGGCCAAGACCTCTGAGGTTTTTCCAGAGGCCTGATGAAAGTCTGGCAGCCTTTTATGAGAGACTCTGTGAAGCATATCGAGTTTACACTCCCTTTGACCCAGAGGCCTCAGAGAATCAAACTATGGTCAATGCAGTCTTCGTTAGTCAGGGATCAGCCAGACATAAGGAGAAAGCTACAGAAGCTTGAAGGATTTGCGGGAAAGAATGCAACCTAGCTACTAGAAATAGCAAACAAGGTTTTCATTAATCGGGACAATGCGACTAAAAAGGAGGCTGAGAGAGATCAACCAAAGGACTTGTGTGCAAGCATATGAGCCTATCCAGCGGTTAAGGACAACAGGGGGGTGGGGGCATGTGTGGGGAGGGGTGTGGGATGGGAATGGGGGGATGAGGACAAATATGTGATACCTTAATCAAAAAAGAAATTTTAAAAATATATAAATAAATAAATAAAAAGGAGGCTGAGGAGAAACTAAAAAGGAAAGCAACTCTGATACTGTGGCTGTTATAGAAGCTAGCTCCCAGAAAAGGAAAGGGAGACAGCAAGAAGCCAAGTCAGGAAAAGGAAGGACAGATCTTAAATGGGACCGGTGTGACTATTGTAAAGAATTAAGACACTGGAAGAATGAATGTCTGAGTTGCCAGAAAAAGCAGGCAAGGCCATCAAAACCACCCAGCTGCTATTGGCCAGAGCCCCCTGAGGCAGACCTCATTGGACTGGCGGCATCTGACTCCGACTAGGACACACTGGGCTCTTTCCAACTGGGCCCCCATGAGCCCATGGTCGAAATGAAAATCAGGGGGCAGACTGTGAACTTTATGGTTGATACAAGGGCAGAGCACTCGGTAGTTACTCAAAAGGTAGCTCCCCTCTTAGGACGGGAAGTCACCATTATCAGAGCTACCGGGGACCACACCCACAGACCATTCTGCTGCCCCTACCAATGTCAGTTAGGCGGCCACAAGGTGGTTCATGAATTCCTGTACTTGCCAGATTGCCCAGTCCCTCTAATGGGCAGAGAGCTTTTAGCCAAAATGGGAGCAGAAATCACCTTTGCTCCAGACAGCTCAGCACAACTGCACTTAGGTGAGGAGACCTCTCCAATGATCCTGTCTTTAACAGTGCCTAGGGAGGAAGAATGAAGACTTTGTACTTCCCAGTCAAAGGACTCGCCATTAGAGACTGAACTAGAGAAGGAATTCCTGCTGGTTTTGGGCAGAAGGAAATCCCCGGCCTGGCTAGGAACCACGCTCCAGTGCTAATTGACTTGAAGCCTGTGGCACAGCCTGTAAAACTTCACCAGTATCCAATTCCAAGGAACGCACGCCTAGGTATCCAGGACCACTTAGAACGACTGCTTCAATGAGAACTTCTTAAGTGGTGTCAGTCTCCATGGAACATCCCTCTCTTACCTGTCAAGAAGCCTGGGACCAATCATTACCACCTGGTACAAGACCTGTGGGCTGTTAATGAATCCATTATAACCCTGCATTTGGTGCTGTCGAATCCATACACCCTCCTGGGACTCATTCTGTCAGAAGCGGAATGGTTAACATGTCTAGATCTAAAAGATGCCTTTTTCTGCCTTCAGCTGGCACCTTCCAGTCAGCCCCTGTTTTCCTTCAAGTGGGAAAACCCAACCACAGGGGCTAAAGAACAGTTCACTTAGACCAGACTTCCACAAGGGTTCAAGAACTCACCAACTCTTTTTAGTGGAGTACTAGCAGCAGATTTGTCCAAATTTTCAGGACAGGACATGGGGTGCGTTCTACTCCAATATATAGATGACCTCCTACTGGCTAGTTCCATGCGAACTCAGTGTTGGGAAGGAACACAAATCTTTCTAAGACTGAAACAGGTTACCTGGTGTCCAAAAGGAAGGCTCAAATCTGTCAGAAGGAAGTCAAATATGTAGGTTTCTGAATTACCCAAGGGAAATGAAGATTAGGGACTGAAAGTAAACAGGCAGTATGTGCCATATCAGTCCCCAGCACCTGGCGACAGATTTGGGAATTCCTAGGGGCAGCAGAGTTCTGACAAATTTGGATCCCAGGATTCTCAGATCTAGCTAAGCCCCTGTATGAAGCATTAAAAGGAGAGGAAAAGGCAGCCATTAACTGGGGTCCTGAACAGGAAAAATCCTTTTCGACCATAAAGACAAAGCTCATTGAGGTGCTGGCCCTAGGGATCCCAGATGTGACACGGGACTTTAACCTTTTAATTCATGAGAACAATGGGGTAGCCGTAGGAGTTCTGTTTCAGGAGGTGGGACCCTGGCAGAGGCCAGTAGCCTATCTCTCCAAATAGATTGACCCGTTTTCCTCCGGTTGGCCCCCATGCCTCAGGGCCCTTGCACCAAAGCCTTATTAGTCAAAGAGGCAGACAAGCTCACTTTGGGACAGAACTTAAATGTTAAAGTGCCTTATGCTGTTGTCACCCTAATGGAAGCTAAGGGACAACATTGGCTGACTCATGCTCAGATGACACAATACCAAGTGCTCCTATGTGAAAATCTATGAATGAGATTAGAGGCAGTAAGAACTCTTAATCCTGCCACTTTTCTACCCATCACAGAGGGAACCCCTGAGCATGATTGTCTAGAAGTTCTAGAGGAAGTTTACTCCAGCTGGCCAGATCTAACAGATAGGTCTCTACAGAATCCAGACTTAGTATTGTTCACAGATGGCAGTAGCTTCCTAGATGAAGGAAAAAGATGAGCTGGGTATGCAGTGGTATTAAACTTTGAGATAATAGAGGCACAGGCCCTGCCTGAAGGATGGTCAGCGCAGAGGGCAGAACTTTGGGCCCTAGTCAGAGCCTTAAATCTCTGTAAGGATAAGCGTGCCAACATCTATACTGACTTGTGCTATGCCTTCGCTACCCTGCATATCCATGGGGCCATATACAAGGAAAGGGAGCTCCTGATGGCTGGAGGAGAAGGAATAAAAATTCAGAATGAGATCTTGAAGTTACTAGAATCAGTCTGGGAGCCCAAGGAAGTAGCAGTCATCCATTGTAGAGGACACCAAAACGGAAAAGACTCAGTGTCAGAAGGGAACCGTTGCACAGACGCAGTGGCAAGGCTAGCTGTTAAGGAGCAGGCAGTGCCATCGTAGATCATGCTGGTTCCTGAATTACCTGAACCTCTGAAATACACCCCTCAAGAAGAAGAATGGGCCCAGCGAGAAGGGGGTAAAAGGACGAAGGAAGGTTGGTGGATATTTCCAGATCACAGGGTCTATATTCCAGAACAGTTAGCTCATAGAGTAGTCCTCCAGCAGCATGAACTTACCCATTTAGGGAAGACAGCTCTAGAAGCCTTGTTAAGCAGACACTATCTAATTGCCCATCCCACCTACTTATGTGCCTCAGTCTCTCAGTGCTGCCTGGTCTGTGCACAGAGCAATGCAAGGCAGGGTCCTGTAGGACCAATAGGAATTCAGCACTGTGGGCAGGCTCCCTTTGAAGATCTAGAGGTAGACTTTACAGAAATAGGGTCTAATAGAGGAAATAAATATCTTTTAGTTTTTGTCTGTACCTTTTTAGGCTGGGTTGAGGCATATCCTACCGCATGGAGAAGGCGAGAGAAGTCACTAAGACGTTACGGAAGGACATAATTCTGCGGTATAGAATGCCATTAACCAGGGTCAGATAATGGCTCAGCCTTTATAGCTGAGGTAATACAGCAGGTAGCTAAGGCCTTAGGAATTAAGTGGAACTTACATACAGCCTACAGGCCCCAGAATTCAGGGAAAGTAGAATGCATGAACCGGACTCTCAAGCAGGCTGTAGCTAAGCTATGCCAGGAGGTGAACTTACCCTGGACAGATATCTTACCACGTGTGCTCCTGCGGGTGCACTGTGCCACGAGAGCCAGGGTAGTGTTCTCTCCATTTGAAATTCTATATGGCAGACTCTCTCCCTTAATTTGGCCAAAGGAAGATTTGGGGAAAATAGAAAATCAGAAACAGCTACAAGGGAAAACTATCCTTGAAGTCCACAGATGGGTTACTGATTGCCCATATCTCTAGGAACAGCTGTGCACCCTCACAAGCCTGGGAACCAGGTTTGGGTAAAATATTGGAAAAAGGAACCTCTTAAGCCAGTGATGGGCAACCTTTTGAGCTTGGTGTGTCAAACTTCACCAAAAAACTGAGCATAACTCGGGTAGTGTGTCATTTTGAGGAAAAAACATTATTTCGCAATATTTATAGTTTAAATAACATAAATGTATAATTTATATATAATTGTATTTAATAAACCAAAAACTAAATATTTAACTTACCGGCTTAGTGACTTCTTTGTTCATCCGTCAGTCGGTTTCTTTTGTTGGTCTTGATATTATTTAGCTTGTGTGGGGTGCCGTGAACTAAGATAAGTGAGGGGGAGGGGGAATTCTTTAACTAACCTGACTATTAGTGACTTTTTTGTTGCTGAGTTTCATTGGCTAAATCTTCAATTGAAGGTTGGTATTTTGTACACTTCAGGCCCAAGCAAGCGCTACTAACTTCATTTGTCAATCTGTTTCTTTTGTTGGTTTTGATATTATTTAACGCTGAGAATAAGGCCTCACAAAAGTATGTAGAGGGAAAAATTGTGAGTAAAGCCATTGCTATATTTTTCAGGGTGCTAAAAGTGTCTGGTAGTTGGTTCCAGGCACTCCAAATTTCCTGTTCGAAGTGGCACTCCTCTTGATTCTCTAAGCGGCACCTTTCCAGATTCTCAAGCTTTGACCTCAAGTCGACAAACACCTGAGCCCAGATACTGTCTTGAAATTCTGCAAGTTGCATCTCCAAATCTTCAATTTGCATCCATTGGAAACCATTTAATTCCAAACTACTCTAGACTACTACATCAGGATACTTAATTATTTCATGGTCTGTTCTAGACTTCTAAATTGACTAAATCTATCACTAAACTGGTCAAGTAATGAGTCTAAAACATGCTGGTACTTCATATGCAAGAGTTCCATTTCATTTTGTACAAAGGCCAGTGCAGTTTTGTAACAAAATACTTTGTTACTCGAGGAAAATACTTATAAGTTTTAGTTTCTACATCTCGCTTGAAAATTTTAACTTTACTTTCAAAAGCTTTTATGTATCCAAACATAATGTCAATACTTTTGCCAAAACCTTGTAACTTTAAGTTCAGTTCATTAATATGAACAGAGAAATCTGTAAAAAACATCAGGGTGTTGACCCACTTATCATCATTAAGCTGAGGAAAGTTTCCCAGATCCTTATTGTCAAGAAATACTTTAATTTCTTCAAAGCATTCCACAAAGCGCTCAAGAACTTTGCCTCGGCTCAGCCATCTTACATTATTGTACATCAGCAGTCCACTGTAGGTGGAATCAACCTCCAGTAAAAGTGCCGAAAATTCTCGCTTGTGAAGGGGGCGAGCAGCTATTAAATGAACTATTTTTGTAACAACTGACATTAAGTCATTTAAGTCGGTGAATCCTGTCTTGGCACATAAAGCCTCCTGAAGGATAATACAATGAAAAGGCACAATCGGATGTCCAATAGCTTCTGTAAACAATTAGACAAATCCGACTTTTTCCCCCACCATATTTGGTGCCCCATCTGTCGTCACTGACACAACTTTAGAGATATCAATGTTTAGGTCACGAAATGTTTGTAAAACAACCTTACATATTTCGTTTCCTGATTTACTTGTTGACACTGATACTAAATTGATCAACTCTTCTCTCATTGTGAGACCATCAGAATATCGACCAATAATGGCCAACTGAGCATGTGATGTGACATCAGTAGTTTCATCAAGAGAGATGGAAAAATATTTACACTTCCTTATGTCTCTATTTTTTTATTTATTTTTATTTTTTAATATATTTTATTGATTTTTTTACAGAGAGGAAGAGAGAGGGATAGAGAGTTAGAAACATCGATGATAGAGAAACATCGATCAGCTGCCTCTTGCACAACCCCTACTGGGGATGTGCTTGCAACCAAGGTACATGCCCTTGACCAGAATCGAACCTGGGACCTTTCAGTCCGCAGACCAACGCTCTATGCACTGAGCCAAACCGGTTTTGGCCCTTATGTCTCTCTTTAATTGATGTTGTACGTTTGTGTTCAGTCTCATTATTCGGTCTTTTATAATATTTCTACTGAGTGTTAACTCAGATATTCTCTTAATTGCATCTTTATTCTGCATATCGTGAAATAGAACTGGTGCACATCTTAGGAGAGTTTCTTTCATAAATTCTCCCTCACTGAGCGCTTTTCCATGCTGAGCTATAGAGTGAGCAATGCTCAAACTTGCAGATGTTAAATTTGTAGAGCCTTTCATAAATTTAAGGATGGAATTAGATTGGCTCTTATAAAGGTGTAGCTGCCTGGAAATGTATTCCTTCCTTTCATCCTCACTTTTTTCCAAGAGCTGGGAATGATTAGTTTCAAAATGTCTATTTATATTCCACGTTCTGCTTACTACCATTTCAGTACATAGAACTCAAAATGATCTGCCATTTTTTTCTGTAAAGCCATATATCTCGGTCCATGTCTCTTGAAAGGGTCGGCCACTGCTTCTACCAATTCCTTTACTTAACCTTAGTTTTTTTTTATTTTTTGGGTCCTCCATCAGGGGGGCAGTGACAGAAGATAGAATTATAGATAGCTTGTTAGGCCTGCAGGCAATTAAGGGTTAACTAGCCTAACTAACCACAAAATGGTGCATATAACTGTCTTTTAGGAAAGGGCAGGGTTAATAAGCAGAAATAGGGGTTAATAAGGATACACAACAGTAATAGTGGTGAAATGGAGTCTGCACTATGGAGCAAGATGGTGTTCCTTATGTGAATTAAAATGGCTGCCGCTATTTCTAATGGCGGGAAACGGCACCCATAGCATGCCACAAACCCTCGCCTCTCCCAGCCTCCCCCTCACTTATCTCAGTAATGATGGATTAGAAATCCATGATACCCCAGAACAGTAGATAATGGTTGCTGTGGTTAACTGTTATTTGGTTACTGGTAATGGCAGGGCCCCCAGAGATGCGTCCCCCGCTGCGTTCCGCTGCTCCCTGCTCTGCCGGCGGAAGTGAGGGCAAAGATCCCGGCTTAACCGGAAGTCCCAGAACTAGACGCTCTTTGCTGGACTTCTGTTGTTTTGGCCTACAGACCTTCGGCACAGAGCATTTAATAGGGGAGGATGAAACATTTGCGACTAGAGTCTTGGAGTTCCAAGACTCTAGTCGCAAATGTTTCATCCTCAGGAGCAGCAAATGTTTCATCCTCGGCATGCGGCCGCCTCAGCGGCCGCGTGTCATCAGAAATGGCTATGCGTGTCAGTGCTGACACGTGTGTCATAGGTTTGCCATCACTGTCTTAAGCCAACCTGGAAGGGACCTTATCCAGTCATACTAACCACCCCCTCAGCTCTCAAAGTTGCAGGACTGAACACCTGGATCCACCATTCCCAGGTAAAAGCAGCCCACCAGCTGGATAATCAGCATCCAGAGTGGAAGGTGACCTGAACCACCTCCTGCAGATCATCGTCAAGAAGATGGATCCAACTGAACAACCTGAATCTCTTTATCCCCTCCTATCTGGATAATTATTGTTTTTGTTTTTTTCTAACAGTTTTATTCTGTCTTCATACAAGTGTCGCCAGACCGCCAGACTGGTACCGGGAAAACTTCTCTGCCGTTGCTACTCCGACATCCCCCTTGGGGAAGATGGTGAAGACTCGGGATACTGAACCCCCTTTTTCATTGCCCCCCTTCAGCAGGAAGTAGCTAGAGTGGTCCTTGACCTTATCTCTAATTCCTGAGTCTTTTGTAATCCCAAAGGCTAAGAATAGCTTGTGGAACAAGAGAGGGGAATGAAAAGGAAAATGAGTGGGGAAGTGGGGGGCTTGCAACCTAGTTGAGTATCTGGTTAAAACTGAAGCCTTACTTCCCCACTCGGACTGACTTGGGCGGAGCTGCAGAGCCTAACCCCAGGGCCCCACCACAGCCGACTCGGGCGGAGCTGTGGAGCATGCCCCCAAGTCCCTGCCAAGATTGACTTGGACCGAGCTACAGGGACCCTCAGGGGCCCACCACAGGAGGAGATATATAGGTCAGAGCCTCCCCATGAGTTCAGTTCAGGCTTTGGATCTGGAATTCCCCTGGACTAGCAGATCTGCAAAATAAAGGTTAAACTTTCCTCCCTCAGAGTGCTGGCTGACCTTTCTCCCATGCATTCTGCCACAACATTAGCACTCTGAAATATTTTAGATATATTATTGATGACAAAACTGTGGCAAAGGTAGATTAAGTTACTGATCATGTGGCTAGGAAGTGATGGAACCAGGAATAAACCCAGTCTCCAAATTCTTTCAATGTTTGTTTCTATGTTATATTGTTTCAAACTTCACAATTATTTAAAGTTAGTTACATTAAGTTGAATGTCATTGAAGTTATAAAGACAAATTATTGTACACTTATCCAGTTAACCAAAAATATTTATCTAGAGTCTACTTTGTTGAGGCACAGTCCTAAGCATTGTGAGATATATATATATATATATATATATATATATATATATATATATATATATATATATATGAAATGTGGCCCCTTGCCATCATAGAGTTTATATTCAGGCTAGAGAGACCAATCAGAGAAACACGGGAAGCTAAATAGCAATAGAGGAGACTTACAATCTATGACTCATTGTCAAATTAACCTTTCACATAATAGGTGGTCAGTAAATGTTTGTGGGGAGAAAGTAGAGGGGATCAGAAAGGAAAGGTGAAGAAAAACCAAAGAAGGTTAAATAAACAAGAAGATTACAGGGCAGACTCCCATCTTTCAGCATAGGGTACTCAGGCTCTATGAAAGAGGTGGGGCTTGAGCATGAACCTGATGGATGAGTAGGCTTTTATATTGACAGAGAGAGTGGGCCAGGGTGTTTCGGGTGAGTGGAGTAACAGAGATGCACAAATAGACATGAAACATCTCTAAGGAGAGTGAGTAGTCTTAGTTTAGCTGGGACAGAAAACTTATGTGTTATTGAACATTGTGAAAAAAGGCAGGTAAGAATAATTGTCACCAAATTAAGAAGGTCCCTATCAAGGAAAATGCAGTTATTTTATAGACAGAAAGACATCCTTAATGTTTGTAGAATATTGAGCTATCAGTGAAATATAGATAATGCCTAAAGATCTAGGCAGAGAGTGATCATTAATACACACACATAGGCACATATGTGCATGTTATTTTATCTATGGCAATCTTTCTATGGTGTCTGCATATATACTGAGTGGCCAGATTATTATGATCTCTGAATGCATAATAATCTGGCCACTTAATGTATATCCTCCTATATAATAAAAGGCTAATATGAAAATTGTCCCCTTGACCAGGAGTTCGACCAGCAGGGAGGCCGGCCAACCACCCATGTCCCCTCCCCCTGGCCAGGCTGGCTGGACCCCACCCATGCACGAATTCATGCACCAGGCCTCTAATATATATATATATATATATATATATATATATATATATATATATATATATATATATATATATATACACATATACATATATACATATACATATATATATACATATACATATACATATATACATATATATACATATATATATATATACATATATATATATACACACACACACATATATATATATATACTGAGTGGCCAGATTATTATGCGTTCAGAGATCATAATAATCTGGCCACTCAGTGTATGTTTTCTCGAATTTTATCTGAACCACTATCAAAAGTGATATCTATTAACAGTGTTTATGCTATTTCATTCTCTTGTTTTCTGCATTCTTTAATTTAAAACAAATGAGATACCACAGACAAAGTAAGTGAACATAATTTTTACTGGAGAAATATATACATATGGGTCACATAAAATACAGCAAGAGAACTTACGATCATTACCTCCAGTCCAGTTCCCCAAAGGTAAGCTCTTTTAACTGCCTTTTTAGTCTGGAGTGATAATTACCTTCATTATTTTAAATTATATGCTTACACCCTTATTTCTTGACTAATAAAATGTTTAAATTGTCTTTTGACTTCTTAATACAAAATAAGACAATTTATCTCATGCTACTCCATTTTTCTTGATTTGATATTTTACATCACTATTTTAGTTTTTTAAACTGCTTTTGTAACTCTTAATATTATTAATTTCTCTTTATTTTTTTATCAACTCTGACAATACTTCCCCACTTCCCCATTGTGAGATGAGGCTGTGAGTATTCCAGCCCTTCTCTCCACAAGTTCTCTTTTTCCTAAAAGTCCAACCTATACCATAATCTTGTCAAGATTATTAATATTTATAACCTCTCCAGTAACCCTAACCAAGGCTTTTTACCTTTTGACAATACATTTGATGGTAAAATTTGAAAAACCAATAACCAATCTTTACACTGTTCTGATAATACCCATATACTAGTAATTCACTGCCAAACCAAGTTGTATGCTTAACTCAGTT
This sequence comes from Ia io, assembly GCA_025583905.1. Taxonomy (NCBI): domain Eukaryota; kingdom Metazoa; phylum Chordata; class Mammalia; order Chiroptera; family Vespertilionidae; genus Ia; species Ia io. The sequence goes on from JAJQQW010000003.1 coordinate 50,169,684, forward strand.
TCCTCTTTTTAGGCCCAATGCCTTCACCTTTTGATCACCCTACAAAAATGTTTTTACAGTTAAAGTCAGTTCAATTTTCCTTTTAAATACTTCATCAATTATTAAGTTCATGTCACATAATTTTGCTTTTTATCTTGACAATGAATTTCATGATCAGGGCTTTTTGTTTGTTTTCTGTGAGGTTTTTAATTGCTTTTTTTTTTTTAACTTGTGTTGGTCATATTCATTGTACCCTGTTTTTTCCCTTGTTCTTATCTTGTGCACTTAATATGTTCTAATCTCTAAAAATATTAGAAACCTTCTAAATATCTTTCTCTAGGGTCTGTGTTCTGGCTGTTATTCTCTTTCCTGCTATTGATTTTCCTCATATGCCTGGTAATACTTGATTATCCATTCAAGATTAATATAGAAGAAGGGGTAGCTGGTATGAGTTTCCCTGCTATTTCATTTATCAACTGAAGTTTCTCCCTGTGAGGGAATTATAATTGGCAGCTCTGCAAGGGGCTGATCCAGGCAAAGAGAATGACTGGATCTCTAATTAAATCTGTGCATATCAATATAGTCCACTCTTCCTTGCTGTAGAAGAAGGGGATAGTGAACATGTGTGATTATTTTTTTTTCTTTTTCTTTTTTTCCACATAAACAGGACTGCTCTGGTAGCCCTACGGCTAAGAAGTTTTACTTTAGGAAAAATGGGTCAGAATCCTTTCTCTGACTATAGCCCTCCAAATTCCAGAATAAGGGGGGTTTTAGTGGTTGGGGATAATAACATCCCTATTGGAATCTATGACTTTCTCCCTACACTTTGGTTAAGTTTCTTTAGAGAATAGCCATGCAACACTTTGCCTGAAGAGAATACCAACTGTCTGGGCTCTGTTCTGGGTGTGGGCAGTGGAATGGGCACATAGACTGGTACAGTGGTCCCATAAAATATCTTTTTTCAACTTCATTTCCCTTTTCTATACTTCATCTTTGGCTAATTCTAAACTCAGAGTCCTTTAGATATTACTCACTCCCTGGTAATATTTTAGGCTGACTTTACCCATTGTCTCATTTTAAAATTCATTTCTATCCTTTATTTCAGACATTTAAAAAATATTTGTTCACTGACAACAGTTATTCCCAGTCATCATCATGTTCTCTTAGATGCCATTGGTATATTCTTTGAGTACTTTATAGCTATACCACCTCATCAACTCAGCCTGCTACTGTTGTTGTTTGAAAAAAAAAAAGATGGGAAGCAAACAGGGATGTCAATCATAGTATCTTCTATTTTGCAGAGATATCACAGAGTTTAGAATCTCTAATTACAGGTTTCCAAAAAGAATATCAATATAAAGAATAAGAAGTAGAGGTTGCTACTTGAGGAGTCAAGTGGTATAAAGGAAATGAAGACATAGTGGTAATGGGCTATTGATCATACTTCTCAGCCTCATAAAGAGAATTGGGCCAAGCTGATTTTTGATGAAGGAGATGCATTTGTAGTATTTTTAGAATCCTTACTTTTTGTCCTTTCAACTGTATCTGGTTCAGTGGTTGCTCTATTTCAAACTTGCTTCTGCACATTCAGTTTCCTGACTCAGTGTCTTAAAGAAGAATGTTTCTTTCACATCTCTACATGATGTCTCCACAAAGAATTTAACCAGAGTTTTAGTTTTATCCCCACCATCATTGTTATTACGGAAAGGACTGTAGAACACTGATTCCTACTTCTAACCTCTTAAAATCCCTTTGGATTTTTAATCTGCAATTCCCAGTGTTTGCCAGTTTAGTACCATCTGCAAATTAGTTAATGTGCAGTTTAGCCTTTCTTTGAAATCAGTAATTAAGATGTAAAGTAAGACTGAGCCTGAGACTAATTCCCTGGGCTACCCACTGGGACCTCTCCTGAGCTTAATAACTCTTTTATCATCACCCCTGGTTTATCTGCTTCCAGCCAAGTCTCAGGCCATTTTACTAGGTGTATAATTAAGTTGATTTATTAGTTTGCTACATTAATTTTATTTTTAAAATGCTGTCAGATACATATACTTATTTTGTTTAGCTGTATATGTACTTGCATTGGAATAGCCAAAGAAGAGGAGAATATTTTCAGCCAAGCTAACCTTGGTATTTTCTGATAGACAATCACTTGGTCTGGAGATATACAAAGATTGCTTCTTAATATTAGTTCTATTATTTAACTGCAGCCAAAGTTCAGCATCAAGAGTATAATTTTACAATTAAATGTTGTTTTTCTTCTATCTTATTTATTTTTAATATTTTTTTTTGTTTTCTAGTATCTTTCCATTCCTTTAAGATAAAAAAATAACAAAAAAGTAACTCTTAATAAATTTATTCACTTATTACCCAATCAACTATGAAACAATTTTTTTGTTTTTGAATCTTTGGCATTTTCTATTAGCTGCCAATTATCTATGTCTCAGACTGACATTCAAATAATTAAATATTCAGGTGCACTGATCTTGCCACCAAGAGTTTTATGAGCATTTGAGAAATTTGTTTAAGTTTAATTGGGAAATTAAGCCATGGGGCAACATTACTGCAAAGCTATACTGCTGTGTTCTGAGTAACTAGACTAATCTAGGTCAGAAAAACACAATAGGACATACAAAAGCCCTAAGAACTAAAAATTGTACTTTAATGACTGCCAAATTCTGAGATACTTTAATCTTCCCATTCGCAGACTCTTTCTTCCTTTTGGTGTACAGATTGGGCTCTGGTTTATAATCTAAATATTCTTAATGATTTCTAGCCCCTGCCTCTTCTCTCTGGCTCTCCTCTCTCCCTTCAGAACTCACTCATGTATTTTATTACTTGTGTGTTTACAAAATATATTGCCTTTTTTTCCCTGCAGCATCAGATAACACTCCCAGAACTCTGAACATCCTGGCTGTTGATTTCTCTGTTTCTGGGAAATACATCCAGACAGGCAGTAAACATTTTTATTTCACTATAAGTACTTGAGGGTTTATGATATATACATGACTGTAGATGATTATTTTTTCCCCCAGATGGATTTTAGCTACCTCCTGGTAGAGAAAACCAAATGAATGGGCCTTTCTCACTTCACATGTGCTTGAAGACCTGCTTAACATAACTGAAATTTACCAAAAAAGAAAGGAAAAGAAAGAAAAAGAAGAGAAGAGAAACTGAGGGATAGAGAGAGGAAAGGATAAAGAGAGGGAGGGAGGGGAAAAAAGCTTGAGAGTATGTGAACTTGTTTCTAATTTTGAACTCAAACTTTCCCATCTGTTTTCTATTATCTGTACAGTTAAGACACTTTAAAAAAAATAATATAAAATTTCCTGGATTCTTTTTGGGTGAAAAATTTCACAGCTACACAGTCACATTTCCTACTTTTTGCCTTCTTAGCAAGTAGAGCGATTAACTGAAGACCTGTTCACGGCTTTAAGAGAAAATTATGCATGTTTAAGACTTCTGAAATCACAAATCTCTTGAGATAGATACAGAAGTATTAGGTGTTTTTTTATTATTAAAGATAGAAGCCTTTTAATTAGGAGTTTAAGTAAAATTGAAAAGAGTGTTTTAAAAAATATATATACTTTATTGATTTTTTACAGAGAGGAAGGGATAGAGAGTTAGAAACATCAATCACCTGCCTCCTGCACACTCCCTACTGGGTATGTGCCCGCAACCAAGGTACATGCCCTTGACCGGAATCGAACCTGGGACCCTTGAGTCCTCAGGCCGACGTGAAAAGAGTTTTGTCAATGGTGTTCTCAGCTCTGCTATTCCTTGTGACTTGTCTCCATCAGATCTAACAATTCTGATTTTTGGCTTGTTATTATTATATTCTTGGTTTTAATTATATATTAATTTAGTCTTCTTCCTGCTACTTTACATTGATGATGACTTACAATAAAGCTCTACTAAACCTAAATACAATATGTAAGAATAATTAGCATGCTGCTTTGTTTCTCCATGCATATTATGGGAACAGCATACACAGGCATATATGAAATGCATAATCTTGAATATCACTTGAAAACCATCTTATAATTGCTTATTTTTTCAGATAATTTGATAGACTAGATTAGCAATATTGGGATAATAGTGTTCTAAATAGGTAAGTAGAATTTGTATACCTGGTAAATAGTATTTTCTACTTCTAGCTGTATCAAAGGATTTTGGGAACAGACGTTTGATAGCAAAAACTTTTGGTCCATGGTGTTGAATTAAACTATGATCCTACATGTATCCTAGTTGGGTATGCCATTAAAATAAAGTACTTTCACCTGGAAGGCATGGCTCAGTGGTTGAACATCGACCTATGAACCAGGAGGTCACAGTTAGATTCCGGGTCAGGGCACATGCCTGGGTTGCTAGCTGGATCCCTAGTGTGGGGCATGAAGGAGGCAGCCAATAGATGATTCTCTCATCATTGATGTTTCTATCTCTCTCCTTCTCCCTTCCCTTCTGAAATAAATATAAGTATATAAATAAAAAATAACATACTTTGGAAGCTATAAGGCAACTTAGAAATCAATTACTCTACTATTTCAACTTAGAGATAATATAACTAAAGTTCAGAGACTTTAATCCATTAGCCAAGGCAATCCCGAGTATTAGCAGCTGTGGAACTAAAACTAAAGCATCTAGTCAGAGTATTCTGCTGTTCTCTCACCATCAAGATTCCTGCTTCATCTGAGTATGAGAGAAGCAATGAAAAACACACAGGCTTGTCCTTTAAGAGGAAATATCCATGGCTATGGCCAGCACCAACGAAAAACCTCTGAAAATATACGTAAATGAATAAATGAATTTTTATGCTACTTGTGTATTCTAAATGTAATAGTTAGGTGATTGTTATTGAAAGCCTTTGGCAAAACTCAGAGAGAAATGGTCAGAATATAAGCTACAGAAGAGTCCTGGGTTACTCTGCTTGATATTAAAGTTAGCTATAAAGAATGCACTGTTTAAATATGCAAACCACTTAAAACGCTGATTGTTTCCAAATATATTCATCCTTTGCATTATATAAAACATTTTTAAAAATTCTAAAAACTGAGAATTCTGTATTAATTAATAACATGTTCTTCCATTAGAATGTACAATTAATTATGGAAGGGGTCATAGACACCATTAGGTGGCAGTATGACACAAAACTATTGTTTCTATTAAAAGCTTACAGTTCAGTTTCCACATCCACATTGTACTCATAGTAAGTGCTTAAATCATAAAACTGAAGTGCAAATTAGAGTCTGATCCAGGAGAATAGAGAGAAAGGTTGAAAAAAAAAAAAAAAAAAAGGACTGGGAAAGAGCAATAAGAGCATAAAAACTGATGACAGAAAAAAAGATGTATTCCAGGAAGACAAACGGAACTTTTCTCTACCATGCTGACTTAGTGCCTATGTGATGCAAACACTGCTAAGTTTGGAAAATGTTTTGGACAAATTTATTTTATTTAAAAATTGAAAGAAAAGTCGTTTGATTACTCTGTGATGTTGTCTCTAACTTCAAAATGAAGAGTAACCTATATTCCATCCATCATTAGATCTGTAGATAACCATCATTTTAATTTCTAAGAATCGGGTATTTACTTTAGGATAATTTTGTATGATAATGATTTAACATATAAGTTCTGTTTAAAAAAAAAGATTTAGGTTTAATAAAACTGTTTTAAAAATAATCCAATTTCTTTTTTGGAGAATATGGCTATGAAATGCAAATTACTCTAAAGCTTTGGCATTCTTTATAAACAGCCGGTTTTATCAGTGTTAACAGGAAGAAAAAGAATTGAGAGACTAACTCCAAACTTTCTATTTACCCCCAAATTACTTTGTGTAAAGTACAATAGACACCATGCTTAGGTAAAATTCTTTGCTTATGTGGAAACACTGTATTTCTTGGTAGGAATGTAGAAGACAGTAAAGCTTTGAAAGGCTCTATTGCTTTAAGTGGTCAATGGTGAAATTAAGTTTTGAAGGGCACAACATAATACTCCAATTTTTAATACTTTTCACTCCTCTCCTTCCTTTGTATGGCCAGCTCCTGACATAATGAGAGAAAAGTAGCCTATTGGGACCAGCTCAATTCTGTGCCATGTTTTAACAAGGCATGATCCTCATTAATGCGAGGGACTTTTTGGAGCCCCAGTGGTACCCTCTTATAAACGTGATTTGTCTAGTACCCAGGTCTGCAATAGTATAGACTTGCCTGTCAGGTTCTTTCTTTTCCAGATTATTCTCCACAGTAGTGATCTAGTCTGGTTAGTTCAGTATTTTAGTACAAATCCATAAACTCTGCTAACTTGAGAGTGTTATCACTCATGTATATAGAGATTTTTGAAACTAAAAATTTTATCCAGCCTTCCAGAAAACATAAAAACAAAAAACAATGCAGTTAGGATCTGCCCTATATACAGGGTGCCTGATTCTTTCATGCTCCAGGGCATACTGTTAACACCAGCTGTGGTCAGGGGAAAAAAATCCCCATCCCTGTGATGTAATACAGTACAATTAGGCACATAATGTAGATTTTATGCTTTTCTTTGAAACATCTGGCATGCACCACTTTCTAAAACCAAACCTTGGAGAGCCAGACCTCCTGTAGCATTTTAATATCAATGTGTCTTTTCACATATTAGTTATCTAGTGTTTGTGCCAGTTTCTGAAAACACCACATCCTAAATATCAGCACTTGAATGAGTGTAAATTCAAAATGCCTGCCAGGGGGTTATATGTTTGGGGTGGAAACTAATATCTGCCCTAATCTGAATACCAAATGAATTTTAGATTGCCATTCTAGCCCAGAATTAACATTGGCCCTTGGGAAAATCATTGCTTATGTATTCTTTGCAGTTACCTGGAAATAAGAATCAATCTATTTAAACCTTGTTGCTGATATCATACTTGTATTTCTGGCATATTAAGAAAATGTATATAGAATGATTACTTTGATCTCAGAAAAAGTTAGCAATTAAAAGTTTTAAACAAATGATCTCCAAGTTCTCAGGGAAAAAAAAAGTCACTTGGGAAAAAGATAAAGTATTATCTGAAATCCTTATGAACTAAAACTCTCTCACTGAGATCCATGATCTCCTCAAGGCAGAACAATAGGGGTTGAGGTAACTGCTCTAGTAAAATGCAGTGGTCTTGTCATGCCATCTTCATAGAATTCCATTTTCCTATAAAATCCACATCTGAACAAACAAAAGATTAAAAAAACACCCAAATTACACAAAAAGAAAGACTAAAAATAAAATAAAAGAAGCCCCTTTATTCAGAGAGTTTAATAATATAGTAAAATGTTGATAAAAATGTACAGGCTCAGTTGGCATTTAGTCATGAATCCACTTATTATGTTGAAATTTTAATAAGTAAATTATGGACTTACTTGAATCAACTACAACATGAATGAACTATAAAATAGTAAAAAACCCCACAAAAACACTAAAGGAAAAATGTTATAAGTTGCATAGACAGTTTTCTACCTTCCAGATAATTGCCTTAAGATATGTTAATAAGTTTAATGAAGAGATTATATGGATACTTATTTTAACATTAGAATGTCAGGTTGATTCTGAGCAGTAGATTCAGTGCCTCAGTGTTATTTGGTAGAGGTATTGCAAAGACCTTAGGAAATTGTTCTTGAACTCTCAAGGCCTTGGTTTTTGTCAAATTGAAGAGTTGGTTATCATGAAATGGCTTCTAAGGTAGTTTTCAGACCTAAAATACTGAATCCATGGATTTTAATGTAATACCCTATAACTATGTGGTGAATGCCTTGCTTTGTGTCTTGTTATTTGTACATTTTGATGCTTTCACATCACAGTGGTTTTTAATAAATATCAAAAAGCAATGGTCAAAGCACCATAACATGAAACACTTAGGAACAGATGGCAGTGCTGGATATAACTAAGTAGAAGGACAGATGGAGCAGGACTTATTTTAAACCTGGAAGCTTGGAAGGGGTTGAATGAGAAGACTTCTTTCTTCCTCTAATTTCAGATGTAATTTGGTGTAAGGACAAAAAGTACATTTCAACTATGTAAAACAATATATAGAAAGAAAAAAAATGAGTTCCAGCAATATGGCAGGATGACCTAATATGAACCACTTTCCCTTAACTAAAAATCATAGTATGTTGTGTAAAATGTTATAGTATTGTTAGTTGAAATACAAAGGTAAGTTAGAAAAACTAGAAAATTTGCAATTGCAGAGTCAAGTAATACAATCAGAGGCAGAGTGTAAGCCAATGAATCCGGGCTCTGATCCTTGGGATACTGACAATGTAGTCTAGGTCCAAGAAGGAAAAAGACAATCTGCCTCAGGCTTACTTACATAGTCACGGGGGTAAAACCAAGAGCCGGGAAGCACTGCCCCTTTCTTAAAGGACATTCTGGGAAGAGTTAAAAATACTTGTCTGTAGATGATAGATTAATCTCCAGTGATAAATAAGAAGCCCAGAGTGTGGAGTCCAAATTTATTAATCCACATTGTATATGCTCCCCAAGTTGAAGAAATCAATGGGCTATTTATTCCTAGACTAACAAAATCTCTGGGGTATTCTGTGAAAGCAAATGTAGGGACTCTTCCACAAGGTAGAGTACACAAGACCACACACACACAAAAAAATCCAACAAACCAACATACAAACTAAAAAAACCTAGCAACAACAATAAAATACCAACTGAAGATAAGCTCACAGTAAAAATTATAAGCAACATAAGGAAATGAAAACCATAAGAGAAAGTCAGCAGAAACACAAACAACTGTTCCCATAAAGAACAATCCAAAGGTTAGTACCAAATGTGTATATGTCAATCACATTTAAATCGTGTGAGTGGGGATATAAATGATTATTATTTTCTAATTTGTATTTTTCTCTAGTTCGTAAAATGTCCACCAGTAACTGGTATTTACTTTATAACAAGAAAAAAATATTGTGAAGGTGTCTGTTTTGCAGCATTCAACATACTAATTCTTGGGGGAAACTTTCAAGTTACTCTCAGATCCATGGTAACATAAATGTCAAAATTTCCAGTTGAACTTTAACTGAAAGGCTGCAAGCAACCGTAACAGTTTGGTTTGTAATAAAATTTTATTTTTATTCTTGAATAACCCTTCCATTGCTTGTTAGGTAAATCAATATTCTGGAAATGCTTCAGTAATCATGGAAATAATTATTTCCCAAACTCAGTATTATGTCCCAAAGACCTCTCTACCTGTTCTCTGACAACAATAGAAAAGGTGTGGCAGTTTCAATTATGAGATACTTTCATTAGTACATTGTCTTAATGTGATGATTAAAGTACGTGGTAATTCATTAATATCAGAGTTTTCGGACACAAGGTAGTTAAGTTACATTAGAAAGCAAAGAGTGTTGAGCTAGAAGTAAGAATATATTTCCCCTGGTCTGTAGAAGTACAAATAACCTTGCTTTTTCTTCAAAAAATATCAGTGTGGAGCCCAGAGGGTGGCATGCACTCAGCCCTCGGTGAAAGGAGGGGCCAGGGCTAACAAGGGGCTGCCTTCAAAGCTGGTTAAAACCCAGGGGGATTTTCATCACAGGTTTTTGGCCTGGGAAGGTCTTTGAAGATTTTTGGATTTTCCCTTAACAGGTGGTCTCGGTGCCTGCTGCCGTCTCTGCTGATCTGAAGACACACAGCTCAGCACGACGCCTCCCTGCTTGTTTTTTCTGGAGGTAAGACTTCAGGAACCTCTCCTTTTTTCCAGGTAACGATTACTTTTCTTCTGAGAAGGTTATGGTCTCCCTTCCCACGCTTCCCACCCACTAGCAAGTGGTGCCCACACTTTGAGAGGAATACCTGCCTTTAATGATGCTAGGCAGGAAGAGCCTGAAGAAGCAGTGAGATGAAAAGGGCCCACTAGATGGCAGAATTGATCAAGCAGATAGGCTGTTAAGGCTGTGAGCTCAGGGAATAAAGTCTGGATGGGGAGAAAGTGTTCTGAGAGTGGGTGCCTCCACGTTTCCCGATACCTCCCCGGACCACCCCAGGTGCTGAGCTATCCTGGCCACACTGCGTTTACATTCCACAAGGAAGGGGCACCTTAGGGAGTGTCATCGCAGTGCCTGCCAATTAGCAGTAAACACTTGGTGATGCTCTGTCACCAGAGGTAAGAGATACCCCTGAACGCTTTAATTTGAGAAGGGGTGACCTCCAAGACTGAAGCATGGAGCACTTAAGAAATTTGCAAAGATCATACAGAAGGAGTTTCTTCTGTACTGTGTAAATTTCATTCTTAGTTGAATTTTAGCACCATAAACATTATACCTTTACCTTTACTTAATGATTACTTATAGGGTCAATTTTATCTTTTCCTTTATTTGTAAATAAGTAGTCACTGAACCTTATGCATGCTCTGAATAACGGGTAGTACATGTGCTGGGCTCTCAATTATTTCAATTAATTGAGATTTAGAACACAGAGCTTATATTTTCTATACAAATGTGGAATGATGAGTTAGACTGTGCATATACAAAGTTTAAGGAGAAAAAGGATACTGGCGTGAATAGTTATGTGAGTCCAATTTAATAATAGTTGCTTTTATTGGCAGTATGAAAATTATTGGAATTATAATTTCTGTATGCGTTGATGGAATGTTATTGAGTGATAACCTTATTTTAGATCTTATATTTCTCCTATAACAGCAACTCAAAAAGCTGAAGAGGAATTAAGGACTATCATTCTTGTTATCTCTTTTTTGTGTTACTTTTATATTTTGGAATAATTTAAGATTTAGAGAAAATTTCCAAAGATAGTACAAGAATTCCCATTAGCTCATCATCCAGGTTTCTCTCATGTTAACATGTTACTTAACATAGTACATTTGTCAAAACTAAGACATTAACTTTGGTAAAGTACTAGTGACTAAGCTACAAAGTTTATTCGGGTTTCACTGGCTTTTCCAATAATATCCTTCTTTATTCCAGGATCCAATCCAGGACACCAGGGTTCATCTGGTGTCCTTCCCTTTTTACCCAATTAGTGCTGAAGTGTAAGGTAGCATCATTGCTTCCATCTTCTGCTGCCTGTTTGCTTTGATGTGAACCACTTTAAAGCCTAGGTATTTAATGCAAATCTCATGGGTGTTAGGTCAAATGGGAACCCAGCTTGAGTGAACCAAAGCCTGAGACACTTCAGATTGTGTTAGTGCCTTAATATCCTTCCAATTTCTCTGCTCCCCTACCTCACCAAGCTACTTAAAAAGAGACCTTTTCATTCTATCTGTTAAAAAAAGAAAGAAAGAAAGAAAGAAAGAAAGAAAGAAAGAAAGAAAGAAAGAAAGAAAGAAAGAAAGAAAGAAAGAAAAAAAAAAAAAAAAAAAAAAATCTCCAGGCAGTACTTTGCTATTGAGAAGATACAAATGGATTTTTTAAGCTTGTGTTAACCAATGAGTGAATCACTGTTCCTTTGGGAAGAATACTAAAGTTTTCTAATCATCAAGAGTTTGTGATATATAAAATCCAGGTATCCCTGCTTTGGTCATTTTATTTTGTTTTCTTGCTAGTTTTCCAGTGTCATGAATCATTCAGTATCAACACTACGAAAGGTGTTGCAATGCTTTATTGGTCCTACAAAATAATTGTTAACTGGAAAAAGCATAAAACAGAACAGAAAAATAATAATACAGAATAAGAGTACATTTCTAAGAGGGATCTCAGGACAAAATCACTTTTCATTCCATATGCAACAAGAGAGATCTTTACAGGCTGACAACCACTTACAAACAATATACTCAAGACAGTACTTGGGTGATATGAAAAGGTTACATTTATTGTTATTATCACTTTTGGGCATTACTAATGAGGCTGACTATATATGACTGAAATATAACTTCCTGGCTTCTCAGCTGTCATCTCTGTGCTTGGGTTATGCCTGCGACAGTCACACCGATAGGAAGCTTATATTGAAACCAGAATCAAAGGCGTAGGAGTGGGAATCCGCCTCCATTAACCAACCACAAGCCTCTCTGCGCACAGCTGAGCACTAAGTCACTGGTTAGATCCCTGGTGATTTCCCGCTTGAGAGATGTGAAAAAAATGGCACAGTCAGACTAACAGCAAAGGCTTAGCAACTTGTCAAAATAATTTCTAACGTACAGGCTTAAAGTTGTTTTAAGAATTATCTTGATAAAACTATTGCAAATATTTTCATCAAGTATTTTGATTTGGCAGCGACCTTTGAAGGAGCAAGTCACATAAGGGAGCATTGGGATTCACCTGCTAGGTCTTCTATGGTCACAATTAACAGGGTTCTTTTAGGGCTTGAGACAGAGACCAGAGCTAAGTGACATAAAGTTGTGGGTTTTCCTCCCTTCAAATTGACTAGATAATTACATTGACTATTTTTTTGTTGTTTGTTTTTTGGCTGCAGTTGAACCATCTATTATATCATTTTACAATACAGAATGCTCAGTGTTGGGGCAAATTTCTGGTGCAAATTAAGAGACTGATAGCAAATCTTGATGCTGATTACTCCATCTTATCATTGTAATTTACATCACAGAAGTAAAATTTGCTTTTTTGTCCTTTGTGAAGGAGTTGTTATTTTATTTTATTTATTTTTTAATCCTCACCTGAGGATATTCTTCCATTCATTTTTTAGAGATAGTAGAAGACAGAGGGAAAGACAGAGAAAAATATTGATGTGAGAGAAACACATCCTTTGGTTGCCTCCTGCATGAGCCCTGACCAAGGCCGGGCCAGGGAGGAGTCTGCGACCGTGGTATGTGCCCTTGACTAGAATCAAACCCAGGACCTGTAGGTCCTCAGGCTGATGTTCTATCCACTGAGCCAAACTGGCTTAGGGCAGGAGTTGTTATTTTAAATTAAGTCAAAAATATATATTGAGAATCTATTCTGCATTGGTTTAGTTACATGCATTGCTGTTTGCAATTTAATAAGCAGCATTTCTTAGACACATTCTATGTGCTGTGCAGCATGGGGGTTTAGAGTAGTGAAAAACCGTAGTGCTTAAAGTTTTTAGTACTTAATTGTGGAGAGAAGGAGATAGAAAAAAGTGAGGAAAAATAAATAAAATAGGACAAGATAAAAAACACTACATAATATCAGTTATTATTTTGCTAAATTGTAATCTGGTTTGTGAAGTTTGTGTTTCCATATTCAATAGATTTGTTTCTGGGGTCACAAAGGCTCATGTTTAGAAGAGTGACATTTTATTAAGACTTGGATTAGAGGATAACTTCCCTAACAACTATATAATTCCAATGTAGGGTCTTAATAAATTCTCATTATCTTTCTCCTTTTGCATCATATAATTAATTACACAATAAGTTAAACAGAAACATTCTCAGATATGTCTAAAAGCAGAAGGATTTTGTGAGCCTAAGTGGTTTCTGTACTCAGCAAAGAAAGATTTTTAATTAGACAGAAAATAATCAGTAGGTTTAGGATACTAATTCAAGTTCTATTCTAGTTCATTTTATATTAGAATCTGGAAAGGATAAAAAAGTCAATGGACTTTTGTCTCTCCCCTCCCCCCCCCCCCGCAACAATCCCCAGTACAGGGCCAACTGGATAAGGATAGCTGAGTAAAAATATGTAGCATCCAATTGTAGTACAAGGAGCCAAAGATAGAATTTCAGAAAGTCTAGTTTAAAACTTCAGATAGAGAAGGGAAAAGATGCCTCTAGAAATATGCATAGCCAACAGTAAAGTTTATGGAGATCAATTTCATTGGTGAAGAGAGAAGCACTTAAGATTAATTATAAGGATTCATGGAAGGCATGATGTTTGTACAGGACTTTGAAGAGTAGGTTAGTATTAGAAAGCCTGGAAGAAGAATCAAAGTAATTCCAAGAGGGGAAAATATGGCGAGAAGAATTCCATAGTTACACATCTGCCAGATGTCCCTTGGAAATAATGGTAGACCTATTTTATATGGGCACCTGGGGAAATAAAGTTACAAAAGTGAAGGCAGACCCTTAGTGCCATGCTAAACAGTTTAGACTTGGTTTTGAAGTGTTGGGAAAACACGGGTTTTTAACACAAGGATGACACAATGAAGCTATTATTTTAGAAGGTTAATGTAGAAATAAGTATGGTAAGGTTGATGTAGAGATTAACTAAAGGCTAGATAACAAATTGGAACAGTTCAGCTTTGTAGCCAAAGGGACTGAATCAGAGTGGGGGCAATTGGAAATATAAAGGAAGTGAAGGATATGAGAGGCATTTCAAAGCTAAAATTGCCAAGACAAGACTTTGCCCTTAATTGCATTTGGGGAATGACTAGGGAGGAGAGTTGAAAATAGTATGAAAGCTCTGTGTCTTCAAGACTAGGACAATGGTGATCAAATACATTCACACTGAGAAAAAGGGATACCTGTATCACAGGACTGTCATGAGAAGCTGAAATCTAAATAATAACAAATAAGGTGAAGAGGTGATGAATTCATTATCAGGAATCTTAAGTTTCTGATTACCCAAGTGGAGATGGCTAAAAGTGCCATTCTCAATTACTTCTGCAGGTATAAAAAACTCCACTGTTACTATTAAAAGAAACAGAGACCAGCACAGAATCAGCTGTGAACATGACCAGAAACATGATCCAAATGCCCAACTCCATTTGGTAGTAGGTTAGGTTAATAGAGAAGGCAACAAGGCATCACACAAAGGAAAATAAAGAAAGGCTATTTATTGTGTGTGTTTGCAGCACACCAAGTGCTTTTACTCCTCCATCTTATGTAAAAAATCATTAAGCTAGATGGTAAGATGCTCATTATAGAGGTGAGAAAATTGGTTATCAGGTTGTAAGTGAATTAACCAAGGCTTCTCAATTAAAAAGCAGCAAACCTGGTTTTCTGATTCCAAGGCCAGCATTTTTTATGTACCTTTGTCTAAACATGTTATACTTGGACAACTAACTCAGCTTGGGCAATATAATCCCTCTGAACCACTGTTCCTACATCTGTAAGGTGGGAGTGATAAAATTAAAATAATGTCAAAGGATGCCCTAACTGGTTTGGATGAGTGGATAGGGTGTTAGCCTGCAGACCAAAGGGTCCCAGGTTCAATTTCCTTCAAGGGCATGTATCTCGGTTGCAGGTCTTGGTCAGGGCGCATGCAGGAGGCAACCAATCAATGTCTTTCTCTCACATTGATATTTCTCTCTGTCTTTCCCTCTCTTCCACTTTCTCTAAAAAAATCAATGGAAAAATATCCTCAGGTGAGGATTAACAAAAGAAAAATAATAATAGCAATAATAATAATGTGAAAGGATGTGTAAGTTGTTGTATACTGGAACATAGTAGTTATTATTAGTGTGTAATGATTAGCACACTGCTTTGAACAGATAGAGATAGTTATGAAAGGATTGAAGTATGGCAGATATTCACTAATCATCTGACTTAAAATTTTCAAAATTAATTTTTATTGAATAAATACTTCTCAAATATTACTTCCACTTGATTTATTTATGAAAAATGAAACCACAGACTTATTGTCTATTTTGGTGAGGCAAGAGAGTTTTAAGAATCATTTAAAGTTTATTATGAAATTATTTGATCTACAGTCTTAAGACTCCTTGAATATATTATGCTAATATAGCTTTTCCATAAAAATCACACTTCCATACCAAACTCATGGCAATGCTTATTTTAAAGCCTTTAGAATGTGTAAAAATATGCCCAGACTTTCAAAATTACGGTTGCCATTTTATTGTATAATATTGCGTTTGTCTTCTGTGAAAACCTGCCACATTCAATAGCCATATGTATGTTAATGAAAGAATAATCATGACAACTAATAGAATACAAGAGCCATGTCAGTGTGCAACTATCAGAGCAAATCAAAACAAAACTGCATAAAGACAATATGAATCCAGATCTGAAGCCTCATGGTTCTGCACTAGTTTTATGTTAATGAAACAATTATTAGAACACACAAAACCCTTCCTTTATAATTTGATAAATTGAGTGGTGATGTGAGTTAATTGAACCATTGGTGTGATAATAAGATGCAATTGGTATGATTTATCAGAGGATGACATGGTTGCAGGCATTGCTTCCACAGAAAATAATGGCTGTTATTACCACTTCCTGAGGTGAGTAGGTAAGCCATAAACTTAGGTTATTGCTACACAGGTCATAAAAATGAGGGGTCCATTTTGACTTTCATCTAAGTAAATATTTTAAGGCTGCCTCTTTAGAGCCACACTTACTAATTTTGCACTTATTTTTCCATAAACAACATCACTGAGTTTGTTTAGGCTATTTCATAATCTTAACATACTTAGCTAAGTATTGAAGTGAAAAACTCAAGTCTCTAAGAGCTTTGAGGTCTAATGTGGGTAATTAAAGGTTCATCTTAGATCTTTCTTTCTAAGTTACATTATCTTGTGGAGATATTTCCACAAACAGTTATTCTAGCAGAATAATCCTCTAGGGTTTTACAGCTTGAGAAGCAAGACCTGTGCTTTTTCATGTGTGATTCAGAGAATATATTACATGCTACCCACTGTCTAGTGGGGAGAAAAAAAGAAATGATCACAAAGTCTGTTAGATTAAAAAAAAGATATTCACATTGTTATATTTCATTATATCTTAAATTACTATAAAATAAATAAAGATAAATTAATGTTATTGGATATCTGAGATATATTTATTTGGACATCTGATTTATTTCTGCCATGTAGAGAGTCTGGTAAAACATTTAGCATATGTCCATGCTATGAAAAATAAACCTAAGGTCAGGGAAGAAGCTTCTATCTATGCTAAGGAGCATATATCTTAAAATACCAATGAGACTTTCATTCTTCATTAATCATATTCATTTGTTGAGTTGATATTTTTAAAATTCCATTATATACATTTTGGAAAAATTACATATATTTAATTCTTATAACCACTTCTTATGTTGGCATGATGAATCCAAGTGCTAAAGATAAAGTAAATAAGATGTGAGTGATAATATAATTGATTAGGGGCCCAGTGCATGAATTCATGTGCCTTGAAAGGAACTGTGGGCTGCTAGGCTGCAGTGGGCACAAGGGGGTTTTTGGCCCATCCTCCGTGCCCCCGCCCACTGCAGCCTCCAGGCCCCTGTCTGCTGGCAGCCCTGCTCCCACCACCATCACTCCCATGCGCTGACAGTGCCACCCCACTCCAACCGCTGATGGTGTGGAGCGATTGGGGCTGGCGACAGCAGCGGGTACAAATTGTGGCTGCTGTCCCAATCACCCCTCAGGAGCAGGGAGAGGTGGAGAAACCCTCAGGGGTGATTGGGGCTGGCAGCCGCTCACATCTGCTCATGGCACCGAGTGATCAGGGCCGGCGCTAGGCGCCGGCACCGCATGAAAGCAGTGGCTCTGGTGTCAGCAGCGTGTGTGAGCAGGGCCGGCACTGGCAGCAGGTATAAGAGCCTGGCAGGACTGCGGCATGTGGGAGCAAAGAATTTTCAGTAACCACCAGAGGCTCGCCCCATTGATAGTGACTGGCATCCTGCTTTGGTCTGGCGCCCCTGCTCACCTGCTCCACCATCCCACTGCAGCCAACACCCACCATGTTCCATGCTCTGTCGCCTGCTGCCGATGCCTGCCATGTTCCACGGGTGCTCCCTGGTGGTCAGTGCACGTCATAGTGACCGGTTGTTTGGTTGTTCTGCTGTTCAGTCTATTTGCATATTAGCCTTTTATTATATAGGATTATATAAAATGAAAAACTCTTGAGAGGGTAAAAGGAAGCTCTTACTAATTAATCCTATACAACAACTATGAACCAGGACTGCCCTGGGAACAAAAAATACAGTCACCCTAGATAAGAGACTTACCAAAATTAAGAAATTTTACAAAAGTAACACAGCTGGAAAGTGGCAGAGCCAGAATTTGGTTCCCTGCCTTTGGGACCTAAACTTTTCTACTATTCCCTCTCAGTAGATTTAGTGATTCTCTTGTCTACTAATTATGACATGATTAGAGGAAAACAAGTCAGGGATCCTTTCCTGAAAAACATCAATGCTAAAGTAGATGCTTTGTCTTATTTACCTTTGTGTATCTAACTTGAAACACATCAGTTCTTCAATAAACATTTGTGGATATAAACCAAATCATATTGCTTGATACTTAGTTTTAGATGCATTTATTTAGATGGTAGGGGTTTTCTGCCTTCAAGAGTCAATGATTAGAATAAAAATATACATACAGGGCAATTCAATCTGGGACCCCTCAAGAGATGTTTGATCAGCCATTCCTTCATTGTCTATTAAAATTAATTTACAATAATCTGGACAGAAATTTTGTAAAAAGTTATGATAACTGTCAGAGAGTTTCTAGGCTCAGAAAGGAAAAGACCACAGTAAGAAGGTGGCAAAAGAGTAGCTTCGGTGGCTTTCACCATATCTTCAAATGGTCTGTCCTTATGTCAGTTTTAACCATGTCTATTTTCTCACCTTTAATAGCTACACAGACAATGTTAATTGAAAATATTTTCCTTTTATAGGACTTTCTGGTCTAGGTAAAATTTTTAATTTAATCACATTTAATTATGAGCTACATCATCTGAAAAATAGGAGCTACTAAAAAGGGAGAGGCCTAATGAGAAGATATAGAAAATATTAAGAATAAAATTAAAAAAAGAAAATATTAAGAAAAATAAATCAGGTATTGTAATCATGACACATTGAATAAAACCACAGGTCTATACTAACTCTATTCTCTGAGCCTCTGATTCCCTGCCTTTAAGATGAGTTAATTAGCTTAGATTATATAGCATTTAAAAATAGTTCTAATATTTTTTTTTTGTTTTGTAAAACAGATGCACTTGGTAAAGCAATATAATTCTTACTGTTGGTATATGAGGAAACTTCCATTGCCTTCATTCTTTAGATAAGTCACCTGGACACTGAATGTTGTTCCTCTCTAAAAGAAAGAAGCAAGAGTTTCAAACATAAATTTTTCATATTGCTATCATATTAGTAAGAACTATAAATAAAGGTTAAATTTAAGAAGAATTACAGCATGGAAAAATATCCACTTCTCTACATACTAAATATTATTTCTGGAAGCATTTTGCTACATTATCGGGTTGTGAAAGTGATAAGTTTCCATGTAATATTTAATTCTATCATTTCCTAGTTGTTCCTTCACCCCCTTTCCCATTCCTCATTGATTTTCTTTTATTTCTAACTTGCCACACTATCTAGGTATGAGATGTTAGGTATATTTTTCATCCTTTCTGAGTCTGTTTATGCATATGCAAAATGGGGATGATCACATCTCCACCTGATCTCAGAAGAAACAAGTAAGCTTCTATTTTAGTGCTGTATATAAATAAAGCTTTATGACCATCATTTAAAAATTAGGTAGTTACTACTCTATAGTCCACAATTGATGAATCAGATCTTGGCTATTTATTTCCAAGTTAGATCTTTCTAAGTGTATTGATTTGGACACTTTCAAGCATCATAAAGAATTTGAAATGAATAATCCTGAAATGTTGGAGGATTTTCTACCCACATTTTACAGGAGGCACATTTACAGATTCCAACAATTATCTGTTGTCAATCATGTTATCTTTTGTTCATAACAGGACAGGGGCTGCAGAACACATAGGTTCAAATTCTAATTTTCTTATATCATATTTAGTTTGAGCCATATTTGTTGTCCTAAAAAAGCCATTTAGTTATAAATAGCTCCTTAATTTGGAATATACATACATATATATATATATATATATATATATATATATATATATATATATATATGTATATATATTCTATCTAATAAAGAGGGAATATGCAAATTAACCATTACACTGTCACAAAGATGGTGGTGCCCATAACCACAAGATGGAGGCACCCAGTCCCCTCAGCTCTGATGGAGTCCCAAGTCCTTTCAGCCCAGCCAGGGGGTCAGCAGGTACATGGTATGGCCAGACCCACCCTCAGCTCCCCAGCTGCCCACGGCCGGCCCGAGGTGCAGGCAAGCCTCAGATGTTGGCTGCCCAGCCACCCAGGGCCACCTGAGGTGCAGAAAAGCCTTGGATGGCAGCTGCCCAGCTGCCCAGAGCCTCCTGAGGCTCAGGTAACCAGGGCCAGCTGAGGCTTGCACTGCCGGCAGTGGCAGCAGCAGAGGTGTGATGGGGGCATCGCCTTCCCCTGATCGCCGGGTCACCTTCAGCCCCTGAGGGCTCCCAGACTGTGAGAGGGGGCAGGCCAGGCTGAGGGACCCCCACCCTCCAGTGCATGAATTTTTATGCACCTGGCCTCTAGTATGTATATACTGTATACATATATATTATTTTGAGAACCAATCAAACTTTGTTTTTGACACTATTAGCAGTCAACACTTAAGAGAGGGTACATTTTTGTGTACCCTCTTGTGATACCACACAGTTAAATATGTTGTGGCAGTAGAACCATGTCCTTGTCATGTAGCAGAAGGAGTAAGGAGCAAGAAAGACTATAATGAAGATATTAGATTGTAAACCTCTAAAGGGGAAAGGGGACTACTTCTTACTCATTTTCTGCCTCCCACAAATGTATAAGTCACTGTCTTATAGATAGTACTAAGACATATATGAAATTTAATGCTTCAAATAAGAAATTTTAGAGGTTATAAAACTGATTTAAGTTTTGTGGCTAATTATAATGCTTTGACATTAAAGCATGTACTTAACATGGTAAACTCTTCTAAATCTTGAAAGCTTAAAAGTCAGAAAACTTTTAAGAAACCCAATTATTTAGACTGAAGATAATTCAGTAAGCTCTCAATGTAGGAAACTGGAAGTCAATGGTGTTTAACACCAAGTTAATAATCTGTGTTCAGCCAGTGTGGCTCAGTGGTTGAGTATTGGCCTATGAAGCAGAAGGTCATGGTTCAATTACCTATCAGGGCACATGCCCAGGTTGCAAGCTCAATCTCCAATAGGGGGTGCAGGAGGCAGCTGATCAATGATTCTCTCTTATCATTGATGTTTCTATCTCTCTCTCCCTCTTCCCTTCTCTGAAATCAATAAAAACATATATTTTTTAAAAGTTGATAATCTGCAATTCTTTGGCAAATCAAAGAAGTTTAAATAAACATGAAGAAATATAGACATCCATAGTCTTGAGATTTCTACACAATGTAGAACAATTTTGTCAGTATTCAGTCAATATTGATGAGTGAAGATGGGTCGGTATGTGGCAGGAGATAAATAAATAGTGACACTCATTATTATCATTAGGCATCTTCCTAAAGGCCTTTTTGAAAAAAGCAGCCGTGATTGCCATCAATAGAAAAAATAGTGACAAATGTTCTATTTAGGCACCTCAGTACTTCTCTACTACCTGAAAATACTACCTGCAAGTTCTCTGCATCAAATAGTTTCTTTTGAAGTCAGACTAACAATGTGAAACTAGGTATCAGTGTGGTAAAACTACTGTGATTTGAATAGTGTTTCAGTCAAATGAATAGTGCCAGGAACAGCCTCCAAGCATCTACATTAAGTCATTAAAATTACTAACCTACTTTTTTTCTGTCATCATGAGGCAACATTCAGACAGTTGGTAGGCTTACTTCCACCTAGAGGTTGATATTTATCATCCAAGCTGAGCTTGCTGGGAATGTGAGAGGTGTAGCTAGTTGTGGTATGTTGTGTCGACAGTATTTTGTGTGATTTGATCCATATCTCCAGAGGTCTGAGGAAAGGTTATGTTTTCAGCCTTCTAGAACACATGAGATGACATGAAATACATTGTTGACTCTATTGCACTGTCAGCATGGGCTTCAGACCCACAATCTGACTTCTGAAGGTTGAGGTTATGCATCAACTTGCTCTAGAGAAACCCTATACAGGCCTAAAGATCTCTAAAGGTGATATAAAGCTTAAGGCTCCAAAAGAATGTTTCTGTATTGCAATGTGATATATAATGGTATATCTGCTAGACTAAAAGCTAGAAAATGAGATCCAGGTGGTAATCTAAACTTTTGGAAGAGCTGGGGACACAGTGACAAATAATTGTCATACTTGTTTATGTGAAATTAAAACCATATTCCCTGTATCAGTTGACATTTTTGCTTTTAATTAGGTGAAGCATGACATAAAAATATAATCCTATATCAGTGATGGCGAACCTATGACACGTGTGTCAGCACTGACACGCATAGCCATTTCTGATGACACGTGGCCACATGCCAAGGATGAAACATTTGCTTCTCCTGAGGATGAAACATTTGCGACTAGAGTCTTGGAGTTAGTTTTTTCCTCAAAGTGATACACTACCTGAGTTATGCTCAGTTTTTTGGCGAAGTTTGACACACCAAGCTCAAAAGTTTGCCCATCACTGTCCTACATAATAAAAGGCTAATATGCAAATTGACAGAATGGCGAACTACCTGTCTCTATGATGTGCATTGACCACCAGGGGGCAGACAACGCAGGAGCTGCCCCCTGGTTGTCAGTGCGCTCCCACAGGGGAAGCTCCGTGGCTCAGCCAGAAGCCAGGCTCACAGCTGGCGAGTGCAGAGGCTGTGGCGGGAGCCTCTCCCACCTCCACAGCAGTGCTAAGGATGTCCAACTGCCCCAAGGGCTCCTGGACTGTGAGAGGGCAAGGACCGGGATGAGGGACCCCCCTGAGTTCACAAATTTTGGGCACTGGGCCTCTAGTTAGAGTATATAATAGACAAATAGACCAATGAAGAAACAGAATAGAAAACATATAAATGCACACAAATATATACATGAAAATGTAGGTTATAATAAAGCGATAACTCAGATCAACTATTCTAATATGCCATTGGAGCGAGGGGGTAATTATTTGGGAAAAAGACAAAGTTGGATCCTTTGTATTGTACATCAAGATAAATAAATATGAGATTTGAATGTAAAAAGGGAAACAACTAGCAGAAATTGTAGATTCGTTCCTTCCTAACCATGAACTGGAAACAAAATCCAAAAGCCATAAAAGAAAGGAATGGCAATTTTTTTCTACATAAAAATAAAAAATATATCACCAAAACAAAAATTCACTATAAGCAAAGTCAAACAACAAATGTCAAATTAGGAAACAATATCTATGAATTATATCATAAGTAGGGTTAATCCTATCTAATAATAGACAAATATGAAAATTGACCATACCTCCGACACATTCACATGCCACGCCCACAAGCCACGCCCACCATCCAATCAGAGCAAGTATGCAAATTAACCCAAACCAAGATGACTACAGCCACAGAGAGTAAGGTTTCCTAGGTAACAGAGGAAGCCAAGCTTTCTGCCTGCCCTGGCCAGGCCTAAGCCTCCACTCAAGCTACAAAGTTTCAATTATAGAAGGTAAACAAATTCAAACAAATGGTGGCAGAATGGAGCTTGAGAGAGCAGGCCAGGGTTGCCGCCAGGAACAGGGGAAGCAAAGCTTTCCACACACCCTGGCCGGGCCCACCCACGTAAGGCAACAAAGTTTCAATTATAACCCCAACAGAAATGGCTGCCTGCAGAGGGAGCCCTAGGCTTGGCTCCACTCCAGGCTACAAAGTTTCAATTACAGAAGGAAAATAAATTCCAGATACCAGGGCCTCCGCTTGGGTTGCCAGGGGGCGTGGCCGGCCTGCAAACCAACCACAGGTCCCTCGCTCAGGCCGCCCCACACCCCAAGGTAACCCCCACCTGATCCGGGACACCCTTCAGGGCAAACCAGCTGGCCCCCACCCCTGTATCAGGCCTCTATCCTATCTAATAAAAGAGTAATATGCAGATTGACCATCACTGCAACACACAATATAGCTGCCCCTATGTGGTCAAAGATCCTGCCCCCATGTGGACACAAGATGGCCACTACAAGATGGCCAGCAGGAGAGGGCAGTTGTGAGGCACCCGGCCTGCAAGGGAGGGCAGTTAAGAGGGACCAAGCCTGCAAGGGAGGGCAGTTGGAGGTGATCAATCCTGCAGGAGAGGGCAGTTAGGGGTGACCAGGCCGGCAGAGGAGGGAAGTTGGGGGCAAACAGGCTGGCAGCAGAGTGGTTAGGGGGTGATCAGGCTGGCAGGCAGAAGCGGTTAGGGGCAAACAGGAAGGCAGGCAGGCAAGCAGTTGGGAGCCAGCAGTCCTGGATTGTGAGAGGGATGTCCGACTGCCCGTTTACAGGCAGTCGGACATCCCTCGAGGAGTCCCAGATTGGAGAGGGTATAGGCTGGGCTGAGGGACAACCCCCCTCCATGCACGAATTTTGTGCACTGGGCCTCTAGTCTTTATATAAAGAGCTACTAGAAATTAAGTTAAAATAGACCAATAACTCAATAAAATAATCAAGAGGCATACAGGTAGTTCATAGAAAAATAAATACAACTGGCATTAAAATATGCAAAAAAGTTAAATCATACCATAAGAGAATTGTGAAATGAAACTAGATATCTTTTCTCACCTATCAGACTGGCAAAAAATAAAAAAGTTGTTAATATGCTCAGTTGATACAGCTAGGGGGAAACAGAAACACTTATACATTTCTGGAAAAAGTATAGAATGATGCAACATTTATGGGGGTAAACTTGGCAATGGTTATATCAAATTTACAGATGCACTTACTTTTTAACCCAAAAATCCAGCTTTGGTAATTTAGTATACAGGTATACTGCACAACTCAAGTGACATGATTATATCACACTGTGATATTGCTTATAAGAAAATATTTGAAACAAACCTCTATAGACTATGATATGTGCACAAATTGGAATAGTATGCAGCTGTAAAGAACAGCCAGGAGTATCTCTGGCTATGGAATGGCAGAGATACAGAATACATTGTTAAGTGGAAAAGCAAGGTCCAGAACAGGTAGCATGCTACTTTTGATATATGAAAATGAAGAAGGATAAGAATATTTATACTATCACAAATAGGAAAGCATTCTGGAACTAAAACAATCCTGGGGAGGTGAGAGACACTAGGATGAATAGTTGTGAGAGTATGAGGTGCAGTATTTATTAACAATGATCTAAAAAAAGTTAAAGAAAAATAACTGAAAATCCATAGGTTTAATAATATTAGAGATGCACAATAACATGGCTTTATTTAAAGTGAAAATGTATTGAAAGTGCTGTAATAAAATGTGCTAATTGCCGAAACCGGTTTGGCTCAGTGGATAGAGCGTCGACCTGCAGACTCAAGGGTCCCAGGTTCGATTCCGGTCAAGGGCATGTACCTTGGTTGCGGGCACATCCCCAGTAGGGGGTGTGCAAGAGGCAGCTGATCGATGTTTCTCTCTCATCGATGTTTCTAACTCTCTGTCCCTCTCTCTTCCTCTCTGTAAAAAATCAATAAAATATATTTTTTAAAAAAATGTGCTAATGCTTTGAGTGTTGTGTAGTGCAAAACATTAATTAGTAGACACATTTAATAGCTTGCTAGATTATAATTGACTATTTTACACAAATTCATAGTAGTCTTATTTTATATTTTTATATCTTAGGTTCAAGTTTGAAAAATACTCCATAGGGAATACTAGCTACCTGGCCCTTTCATTTTAACCATTGGAGAATGAAGATTTAGCCTCCCTCTGAAGTTTAAGAAGAGCTTGAGAACTTCTGAAGATCAAGTTACACTTAGAATGAAAGGAATGGCTTTCATTTATTTACCAAGACATATGGAGAACTTATAAAAAGACAGCCAATGCTAGAAGTGCTAAGAAAACATGAATAAATGCTGGACCTTAAAGGATTCCAGATGCATAAATACTAAGTATAATGTGATACAAAGGTTACATGTAGCATCCAGAAAAATTAAGTCTGTTTTTATAAGCAACATGTTAAAGAAGTCCTTCATGTCTAGTTTTGTCCATTCTGGGAGCCAGAAATCCTGATGCTAAGAGTGAGGTAGGGGACACCCAATATAGGTACCAATATCTGGAGGCCATGTGCATAGTGATTATTGATGGATGCTAGCAGCACAGGTTTAAAGGACTCCACCACTGAATACCTAAGTGAAGCTCACCATTGCATTTCAGAAAATGGATTGATCAAGAACAGGGCACTGTATCAATTAGTAAAAGGATGTTTTATTTTAATGAAAAATAAAATGGGCTTCACTCTGACAGCAAAAAAGAAACTGCTAAAAGCAATTACACATTTCTAAAGGCAGTAGGGCCTAAAGGTAGATGAAATAGGAAAGTGACTCTAGATATAATCCACAACACAAGATTTGTACATATGGAAACAATATTATTGGCCCAGGCATATTTAGTTGAAAAAGACAAACCACACTGGAGAAGTAGGAAAAAGGCTGATCTGCTTACATTCTGCCCTGTAAATCCGTATGAACTTAAAAATATGGAGAGATTTCAAGACAGATTAGAATGAACATAAAGATGATTAGAAAGATTAAAGGGACTTGACAAAGAATTCTAAAAACAAGCACTAAATTCCATGTATTTGACTCCTGTGATATTAAGAATGTAAAAATAGGTATATAGCTGGAGACAAATGCAATTTAAGGTAATATGGTTAAAGAACTTTGAGTGTGTCATCACTGTTAATAAGAATTTACAAAAATAGCTTATTGTGAATAAGAATGTACACAAATTACATTAAATTAAAGTTAATCTACCTATTACATGCAATGTTTTGTTTTTTTGTTTTGTTTTTTGCAATGTTTAAATTTAGGTGCCATGGAGTAAGGTCACAAAATGATAAGATGTGGTCCCTCCTGTAAGTGCACATGTAATCAAGATAGGCAGACAAACATTGGAAAATTAATAAGGCATCATAAATTAGTGTTAAGTTTACAGATATAAGGTAAGTACTCAGGGAGAAGCAATTATACCATGTACAGAATAAAAAAAAACTTTATAGACAATTTGGCAAATGAACTTAGCTTTTCTTGATGAGTAATTGGAATCTCAGAGGCAGCAAAAATAGGAAAGGACCTTTTAGGTCAAAGAAGAAAATGTGTAAGTGGAGAAAAATATCGCATGTTTGAAGGCTGGGAATAGTCTAGAGTGGCAGAAACATGATATAAGAAGTAAGAATAAGTTGATACCAGATCATGAAGGACATGCATGCATACTAGCATGGGGATTGGACATAGTTCTAAGAATAACACAGAGCTGTTAAACTTTATTGAGAAGAGGCATGGTAGGCATTAGATTTCTGGCATTAGTGTGAAGGTGAACAGATTGATCAGCTTGGAGGCCAAGCCAGGAGCCCATTAAAGACTCAAAGACTGAATAAGTGTAGTGGAGCCCAGTCAGCATGGCTCAGTGGTTGAGCATCAATCTATGAACCAGGAAGTCATGGTTCCATTCCCGTCAAGGCACGTACTGGGGTTGCAGGCTCAATCTCCATTAGGAGGTGTGCAGGAGGCAGCCAATCAATGACTCTCTCTCATCATTGGTGTTTCTATCTCACTCTCTTCCTGTCTGAAATATTCGATTAAAAAAATAACAACTTTTTCACTTTTTAAGAAAATTTCTAGTTTTATGTTTAAATTTTAAGTTCTGGGATGGTAAAAACAGTTATTTCACATTTATATGCTTGGTACATCAAAATTCTTAATAAACTAGAAGCCCGGTGCATGAAATTCGTGCACAGAGGAGGGTTGTCCCTCAGTCCAGCCTGTACCCTCTCCAATCTGGGACTCCTGGAGGGATGTCCGACTGCCCGTTTAGGCCTGATCCTGGGGGATCAGGCCTAAACGGGCAGTCGGACATCCCTCTCACAATCCAGGACTGCTGGCTCCCAACTGCTTGCCTGCCTGCCTTCCTGATTGCCCCTAACCGCTTCTGCCTGTCAGCCTGATCACCCCCTAACCACTCCGCTGCCAGCCTGGTTGATGCTTAACTGCTCCCCTGCCAGCCTGTTTGCCCCCAACTTCCCTCCTCTGCCGGCCTGGTCACCCCTAACTGCCCTCTCCTGCAGGGTTGATCACCTCCAACTGCACTCCCTTGCAGGCCTGGTTCCTCTCAACTGCCCTCCCTTGCAGGCTGGGTGCCTCCCAACTGCCCTCTCCTGCTGGCCATCTTGTAGTGGCCATCTTGTGTCCACATGGGGGCAGGATCTTTGACCACATGGGGGAAGAAATATTGTGTGTTGCAGTGATGGTCAATATGCATATTACTCTTTTATTAGATCGGATAGAGGCCTGGTGCACAGGTGGGGGCCAGCTGGTTTGCCCTGAAGGGTGTCCCGGATCAGGTGGGGGTTTCCTTGGGGCGTGGGGTGGCCTGAGCAAGGGGCCTGTGGTGGTTTGCAGGCCGGCACACCCCCTGGCGACCCAAGCGGAGGCCCTGGTATCTGGAATTTATTTTCCTTCTACAATTGAAACTTTGTAGCCTGGAGCAGAGCCAAGCCTGCTGCTCCCTCCGCCGGCAGCCATTTCTGTGGCAGTTAATTCTCCTTCTACAATTGAAACTTTGTAGCCTTAAGCGGGTGAGCCCGGCCAGGGTGTGCAGAAAGCTTTGCTTCCCCTGTTGCCGCCGGCAACCCTGGCTCGCTCTCTCAAGCTCCATTCTGCTGCCATTTGTTTGAATTTGTGTACCTTCTATAATTGAAACTTTGTAGCTTGAATGGAGGCTTAGGCCTGCAACGGGTATGGAAAGCTTGGCTTGCTCTGTTACCTGGGAAACCTTGCTCTCTGTGACTGTAGCCATCTTGGCTGGGGTTAATTTGCATACTCGCCCTGATTGGCTTGTGGGCGTGGCTTGGCTGGTGGGCGTGGCTTATGTAGCAGAGTGATGGTTAATTTGCATATTATCATTTTATTAGAGAGGATGTTTATTAAAAGCTTGATTGATTTTATTAAGCATGGCATTTCCTTTATTTGCACTTATTTAAATGTATGTATCTTTAAGAAAATACTAAATTTTTATAGGAAGATCAAGGTTTCAATGAGTATAGTATTGAGCCCTGGACCAGATGTCAACAACATTTTTCTGCACAGAGTCAGATTATAAATATCTGAGATTTTGTCAGCCATATTACCTCTACCACAAACACTCAAATTTACATTGTAGTGTGAGGTTGTCCATAAACAATGTTTGGCTGTGTTTCAATAAAACTTTATTTAAAAAAATAAGTGGTAGGCCAGATTTGGCCAATGGGCGATTGTTTGCTAATCTCTGCCCTAGACCAATCTGAGGTTAACCATCTCATCTACAGTTAAAGTATTTAAAATTTCATATGCTTAGTTTTTGAAAGATCGTAATTTTTGGTAGTGTTTCATGTTAATTCCATACTATTTCCATTTCAGCTTTATTGAAATATAATTTACATACAATAAAATTTACATTTTTTTAGTGTAAAATACTATGAGTTTTGACAAATGCATACAGGTGTATAAACATTACTACAATTTATATATAGAGAAGTTCCATCTTTCCAAATCTTTCCTCAGGTTTCTAAGCAGTTAATCTCTCTCCTAAATCCCAAATCCTACAAACCACTGATCTATTTTCTGTCTCCTTTGTTTTGCTTTTTCAAGAAAGTCAAATAAATAAAGTCATACACTATGTGACCTTTTGAGTCTGGCTTTTTTCATTTAGCATAATACTTTTGAGATTTAAATAAGATATTGTCTGCGTAAGTAGTTTGTGCCCCTTATTACTTTCTTCCATTACATGGATTTTTTTCAAGTTTCTTCATTCACCAATTAAAAGGCTATTTGGATTGTCTCCATATTTTGGCAATGATTAATAAAGCCATTAAAAACATTTGTATACAGGTTCTTGTTTAAATATGAGATTGCATTTCTCTTGGGTAAATATCTGGGAGTGGTATCACTGGGTTGTATGGTATTTGTCTAATGTTATAAGGAACTGCCAAACTGTTTAGCAAAGAGCTGTACTACTGAATTCCTACCAGCAATGTGTAAGAGTTCCAATTGCTTCAAATTCTTGTCAGTAATTTTATTGTCAGTTCTTTTTATTTTAACCTTTTCAATAGGTGAGTAGTAGTATTTCATTGAGGTTTTAATTTGATTTTCTTAATTAATAATATTGTAGGACGTATTTCATATGCTTACTTGCTATCTACTAGTATATATCTTTTTTGGTGAAAAGTATGTTCAGATATTTTATTCATTTTAAAGTTGGGTTTTGTTGTTTTGTTTTGTTTTTTTAGTTTTCAGAGTTCTTTGTATATTTTTGGATGCAAGTATATCATTGTATATATGTTTTGCAAATATTTCATCCCAGTTTGTGGCTCATCTTTTTATTTGCTTAACAAGATTTCAAGTTACTATATTTTGAAATGCTAACAGCACTATACTATGCATTTTTCTAAAAGAAAATGGGAATAATAGAACCTTTTTTTGATGGACAATTTAAAAATGACATCCATGAATATTATAAAACCAAATAGCACATTTATTATCATTCCAAAGCTCACTCTTCAATCTGAGTCTTAGTCATGACAATAAAGTCTAGACTCACAGATATTCTCTATCATATATTTAATTTTGAAGAACTTTAAATCTTTGAGAAATGACAAAAGAAACTGACACATCTATGAAATAGGATATCAATCTGCCTGCCTTGGCTTACGAAGCACAGTAAAAGGGAACATTTTCAAATAGTGAACTGTCTCTTTTATTTATTGATCTTCAGCTAGAAATAAGGCTATAGTCAAATGCTCTCTCCATATCTTCCTTGCTGTATGAAAACAGGGTTACAGATCAATTGATTTACCATCACAATTGATTAGGTACCTTTCCTACTATCTCCATTGTGACATAAGACATGCAGTCATATAGATCTTTCATTAGGAAAGCCATTGAAAAGCTAAGGTTCATTGCATGCTTAAATGGTTTGTATCCCACTCATTAAGCCATTAACCAACCATTAATATTGCTTAACCTCAAACCTTACAGATTAAATAAGTTATTGCCATTTTATCTTCCAGTGTACCTTTGCAAAGTGAACAAGTACCTGATTTTGTTACAATCTGACTTAAATATTCAGAGACATGCCAAGGAATTCAGGTATCTAGACTATTAACCCTAAAAGGACTTTTTGTATTCCTTTAGCTGCATACTCCAAAGCATAAACAATGGTAGACCAACACAGAAGCATTATTTACAATTTCTTTTCTCCCATCAATTTAATGTTTTTTTTTAATATTTTCTACACGTTATTACTATTATCAATAACATTCATTTTAATAAGAAATTTTCTTTGTGAAATTCTTAAACATAGCAGTAAAAATAAAGAAAGAAAAGCTTTGTAAAGAGAAGTTAACAATTTTAAGACTGTAACTTCTTTGTACTTCAACTTTAAATTCAAATGAGTAAATGATCACATACAACATCTAACAATCCTCTATTGCTATGTTTCTCTTGAAATAAAGCCAGAGAAATTCAGTAGGCCCCCGTCATTATCAATAATATAGACAGGTTATTTGCTATGTCTTGTTCAGAGTAAAACATAATTGAGGATATCCACTCCAATCTTTGCTTCAAGTACCATCAGGGTAACTATAGTGAACATACAAATCGTTGCACATAACTTTTTATAAAATTTTTTAAGGCAGATCTTTCCTGAGGAAAACCAACCATAATGCAAAATCAACCATTTCTTTTAAGTCAAAAAGAAAAATGTGAGCACTTGAACAAGAACCTCATAGACTTATAGTATATATGCAAGAAGAAATGTGAACAGAGCCAAATGTGCAATTAAGGAAAGCTATAAATAGATTTCCAATTCATATAAAAAAGTATCACAAAACCAAGGGGATGCTGTAGAGTAGGTAAGGAAATGTGAGTGACCTTTACCAACCCACCTACAAAGAGGGAGAAATAGATATATATCTAGCAA
Organism: Ia io; assembly: GCA_025583905.1. Lineage (NCBI taxonomy): Eukaryota > Metazoa > Chordata > Mammalia > Chiroptera > Vespertilionidae > Ia > Ia io. Next base: position 50,201,406 of record JAJQQW010000003.1, read on the forward strand.
CTGTACTGAAACATTGCTGCTCAATGTCTATTTGGTCAAATCAGGACTGAATTTCATTTTATTTTAGTTTCCAACTAGTTAAAACCTTTAGCATTTCTTGGGCCATAAAAATAAAGTACTAGGTCATGTGCCACCTCACTGATGAATGAGGGCTGGGTACATATAATATCATTACTTATATAAAATTCATGTATGCAGTTTACAAAATAACTTATAAACTGATAATCAACTTAAAGGGCCAACTCTAGAAGGCCTTAAATGTTCAGTTGTAGTTTGCATTTATTAAAATCATTTATAACAGCTCAGCCTTCCTCCGTGGCCAGTCAGAGGAGCCTGAACTGGCCTCTTACAGACAGGTGAATGTGATAAGCAGGGAGTTAGTGCCTTGGGCCATACCTTTCTGAGGCATTTTAATTATTTTCAATACACAGTGAGGAAAATGACACATGTCTAAAGCATCATGCAAATATTCCTTTGCTGAAAATATGCCCTATGCCCTGAGGCATTGGAGAGGGTGGAAATGAACTTGAGAAGAGTCTGGAGTCATTGCACCAAAGCATTGAAAGGAAAGGGATGCAGGGACACAGGGCCTTTTTAAGGGAGGTTAACCTGCCTGTTATCTCTCCCTACACCTTTTGAAATTGCTTGCTCCTTATCTAGAAGTGTGTGTGCCTGGTATTCTGTTTTTGGAGGAGGAGGGACAGGATAAGGAAAAGAAAGATGATCATTTTATTTTTTGTGTGAAATAAAGCTGACCTATAGAACTATATTTCCTAGAAAGTAAGACCATGTTTACTTACAGGCAAGCCCACCTTTGTGTTTTCTCAGGATTGATCCAAAAGAATGAAGCTCACAGTAAATACAGGGATTTCTTTTCTGGACCAATGTCAGATGAAAACAACCCATGGGAGGGGCACTTGCCATAGCACTTGTTCTAGACTATTGGCTCCTGAATCTCCTCAGAGCATTTACATTGCTCAGAAAATATCCTAAGTTAAATTCTCTAGAGCCATCGTAACGTAGGAACAAAACCTCCATGACATTTTCTGGAGATAACGATAGAACAATCTGGGGGAGAAAAGGGGCTTGGAACGTGGTGAGTGTCCTGGGGAGAAAATCTCAGATCATGGAACACTCTCTTCACAGAAGCTTTCCCCTAGGCTATAAGACACTGACTGGATCAAAGTTTGGCTCAAGGACAGTGTTCCACAGAGAGGCCACAGGCAATGTGGTGTCAGCATTGACTTTTCCCCTCTTGACATCAATCTGTTTATATTCTACTAGAGGCCCAGCATGGGAAATCGCCAGGTAGCCGCCCTGCAGCGCATGCACCCCGCCCACCGGCCTGCCACTGCTAGAAGCCTTTGAACTCTCTTAAGGGTGGGTGGGAGGGAGTTTCCAATCCCACTCCTTTTCTTCTAATGGTTTTCCTGCCCCTCCCCTCTTTCCCTATGCTGGTCAGGAGAGCCTCTGGCTACGCCCCCTCTCAAGGGCTAATCAGGGGAAAGAGCCCTTGACCTTGGCTATAAAAACACCTGTCTAGCTTATTAGCCACCCCCCCTCCTCCCAGAGTCCAGATGCATAAGTTACTTCAAATAAACATTTTTGGGGTGTGTGTGAAAATTTAGGTCTCTGATATTGAGAGGAAAAATCTATTGCTTTAAAATAATGACAACACTTATTTCAAATATTGTAATGAAAGTATGAAAAAACAACCCCTCACATAAAAAGGCTGCAAAAATGTTATTTTACTTTGAAGAAAGTAATAACTGAAAATAACAGGTTTCTTTCAGACCACATCCTAAAAAGCTGCTTTTTAATGTCTTAAACCTATACAACGGTCTTAAAAAAAATCCCTGTCCCTGCCTTCTGAAGATTTTAGGTTAACATGTTTGTCTTAAAAACTGTGAGGTGCCTAATTTTAAAAACAACTGGCCAAACCCCCTTCCTCAACCATATTGTCACATCATCCAAGTTATACTTTATAAATAGCCTTGATGTGCTACACACATGCAAAAAGTACACTAAGTGGGTAAACTACTTTGCCTTAGAGGTATATATTTAGTAATCACTTAGTTACATTATTTTATTTTTGTGAAACGAGAATTGATCGACCAAACCTTTCAAACAGACCCACCAGACGATAAATATCACCATATATTTGATTCACAGTACATTTGTGCATAAACACTTCAATTACAGCTTTGTGTTTAGTATCAAAAACCTTTGCTTGTGTGCCTGTTTTCACTACAGATCCCTTGCTCTGGATTACATTTTGAAAACTGCCTAAAGCACCTTTCCAGGTATGCTTCTGAGAAACAGATGTATTTATGCACACAAAGGTGTGTGCACACCTTTTCACGCACAAATGTCCATATGATGCCTGTGCTGTGCTCCCAGCACATGCGCACTGCATGTGTGCAGCCACGCACCTGGTCCCGGCATAAACAGGCTGCCCCCGAACATGTGGGAGCCCCACCAGCCTCCCCAGCAAAGTTAACTGGCTTCCCTATACCAGCTGCAGCTAGAACCTCTCCACTCCCATGGGGTCTGGGGCCTGGGGCCGTGCAGCCCACACTCACCCAAGCTGCTCCACCTGGGGCTCCATGAGGGGTGGGGGTAGGGGTGGGGGCAGGGTGGCCAGTGCTGGGAGGCACACACCCAGCCCCTAGAGCCACCCTGGCCTGGTGGTTTTCAGGCTGGCCATGCCCCCGATCGTGGTGGGGGTCCCCTCTGGGACACTGGGCCAGCCTGGGCGAGGGGCCACGGGGGGGTGGTTGGCTAGTCGCCCCACCCTCAATCAGGGTGGAAGAGGTTGATCTGGGGTGGGGCTGGGGGAGGGGCTGGGTTTGCTGGCCACAGTGGGTGTCATAGCAACCGGTTGTCTGGTCGTTAGGGGCATTACGGCCACTGGCTTTATATATATATAGATACCCAGTTCAGGGCTACCTGGGTTTCAGAGGCTTGGTCATCTGGCAGTTCTAGGGTGTGTGTAGTTAAGGAGTACCCTTAGAAAACTGATTTGACTTTGCAATTAAGAGACATGAATAGATAAGTTCAGGATTAGTCTGGCAAGACCATGCAGGGAATGCTTGATTAAAGTGACTTTATAGTTCCCCCAAGGCTATCTCTGGGTGTTAATGGGGTATTGACAGAGAGATAACTGGGTGTCTTTTGTTACTTGACATTAGAATGCTTCTTTCAGCATCCTGCAGGCCAATGCTATTGGGCATAGGGCTGGCATTTTGGAGTGAGAAATTGGCATGTGGATTTTATTATGGAACTTCTTGCAACCAGTAAGTTCTCTGGTCACTAGATGTCTTTAGATATTGGCAGCACTCCTAAAATCAAAATTTAAAAAAATGAAAAAATATTTCTATCTGTTGATCTATCTATCTATCTATCTATCTATCTATCTATCTATCTATCTATTCTCTCTTACATCTCTCCCTCTCCTGCCATCCCTCTCATATATAACATAATATCTTCTTAAGGACATCTTATGGTAGCAATTTAAGAAGTTTTCATAGATACAGATAACCCAGAAAATACTATTAGAACCCTCCCCCTTTTTGTTTATGTAAGTAAAGAATATTTAATTAAATACTCAAATACTTGCTTTTTTAGTTATCTAAAATAAGAGTAAGAAAAGCTTAAGAGGAGAATTTTTGTCTATTCCAGAAAAATTTTGTTACTAACTTATAATTTTCTTTAATATCATATTTGCTAAATAGTGTCAACAATTAGGAAGACTATATCATTTACTATGCACTAAAATATTTTCCATTTTCTGAGATTATTTTCATGAGAAGGCAGTTATTACAGAAATCATGTGACATAAAACAGGATCTCTTCATGCTAAATTTGTATAAATAATTAATTGAAGGGAAAGTATTTCACTATGATAAATGAGAGACTGTATGGAAGGAGTGATGCCATTTTGTGAGAGAAATAATAGAGTAACATGCCATTAAATAGAAGACATCATATTAAATTTTATAGTTAAAGTACAAAGACATCAAGATATATTAAAATTTGAATTGATTAAATTTTCTAAAATTCTGATCCTGGAGATATTAATTGGAGTTTTGCCAATATAATTATTCAAATGAAAGGAAAGAGGAAAAATGTTTAGTGGAAACGTAAAAACAATTTGCTAGAGAAAAAGATGGTTGCCAGTAAAGTAAATCAATATGCAATGAGGAAAATAAAGGACGTGCTGTTGGCTTAATGTAATAAGGATATAATTTTAATCAAAATGAGATCCATGGTCAACAAGGACACAGTTCTAATAGCAGGTAGCTGTGATGCTACCTAGTGTAAGAGTAATTGCACTAAATTTAAACATGATGGCTAAATTAACAGTAGTTATTAACCTTCAGAACAGAGATGCCTGTGAGAGTATAAAATATTCACTGAAGCGATCAGAAAGGACCCAAATCCATAGATTTACAAATACAGACACTTCATATGTATGGTCTTTTACTAAACATGTTTTTAAGAAACATGACTATTATTATTAAACAGTTTTTAGAAATTAAATACTGAGTAGTTACAAAAGAATTCCTATAAAATACATATACAATATAAAGATTATAGAGTCATGGTATAATGTACACTCATACATGCAGTTTAAGGAAAATAACACTAATGTTTACTGTTCACAAAAACTGTTTTGCTTTCCTCCTCATCCCATTCCATTCCTTCCTTCCTCAGAATTAATCACTATTCTGAACTTTGTGCTTATCTTTGTGATTTTTCAATTGTATCTGTATGCCTGAATCATGTTAAATTTTATAGTTAAAATTTGTTTTGAACACTGATCATTTTTTAAAAAAAGGAACCTTCCAGTCCACAGGCTGATGTTCTATCCACTGAGCCAAACCAGCTAGGGCAAACACTGATCATTTTATAAGATGAATATTTTGCTCGGTTTATGTGTAAATGTGTTGTCCTGAGATTCATCCACATTGTTAAAATCAGATGGAATTTATTAATTTTCACTGTTGCATAATATTCAATTTGAAGACTATACTTTATTTAAAGCTGATGAATATTTAGCTTTTTTTCTATTATAGCACAAAATATAATATTATAAATGTATAACATTCGTGTCCATGTCTGCTGGTGCACATGTATGCAAGAGCGAGTCAAAGATTGTATACATGTCCAGCTTTACTAGATATGGCACCAAATGGTTTTGTCAAAGAAGCTGTAACAACGTATACACGGAAGTGGAGATCAGCCTTGTATTTGCTCTTCTCCCTGTGTACACGGGTAGACTACATTAGGCAGCCTCCCTCCTAGTGGGAGGGGCCCATGTGATTGAGGGCTATACAATGAGATTTAAGCAGGAGTGATCATGCCACTCCTGCACATGGCCATAAAACTCTTACGCATGTCATCCCCTAAGTATTGCCCCTTCTGTCTGGCTGCCAGGAGACCACCCCAAGATGGTCTCACAGGCCACATATTGATGACAGAGGTACAAGATGAAAGGAGACTGGGTCCCTGCCACTGAACAATCAGGATATCTATTTTGGTTTTTATGTAAACAAGAAACACATTTCTATCATTTCTGAACCATTATATTACGGTTCAGTTTTTGGGTTTTGCCGTTAGCCTACTCTAATGGCCATACTCCTCCTGGCAAGGATAAGGTACCTGTTACTGCAACATTTGAAACTTGTCAAACTTCATAATTCTTACCAAAGTGGTGAATATGAAATGTCAGGTTACTGAGGTTCATTTGCATTTTCCTAATTACTAGTGAGGGAAACTTTTCCTATGATAATAGCCATTTGGAATTTTTTTTTTTTTTGTGAAGTGTTAAGACTTGTGCCGGTTTTCATATTGGGCTTCTTATCATTTTCTATTGATTTGTGGGAGCTCTTTATGTATTCTAACCAGAATGCTTTCTTACTTATGGATGCAATAAATACCTTATCTCAGTCTTTATTTTCTCTTTTTTAAAAATACTTACTGTATTTATTAAATTTATTGGAGTGACATTGATCAACATAAACAGGATTAGGTCCTACAAATCCTAATGTGCCAAGTTATTTGTCCATGGGAGAAATGTACAGAGGATAACTCTTCATCACTGACCAGGCCTTTGACCCCAAATCTCTATCTACATACATGTAGGGAGCTACATTGCAACATGAGGGAGGCCTAATGCCTATTGTTGCCTCTCTGTCTTCCAGGGTAGAATTGAAGAAATAGAGCCAGGCTAACAGAAAGTCCCTTTCCTCTCATTATTTTTAATCAGGAGAAGGTCCAAGCTGGTAATTCTATACCAGCTCTTTTCCAACAAGGCAAAGTCATCCCAAGAGGAAAAAGGCACCTCACTGAGAATATAGAGCTTGTAATCATTTTTCTGCCTCTTCAAAATTCTCCTGCCTTGTCTGAGCTGCTCCTCACCTGGAGAGAAGGAGCAGGGGATGGGCTGGCAGCACAAGGCTCCATGTCATGGGTGAATCTCCAAGTGTGGCCCATGGACCACCGCTGTCAGGCCAGGAGGTCTACAGAGTGTTCTGTATCCAGTCCCAGCAGAATAGGGGAGGAAGCCATTTTTTCAATTATGTTAATTAAACTTTCACAGAAATTCCGCATTATTAATACTTTTAAAAAATATTTGCATTATAAAATACACATAACAAAACATAACAGATTAACTATTTTTAAACGTACTGTTTAGTTGCATTAAGTGCATTCACATTATTGTGCAGCAGCACCATCCTTCTCTAAAACTCTTCATCTTACAAAACTAAAACTCTGTACCCATTAAACAATAGCTCTCCATTCCCACCCTGCCTTCTCCCCACCCCAACCCATGGCAAACATTCTACTTTCTTTCTCTATAATGTTATTATTCTGGCTACTTCACATAAGTAGAATCAATAGTACAATAGTTGAGGGATATATTCTAAGAACCCCAGTGGATGCCTGAAATCAGGGATAGTACCAAATCCTATAAATACTATGTTTCTTCCTATACATACTTACTGTACATATAAAGTTTTATTTATAAAGTAGGCACAGTATAACAGAAATAACTAATATCAGAGCAATTATAACAAGATACTATAATAAAATTACATGAATGTCACCTCTCTCTCAAAATATCTCATTGCACTGTACTCACCCATCTTCTTGTGATGATGTGAGATGATACAATACCAAACCTATTCCTGAATCTTGCAGTAAATGGCTTGGTGTCACTAGTTTGACGGGATCCCTGGCTGAAGTCTTCACATAGGCTCAATGTTTTTGGGTGCAACGCATTGCTATCAATGGCAACACATTTTCTGTCCATGTGTTCCACACACAATTTTAATGTTTTTTCCATATTAGTCAAGCACTTACTACACACTGTGGCCATAACTTTTGCATTTTGAGGTGAGGCAGCAAAACTATCACAAATGTCTTTTCTCTTCTTTACAATTCCATGGATGAAGAATCGCTCTTACTCTGAATTTTAGCAACCTCAACATATCCTTAGTAAGTCAAGAACTTTCACCTTTTCACTTAACGGGAACACTTTACGGCTCCTCTTCGGCATATTGGAATGACCAGTGTCAGTCCCCTTGTGCCTTGGGGCCATCATTCAGTAAAAGAAGGGTGACTTGAACACAAGCACTGTGATACCAAAACAGTCGATGTGATAACCAAGAGGACTACTAAGTGACTGACTAACCGGCAGGACAAAGGGATGAGTCACATCCTAGGCATGATGGAGCTGGATGTCTCGAGATTTCATTGTGCTATTTAGAAGAGCAAGCAATTTAAAACTTATGAATTGTTTATTTCTGGAGTTTTCCATTTAATATTTGTGAACTGCCATTGACCAGGTGAAGCTGAAACCTCAGACAGGGAAACTGTGGATTAGGGGGATGGTGAACAGCTTGTGTGAGAGGTAGAGGTGATCTCCTCAGGCTGTTTTTCTCAGAAGGAAGAACCTGGCCTCATGCAAAACTGACCTCCTGCAAAGGTCCTTGGAGAGCCCTGTGGGCCTCGTGCTTCAGAGAGGACATCCTGGTCAGCCTTACGACTTGCACCCAAGCCACTCACCACTGCTGTGACACTGTGTTCTATAAGAAGAACTGTCTATCCGGTCTTTGTCCCAGTTTCCAGCACAGCGCTCCTAAAACCTTTCGAATTTCCGAGGGATGAGAGGGATAAGGGTGTCTTTTGTTATGCTAATGAGGTGGCTTTTCTGGAATTTTCCATTTAATATTTTTAGACTGTGATTGACTTTGGGTAACAGAAACTGCAGAAAATGAAATCTCTGATAAGGGAGGACTAGTGTATTTGTCTTTTTGTGACTGCCTTATTTCACTTAACAGCATGTCCTCAAGGTTCATGCACATTGTAGTAATAATTCTTGTAGCCTTAAATTTTGCACGGGTGCTGTAAGAACTGCATTGATCATGTTGTACCAACTTGATTTATTTAACAGTATAAGTTTATCTCTGCTAACAGTTTTTCATCCTATTTGTATGTTATTGTTAACATTTGTTAATTTTGCATGATTTAATGTCAGTGTTATTTTTCTAATTCACAAATGGTGAATAGCTGGACAGTTTTTTAAAGTAAATGTGATAAAGATTATAATGGCAAGGCTTCAACTCAGAGTAACATGGTAATGTAAACAATAGAGAAAATGAGTAAAACTATAAAATATAAACTTATTTATTTATATGGGGATTGATGCAATTGGAGTGTTCATCTCACATATTTCTTATGCTCTATACAAAGGAAGACTCAGACAGATGGACAAAATTTGTTTCATCCCACCAACAGTTTGATCCAAGATGATACCATGGTATCCTTTATAACAGTTTGTCAAAAGGTGGCATAAAAAGTGTTTCAGTTTTAAAAATTAATTTTAAAAATGAAATTTCTGATAAATAAGAGTTCCCTAATGCTTTATAATTTGATAAATCTTAACATTAAATGTGGACTTAAAACATTGTCCTTGCATACAAGTGCAATTGTCATTCTGGAAGCTTTATGACTGTGATGTTTTCCTTGGTCAGCGCTCACTTACTGTGACAGCTCTCCCTCAGACTTCTGAATGCTATTCTGCACGACTTCCTTTACTGTACCAGCCACGCAGTGCAATCCTTTTGTTAGTAAACCATATAGTTCTCTGTATCTTCTCTGAAGACATTTTAACCAACGTTTTCAAGCACCATACCGACAGATTACTTGTTTTCTTTCCTTGGTTCTTTTCTTTCTGGTTTTGGCACTCATTCTTCATTAGTATTTCTTTTTTTTTTTTTTTTGCATTGTCTTTTCCTGAAATGTTGCAGATCAGTTATAGCAAACAGAACGGCGACTGTCAAGGAAAACTGTCACTCTGGGCTCCTTTTTGACCGCAGCAGCTACGTGGAAGCAGCTGCAGCTTCGATAAGGGCCACCATTAGTATTTCTTACAAGACATAGCCATGAACCAAATCACAAACACTGCCACTTTAAAATTGTATTATTAATTATTTTTTTAATACTTTTAAAATAGCAAGAACCTTTTAAAAAACTTTCTATTCCAAATTTCTCATAAGATGGAATAAAACATTTGGATACAATGCTGACACCTTGAAGGAATGTTTTAGAACTCCCCTGAATTATTTTAAATGGGGCAAAATAGTTGCATTATTATAACAGGAAGCCAAAGTTGGAGACACAGTATGGATGTCTCTTACTTCAATAACTAGTCTGAATTCTATGGTACAAGTACCAACCAACAGCTTCAAAATATACTTTAGGGGAGCTCTTTTCTACTTGTCAATTCATGAATCATACAATAAAGCCAATTAGATCTGAAAAAATACACACACACACACACACACACACACACACACACACACTGAGTGGCCAGATTATTATGATCTCTGAATGCATAATAATCTGGCCACTCAGTGTATATCCTCTATAATAAAAGGCTAATATGAAAATTGTCCCCTCGACCAGGAGTTTGACCAGTAGGCAGGCTGGCCAACCGCCCATGTCCCCTCCCCCTGGCCAGGCTGGCCGGACCCCACCCATGCATGAATTCATGCACTGGGCCTCTAATATATATATATATATATATATATATATATATATATATATATATATATATATACTGAGTGGCCAGATTATTATGTGTTCAAAGATCATAATAATCTTGCCACTCAGTGTGTGTGTATATATCTACACTAATAAAAGAGAAACTTGCAAATTAACCATCACTCCACTATGCCAAGCCATGCCCACCAGCCAATCAGGAGGGAATATGCAAATTAGAAGGCCAAAGATGGCGGCCGCTCAGCTGCTCCAGGCGAGGAGTGGCTGGTCAGGGCAGGATGTTTGTTATGAGAGGAAGGGTGGGGAAGGGGACGGGGCAAAGGGATCTATAGAAGCAGCACTCCAGCCACAGCCAAGACAATGCAAAGGTGGCAGACTCCAGCCGGAGTGAAGGACTGGGTCCCGGGTGCCGGAGGAAAACTGGTGCTGGAAGCCAAGGGAAGGAAGGCCTATTGCACGAATCTCTTTGTGCAACAGGCCTCTAGTATATATATATACATATGTATATATATAATATATGTATACATATGGGTTTTTTTACATTTTCTCAGAGGTGATGTACTCTCCCTTATGCTTTCTCCTAATGACTGTCCAGTGTATCCTAGAGTTTCTAGTAGGACACATGCATACCAGAGTGTGAGAGAGAAATATCATGAAGATTCAGGGTCCTGCTATATTGGTAAAATTTCTAGTACACCAGTGGTCCAGGGAACACCAGGCCATCCCTTCTAAGACAAATGATGGATGGTCACATCTCATACCTCTTACCACTAAGAAAAAACATAGAAGGAGGTGGCCCCTGAGTTGATTACTACAAGATAATTAAACGGGAATGAAAGATGGCATTCTTGACTGAAGAAAGACCAAGGCCTAAAGGTGTAAAACAGCATGTTTACTGTGGGGAAGCAAAAGCAATTTGATATCATTAGAGCATAAACTTAGCAACAAGGAATGTTGGAAGAGGTGATCAGAAAGGTAGAGTTGAAATGATGGGTTTAACAATAGGAGAGTCTTAATAGGACAGATCTTAGGTTTTCCCGAAAAGAAAAGCCTGAGGCAAAGTTGATGTGCTTCTAATTTATTAGAAAATATCACATGAAAGCAGGAGTAAGGAAAAAAGTGAAAGGATACAAAGTTGAAGCAAGACTGACTGAGGATGCTACTCTGCTACCTAGTGCTGATCACTCAGTCTCACGCAGTGAGAAACCAAATGAACAACTGCATCTACAGAGAGCCTGTTCAAGGAGAGAAGGATAGAAGAATTTAGTTCCCAGCTTTCAATTCCCATTGATCAAAAGTTCACCCCATCATGAGTTAAGTCCTTCTCCTTGCTTGGTGTATCAGAATTAGTTACTCAGTAGTACACAGGGGTTGTTTTTCAAACTGTTAGGATTTCTTTGACTCAGAAATTGTGGCTTCAGCATGGATGGAACTGGAAAGTATTATGCTAAGTGAAATAAGCCAGTCAGTGAAAGATAAATACCACATGATCTCACTCATTTGTGGAATATAAAGAACATTATAAACTGTTGAACAAAAATAGACAGAGGCAAAGAAGCATCGAACAGACTGTCAAACTACAGCGGGAAGGTAAGGGAGGGTTGGGGGGGGGGCGGGTAAGAGATCAACAGAAGGACTTGTATGCATGCATATAAGCACAACCAACAGACGCAAGACACTGGTAGGGGCAAGTGCTGGGGATAGGGGAGGCTGGTGTGTGTGGGGGAGGTCAATGGAACAAAAAAAAGGAGACATAGTACTACTATTTGTAATACCTTAAACAATAAAATAAAAAAAGAAAGAAGTTGTGGCTTTGCCCAGAAACCTATGTGCTTTCACTATAACTCTCCTATTAGGGCTTATCCCAGACTCCACACAACATCCGTACCATCACAGACATTCCTATCAGTTCTGTAAGGTCGAACAGTGTGAGCGGTGTGGAAATTTACATATAGTAGTTTGTATTTACTAAAGAAACCTCTCTCTCTGACTGCCTTCCAAGTCACCTGATAAATAGGGTGGATCAGCATTATCAAATATATGTTTCCTCCAAAATCCAGAGTTCAGTAAGTATTGTGCTTCTTCTTAGCAGGAGATTTGTTTTAGAGATGATACCTTGGCATGTCCCAGACTACTGGACCACTAAAAATTCCACCAGTGGAACATGGCCCTACATTTTTGTTAACTTTATTTCCAACTTCTGGCATGCGTGTCACACTAAGAACTTGATACTTATCATTTTCTGCTCATGAGATTCAAATAACATTAGGCCATAAATATAGTGATCCTATATCAAGAAATTCAATGTTTACATAGTCATATTGTTTGTTGAGTGATTATGACTAAGTAGTACCTTTAAGAGCAACACTCTCTGTCAGAGGAAAAATGTCATATGTTTTCAAGATCAATTAACGATGCTCAAGGGACCAAGAAGAGGGCTTACCTTCATGAAGCCACCCAAAACTTCACTCCTGCTCACATCTCTGAACCGGACTGCTTCTTCTGGTTCCTATACTTAGATTTAGGAAAATAATTTGAAAAACAGACCATCCTATTATTTTACGGGGTAACTACCATGATCAGTACCCATACTAAGCACTTTAAATTAGATGTTTCTTTTCATTTTTACAACTTAGAGATGGGTACATTGATCACATTTTTGCAGGTGGAAAAAAAAAAAAAATCTCAGAGGGACTAAATGACTTGACCAAGGTTACAAGGCTAATTAATGACAGAGCCAGTATTTGAACATAGTGTGCCTAAGCCCTTGGCTTTTGATGACAGAGTGTATTGCATTTTATTTTTCCCTAGTTTCTGCTTCCACATGTAACAGTTGCTTATTTGTGCAACTGTCTCCCTGATTCATCTCCTACATGCAGTGTGGCCTCATGTCCGGGCTCCCAAGAATGTGTGTGTTTGGTTTATGTCAATTGTTCTGGTGTTCTGCCTGGTGAGTCCATCTTTCATTCTCAAAAGGGACTCACATCAGAGGATAATTATGTGGTTACCTTACTGAATGCAGGTAATAATAAATATTGGAATTAACCTTACATCTGATTGTAAGCAAGCGTCCCATCTGAGGTCCATGTCTACTCAGGGCCTTTAGAGCTTCTCTGACATGTAGGTGCAGGAACTTTAAATACAAAACATTTAATTTCTCACATTTACTTCAAGAAGAAATATTGGAAGAAAAATAAAAGGAAAAAGAAAACAAAGTATTACTAGTATGACTCCATATGAATAAAAACCGTTATTTTTTTAATAACAGTTAAGGTAGATGGTATTATTTATACTACTAAAGTACCTAGGAAGTGTTCTTAAGGGTGCTTCTGACAATAAGGTCTTCATTAAAAGTTAGTTTAAAGATTATTAACTGAAAAAAGTGGGGGTTAAATTTGCTCATAATGAAAATGTATGGATTCATCAGAGATAAAGGAAAGGCATTCCTGAAAATGTGCCATGAATAAAATATAAACATCTAAGTCAAGTTACAACAACCAATTAACAAAATATACCAAGGTCATGATTACATGCTTCTATTAGTGTAATATTGCAGTTTCTCGCAAAATATGTTGTTTTTAGTTCTGTCAAAAATTTTGCTTTCTTCAAGAGCACTGAATTGATGATTTTTAATTGCAATGACCTGTTAAGACAGAAACTTATAGCAGTGGCCCACAGTCATATCCATGATGTCTACGCAGCAGATAGGAGCTCTGTGGTCTAGCCCGAAATCACAGTTGATACTGAAAATAAGGTAAGCAAGGTAAATGATTGTTTTAAAAAAATAATCAGAGAGAAAGGGAGAGGGAGAGAGAGAGATAGAAATATCAATGATAAGGGAGAATGATTGGTTTGCTGCCTTCTGCATGCCCCCCACTGGGTCTGAGCCCACAACCCTGGCATGTGCCCCTACTGAGAATCGAACTGCGACCTCCTGGTTCATAGGTCGACACTCAACCACTGAGCCACGCCAGTCAGGCTAAATGATTATTTTATGCATGCTTACAGATGTTTAAATTCATTACAGATTTTACTGAGCAGCTAAAAAAATCTGATAATGGTCAAGAAAATGTAAGTATTCAGGATTTATACATGTTGCAAAGAGACATTTAAGAATGTCTGATTTCCTGAGGAATCCTCTAATTTAACAAATCACCTGGTATATAGAGTTGAAAAAACCCTAAGTTCAGAAATATGCTAAAACTGAATAGTATAACCGTGACTAAGTGCCACATAGTAGAATCCTATTTCTGGAACCTTCTCTCTGCCAGATCTGCGGAGTGTTTTTCCAGTGTATACATGTAAAATTGATGAAACTTTTCCTTTATTTCCAGGTATTTTCCTTTTAATTGTTATATTCCACAGTCCTAGGAATTTGGGAATCAATTTGGGACTAAGAATCATGCCAGGAAGATAAATTACATTCATATGTCAGATATTGCCTCACAATGCTATCTCGCTCAGCAGGCTATAATGAGCCCCCACTCACCAGGCCAAGCTCCAGCCAAAAAAATAAATAAATATATAAATAAAAGAACACCTACTGTTTCTCCATCAAGGGCAACTCTCTCAGAGGGCAAACAAAAGCAACAGAGGGAGGCCAGCTAGATCCATGCAGTTTCACGGGTTGCTATGCAACCCTTCGTGCAACTTGGGCAGCAACAGATGGACATTTTGAATAGAATTAATGCCCCTCTGACCCATGTTTTAAATAGTGCCCAGACCTACTGCCTGATGAATTCTATTAACTATAGGCATACTTACCCATATAAAATATAGCATCGTAAGTGACATTGTTATTACCATCCTTACTAACAAAAAGTCATAAATCTATTGGCAAAATTTGACACCGATAATATTCAATGAGATATTTCTCTTTTTTTCTCCTTTTCTTGATAAATGAATCACTGATGTCCCATAACCTTGGGCTGCACATTCCTTATGGTGTTGCTCTGATTACATATGCAAACCTGCAGTGCCTGCTCTGAGTCTCAGCTTCATTTTTACAGAGTTTGTTTCTTCCTCAGCTGTTGTTACCTGTGGGCTCTGGGCCTTGTGTAAGAGACCTCTCTTTATTGTAACTTTAAGAAAGAACATAACAAGGGATAAATATTTTATATGCTTTCGTGAGGACAATGTTGTAACCATGTTCCTGATTGAACAATCAATCTGAAGTGTATGCCCAAAGCTGCAAAAGTTCTTTGGCCACTTGCCTTCTGCCCAGGCCAAGCTCCAGCCACTTTTCAGCACTTGTGGCAAGTAGGTTTCAGGGGAGTGAGGGTTCCCTCAAGCATAATCAGGCTAAGATCCCCTTCTTAGGTCTCTTACATTTTATAAACTACTAGAGGCCCGGTGCATGAAAATTCATGCACTGGAGTGGGGTCCTTCAGCCTGGCCTGCTCCCTCTCACAGTCCAGGAGCCCTCAAGGGTGGGAGGTGAGCCAGCAATCAGGGAAAGGCAACACCCCCATCACACCTCTGCTGCTGCCACTGCTGGCAACGCAAGCCTTGGGCAGCCCTGGGAAGCTGGGCAGCTGCCATCCGAGGCTTGCCTGCACCTCAGGCTGGCCCTGGGTGGCTGGGGGGCTGAGGGGACTGGGGAACTCCAGATGCAGGCACAGGGCAAGGCCGGGCCCGCTTGAGGATGGGCCCGGCCTTGCCTTGCTGCATGCCTGCCACCCTGGCGGGGTTGAGAACACTGGGGCGCCGCCATCTTTGAGGGCATGGAAGTCAATTAGCATATTCCCTCCTTATTGGTTGTGGGTGCCACCATCTTTGAGGGCGTGACAGTCAATTAGCACATTCCCTCCTTATTGGCTGTGGGTGCTGCCATCTTTGCGAAGGCATGAGGGTCAGTTAGCATACTCCCTTTTTATTAGATAGGATGTGACTTACATTGTAAGAACTGAAAAGGGGCTAAAGTCAGTTCTAAAAATAATCCAGCAGTACAGCATATCATATTGACAGAAAGCAGTTTTCAAATTTTAATGAAGCTCATTGATGATCTATCTACATAATAAAAGCCTAAGCAACTGTTATGGTGGAACGACCAGAACGGCCAGTCGCTATGATGCACACTGACCACCAGGGGGCAGTTGCTCAACGCAAAAGCTGCCCCTGGTAGTCAGTGAGCTCCCACAGCAGGAGTGCCATTCAGCTGACTGATGGGTGCCAGACACCGGGCTCACAGCTGCTGAGCACAGCTGCAGCAGCGCAAGCCTCTCCTGCCTCTGCGGCATCATGCTACTGAGTGGCAGCTGCAGCAGGTGCAGCAGGGCAGTGCCCAGCCTGGGCTTGGGCTCCTCCCCAGCTTCCTGCTGCTTAGTGCACCTACTACATCCCTAGGGGGATCCGGGACCCCTCAGGGTATGTCAGACTGCCGAATCAGGCTGAAACTGGCAGTCCGACATCCCCTGATGTATCCTGGATTGCAAGAGGACACAGGCCAGGCTGAGGGACCCCACTGGTGCACGAATCCATGCACCGGGCCTCTAGTATCTTAATGAAGTGGTATAGGAAAAGAAGCAATGGGTCAGAGAAAGGTGCCCAGAGAAGGGGTTCTGGTCCCAGCTCTCCACCTAAATAATCTTAAGAAAAAAGGTTCTCTACATTTCTTGATGCCAACTTCCTCATCTGCAAATAAAAGAAGTTTTGGTGAGAATGCTTCTTTAACATTTCCTTTAATATCCCCATTCTCTGAATAAACAAAGATGCAGTTAGAAATGAATAGCAATTACATTCTAGTTGAGCATGGAGATGATAATTTTCAAAGCCCCATACTCACATGTAATCAATCATAAAATTCTTTTAAGGAAGAAATTGAAAAGCCTTAGACTACCACCTAGAATTTCGGGCGGTTCTTTCTTGGTTCTATGCTTTCATTCCTTGCAGGTGCTCATATCCAAGGGGAAAGAGGTGCTCGCCCATTGATAATGTGGCTTCTGTCAAGGTTTATGTTTCGCACTGTAATCTCTCACTGGAGCCATCCCTCTGCAGAGGAGCGATAGTGTGTGTGCCTCCAGTTTTGCAAGTGGTGCTGCTTCTCTGTCAGGCCTCCTGCTGCCGCCCAGTGTGTCTTCATTTTGGAAATATGAGCTTGGTTTCCCACTACTGCATCTCAGGCTTCTTGTCTCCTTGCTGAGAGCCATCACTAATCTATGCGTGCATATCCATACATGCTTCCATATGTACCACAGAAAAATATTGGTTTTGTTTGCTGCTTCTGCCACCTCCCTTGAAGACCCTGGGGGTGAGAAATGTGGCATCTTAAATTATGTTGTCATCTCATAGAGATTCAGTGTTAATGACTATGGGCTCTTACCATTTCAATACCACCTGAAGTCATCACTGAGAAGCAATTCAGCTCAGTAACAAACCAGTTCCTATCTTTGTAGTTCCACATACTTTCTGATGAAACAAGGGATCTGATTTAGTCCTACATTTATTCTGGTATTTATCATATCGCATTTTATTGAAATCTCAAGTTGTATATCTTTAGAAAAACCACAACTCCCCTATTTATTGTTTTATTATATAATGTTTTACTTGTAATAGCTTATATTATAAACTTTTTAATATTTTATCATATTTCAAAATATATTATTAAATATATGGATTTCCTAAAAATGTGCATTAGAGCAACTACTACATGGAAAACCAGGACTATTAGGAACAAATGAATACTAATGGATGAAATATATTTGAATGCTGTACTTCATATGTTTTTGTTTAAATTCACAGGAGAAGGGCCCCGCATACCAGTCTTCTGCTTTATAAAAGTTGAAATTACAAAAATATTTCCCAGGAGTGGTAAAGAAGGACAGTTAAAAAAGCAATTTTATGGACTGTTCATGTAACAATGTTGAGTATATGTTTTTAAATACCATAGGCTTCAAGTTTAGAAACGGCCTACTTTTTCTTGAGGTGGAAGTTGCCCCTCATCTGAATTTTCTTTTAATGAAAAAAAAATGAGTAATCACTACTTTATAATCTTTTAGATCTATAGGGCCTTTAAGATTCTCCTAGGTCAATTGCTTACTTTTTTATTCTCACCTGAGGAGAGAGGAGATTTTTTTCATTGATCCCTAGACAGAGTGGAAGGGGAGAGAAAGAGAGAGAGGAACATAGATGTGAAAGAAACACATCATTTGGTGGCTTCCCAAAGGTGCCCCAATAGGGGGCAGTGATCAAATCTGCAACCAGGTTCATGCCCTTGACCGGGAATCAAACCTGCAACCTTCCTGTGCATAGGCTGATGCTCTAACCACTGAGTCTTGCCACCCAGGGTGCCGTTTTTTTTTTGTTTTTTTTTCACATGTGAGAAAACTGAATTTGGATTACATAGAATTTTATTTAGACTGAATTTGTAGTGTGTATTTTGCCCTAGGCTTTTTTCTGACTCAAATATTGTTCTAGAGTTTCCCAAAGGTAGATAATTTCCTTTTTTCATTTTATTCGGGTAAAATATCATTTTAAAACACACATTAAAGAAAAACTAACTTTGCTCTAGAAACAAATAATAATTATACTTAAATTTCTGTTATGTTAAATTTCTATAAATTTCCCTTAGCCAGTCTTTCAAAATATATAAATTTGTGGATAAAATACTACTTCAGGAAAATGATTCAAGAGTAAAAGCATCAGTGAAGAATTAAATTTCCCTTCGGATTAACTTGTTCCAATCTTAATGAATCTTTAACATTTAAAAACTAGTTTGAATGTTTCTCAAATCCACTGCACTACTGAATTTTCACATCTCCTATAATTTCCATATTCATTTGATTTTTAGAGAGTTCTATTTACTAGACCCCTGGGTAAACACAGGGAATATTCAGGCTGGTTCTTATATCTAGAGATTTGACATTAGAACACCATAAAAATTACAAATCAACATATACATACCCGCATAGCTTGTAATGGAACCTTGTTGGTAATTTGGTAGAATCATGACTTGACTGGAGACCAGCCATCTTACTTCTTATGCAAGAAGAAAAAGATATAAGTCCAAATGCCAGCAGTGGGGATCTCTAGACTTCCTCTAGGACTTACTCTGTTCTCTAGAGCGTATCTAAAATACTCATATTCCCCTCAAGATTCATGATACTATTTTTAAAAATATGTTTTTATTGATTTTAGAGGGAGAGGGATAGAGAGATAGAAACATCGATAAGAGAGATACATTGATCAGCTGCCTCCTGAATGCCTCCTACTGGGGATTGAGCCCATAACCCAGGCATGTGCCCTGACCTGGAATCGAACCATGACCTCCTGGTTCATAGGCTGATACTCAACCATTGAACCACACCAGATGGGCATGATACCATTTTTTGTCAACCTAATTGTTATGTGATCTGATTTTGTTTCTCATTCTGGAGACTTAGGAACGTTCTTTATATGTTATCCACGAGAAGTGTATATACTGATTGAAAGAGGAGAAAATTCTATATGATAGAGCTTATTATTGTTCTTTAAACCACACAGAATAAGGGAACATAGCCTCCAACAGAACTATTTACATCTAAGGTATAAGAATGTTTATTTAAAATAATTTAAAGTAAATTTAAATATCAGGACCTTAAAACATTTTAATTTAAAACAATTCTTTTTCCTAAGGACTTTTAAAACCAGCCATGCATTATAGCAGTTTTTTCTTTGACCTTGTCTAGATAGGTAAACTGGACTTAATGGAAATTTTATTTTTCTACAAGCTGTTGGTTTCATCTAGCTTAAACGCAGGTCTGACATTACTGGAGGAAATATGAGCTATTGGAGAGCAGCAGAACCTGCTCCCACCCCATTCATCATTATGCCTGTGTTTCATACCAGTTTATGAGTGTTGTTAACAACCAAACTCTCCATTCAATTCAGATTTTTTCTGCTCTTTAGCCATCAGAGAAGTACAATTAAATTTGGAGATGGTCTGAAACTATTGTTAAAAAAGAAAGAAAAAGCTACAATAGAATAGCAAAGTGTTCCACTTTATATTTAAAAGTTTTCATATGCCCAGGCCTACATTTTATGAAATTCAGTTTCCCTAGTTTTATGCACATTATATGTTAGTAATGATCCCATTTGGCATGTGCTATTTTAACATGTTAATTAGCTACAGTTATTAATAGTATTAGTTTTCACCTTCTATTTCAGAAGCCCCTTCCTCACTAGTCTCTTAAAAACATTTGCCTTCCTTAAAACCTATGTGTTTCAGAGTGTTTTCCATACAATTCTCAGGAGAACACTAGTTCTAGGTTATGCTCTGCAGTAAAAGAGGTTTCCAGAGTCAGGTAACTTTGGGAAACACTGCATACTATATTCTACCTTTTGAAGACTTGTACATTAGTATATTAAAGGATTTGAGGAAATCTACAGTGACAATATCTGTTCATAACATAATTTTTAAAGGTAAAAATAAATATTTTTTTATTCTTATTTTTTTAAGTTTTTTTCTTTATTTTATTTTTTTCTATCAACATTTATGTCCCCTATATCCTCTACCACTACCACTTCCACCTCCCTTCTCCCTGCAGTCACCACACTGTTCTCCATGCCCATGCCTATTTTTTCCTCTTTTTTCTTTCTGTTTTGCTTGTCATTCAGTGTATTCCAACACCTTGCAAGGTGGCTGGAACACAGTAGGTTCTCAAAAGTATTGATTGAACGAATGAATTAAATAATAGATGGATGGATGTGAAAAATTAGAATTAGACCAAACTCTATATGACTCTAAAACTTGGACATTACTTTAGTCCCATGCTACCTTTCATGGCTCCTTGTCATCTATGATGAGGGAAAAAAGGACTGCAAAGTGTGGCAATGAAAGCCTTACACGAATTGTACCAGTTTGAATTTCCAGTATTGTCTTCTACTACCTCCATTACATCTTGTAATGTAACATTTGACCTAAGCTATGCTATTCAAGTCTGCTAAACTTGCCATGCTCATTTTCTTTACCTTAATATAAACTTCAGTCACATAGGAAGTGTGTTCCCTTGTCCTTGCCTACTAACAGAATTTCTCAACTGGATGCACTACTGTCAACGAGGGAGTTATCTGGAACTATTTTTGGTTCTCACAATGTGACTATGAGCTCTATTAACATATAATGAGGAGTTCAGAGATGCAAAATGCCTTGCAATGCATGGGAACATCCTGCCTAATAAAGAATTATCCTAAATACCAAATGGCAAAAACCTAAATGCCAATAACAATGACACTGAGATACAATGCCTATCAAACTCAATCAAGTCAATATTATGTAGTCATGATTAGCACTAGTGATACCTAATTTTTAATTCCAGCTGTGTCACTTACTAGTTATATTCTTTGAGTCATTTAGTCTTTTGGAACTTCAGCTTTTTCATGTGCAAAATGGGTTTAATAATTCCTTTCAGCAATATGGAATAGAGATGAGAAAAACAAAATGCTAGCATACAGGAAATTTTTAATAGGTAGAAGCTATTCTTAATATCACGAATCCAGCACGAAGGCAAATCCTCCTTGGAGCTCTCCCTGCTACCCTGGCTGAGGCTGTCCTTTCATTGTTCTCAAACACTCTTTTTAGTCAAGAATCTTCCAGTTTTAAGAAAAAGAAACTTGTTCAAGTCATCTTTCCAGGAAAAAAGTTAGCTCATGGACAAAATATCAGTTAGGACTCTACAAGTGACAGCAAACCCAAGTAAAACTGACTTAGTAAAGAAAATACATTAGTTCACATAGTTCCGTGGTCTGCAAACTGCAGGTTGCGAGCCACATGCGGCTCTTTGGCCCCTTGAGTGTGGCTCTTCCACAAAATACCACGGCCTGGGCGAGTCTATTTTGAAGAAGTGGCATTAGAAGAAGTTTAAGTTTAAAAAATTTGGCTCTCAAAAGAAATTTCAATCGTTGTACTGTTGATATTTGGCTCTGTTGACTAATGAGTTTGCCGACCACTGACATAGTTTATAGTGTAGCATAAACTTCATCTAGACAAGTAAACTCTGTGAGGATAGAGCTTCTGTTTATCTTATTTATTTTTGGCTTTATTCTTATGCTTCATATGGCACCCTCAGGCAAATCAAAATTCTCACACTGTGGTCACAATGGCTGCTGCAGATGCAGATCTCATATCCTTACACCAACTAATGCTGGAGAAGGGAATGACTAGTAGGTCCCAAGGAAGAAATAACTTCTCTCAGAAATTCCTTGCCTCTCATAGGCTTATGGAAATATTATAGATCCTAAACCAACCATAGGGGCTAGTGTAAGGGTTAGAAGTATTTGGGTAAAACATTATTTGCTTTAAGACAATGAGAACTCAGCCCTGAAATTAAGGTAAAACAACTCTCCACCTCTCTCTTCCAAAACACAGGAGAATGGGAGGGAGTGATTTCTGTTAGCAAGAGGGAGGGAAATGAGACAATGTGGTACAAAATATGGCCACTAGGGGCTGTGGCTTAGATTTTCTCCAGATTAGAATAGGTAGGCAGGAACTTGCAAATATTACTTTAATACAGTAATACCTGGTATAAGGGCTTAGCCCTATTTTCGGCTCTGAGGTTGTAACTAATGTAAAAATTAATAACAGAAACCTCACTTAAAATGGAGTTAGGAGGCTAGGAGAGAGAACTGTCATACAAGTGTCACTCAGTGCACCCTGCTGACCCCAACAGGAAAACAGGTACTTGGCAACTCAGACAGAAAGTACTGTACTACTTTGCTACCTCAGCAAGAGGGAGAAAAGATTCCTCCTCACCCAGTAACAGTTCAGCCATTGGGAAACTGTCATAGCTCAGCCAATGAAAAGCCACCATACTCCAAACTTTCAGTTCCCTGCAATGAATGCTTTGTTTACAACAGCTCCTCCCAAGTCTATAAAAGATCATTCCTCTCCTTTGTTTCTCTGGACTTGCACATAGTTTGCCATTAGACCCAATGTCCCAAATTGCAATTCTTTTTAAAAAAAATATATTTTTATTGATTTCAGAGAGGAAGGGAGAGGGAGAGAGATAGAAACATCAATGATGAGAATCATTGATTGGCTGCCTCCTGCGTGCCCCATACTGGGGATTGAGCCAGCAACCCGGGCATGTGCCCTGACCTGGAATCAAACCATGACCTCCTGGATCATAGGTCAACACTCAACCACTGAGCTATGCTGGCTGGGCTGCAATTCTTTATTGTTCCAAAACCCATTGTGCTAGAGAAATATCTGGATGTCTGTTTAAGGTCAATTCCTGGAAAAAAGGGCCCCCATTTCCCCACATGGGAGCTCATCTGCAGATGTTGGAGACAGCAGAACATAAAGACAATTAATACCTAGAGGGCCCCTGACTATGAACGATTTACTTGTTTGTAAGTCTATTTATTTAGAATTTTAAAGATAACACAACCCACCACTATCAGTATGTGTCAATGGTGGGCAGACTTGCTATGGTTTTTCTCCCATATGTAACTTTTTTGCCATTCTAAAAGGCATATAGTTTTTGGTGTGTGTGTGTGTGTGTGTGTGTGTGTGTGTGTGTGTGTGTGTGTGTGTGTTTTGGAAACTCTATGTTTCAAATTGTGGAAAAAGTGCCATGCTAGGAGAAGTACATGGTGCCTTAGCAGTGCTGAAAAATAATGGCACTAGATGGTTGGATAGATGCCAAATCTGAATCTTGATACAAGATTCAGGAAACAGAATATCAATAGCCTCCACTGAGAGAGTGACAGATGGAGCGCTGTTCTTAGAGGCGAGCAGTTTTAGGAGAGCAGGGAAGGCGAACATGGTTGCCGTACTTGAAGTCCTATATTTGCCATTATGTGCAATAACCCCTTCACCACTAAGCCAAACAAGGAAGCTAATATTAAAAATTTAAGATATTTATGTTTTACCTCTTCAAGTAGGTAATATTATTTTTCTCACATCTTTTCACCTTATCTTGTACACTCAGCTAGCATACTGGTGATACTTAGTATATTTAGTCATCATTAGTCATTAGTGAAATGAACCTAAATAAAAGGGTAAGGGTAAATTTTTGTAATAGAAATAATATTTCTCATCATTCCCTACACATTATTTTGTTTTTCTGTCACCCTGGACAAGAAATTAAGTCATAATAGTATAGCAGATTCTAACCCTATTTGGGGAGCTTAGCAAGAAATAATTAATCAGGTGATAAGAAGTAATAATGGAATTCATTTTAAATAAATTGTGGCAATAAACAATGGGATTTTTGCCGCTTTTAAAGAATGTATTTATGAAAGCTGAAAAGAGCCATACAATGGTCAGGGATATGACCAACACTTCAATATTACCACAAGGATCTTGGAAAAGGGCCCATGGAGACAAGCAAAATTCAGACCAGCTTGTCAAAATTTGCCTTACCAAACAGAAGTGAGTATCAGATCTATTTTCAGGGCTTCCTAGACAGTAACCCATGGGTGTCTTCATAGAGTCTATAAATACTGCTTTTTCTCTGCCCTGGCAATGGAATGCAAATTTATATATGTGTGACAAAGCTCATATTTCTGGGAAAGTGTCAACAATTTCCCCAAATTTTTAAAGAGATCTGTAACCTAGCAAAAAAAAAATTATTTTAATTTTTTAAATTTATCTTTATTGTTGAAAGTATTTTTGTTGTTGTTTTTTTCCCATTGACCCCTTCTCCTCCCACCTGTCACTCCCAAACATTCACCACACTATTGTCTGTGTCCATGGGCTATGCATATATGCATACAAGTTCCCTGGTTAATCTCTTCCCTCAACACCTCATCCCACCTTCCCTCTGAAATTCATCAGTCTGTTCATGGTTCTATGTCTTTGGATCTATTTTGTTCATCAGTTTATTTTGTTTATTAGATTCACATATGAGTGAGATCATGTGATACTTATTTTTCTCTGACTGGCTTATTTTGCTTAGCATAATACTCTCCAGGTCAATCCATGCTGTTGCAAATGGTAAGAGTTCCTTCTTTTTTACTGCCATGTAGTATTCCATTGTGTAAATGTATAGAAAACATTTTAGACCCTCTGTTCTATAGTTATTATGGGGGTGGGTGATGTGAAAAGTTGTGATTATAGGTATCTTAAAATATTATTTTACCTATTTAACCAATGGCAACTTCATCTTTTTTATAATTTTTTTCAATTACAGTTGACATACATTATTATATTAGTTTCAGGTGTATACCCCAGTGATTAGACATTACATAATTTACTAAGTGGTAATCCTGATAAATCTCATACATATATGACACCATATATAGTTATTAGAATATTTTTTTACTATATTTCCTATGGTGTACTTTGCATACTATTCTGTAACAAACAATTTTTACATCTTAATCCTCTCACCTTTTCACCCATCCCCTCAATCCCCCTCCCATCTAGCAACTGTCAAGTGGTTCTCTGTATCTATGAGTCTGTTTCTGTTCTGTTTGCTCATTTTGTTTTTTTAGATTCAATTGTTGATAGATATGTATTTATTGCCACTTTTTATTCATATTTTTATCTTTTTTCTTCATCTTAAAGAAGACCCTTTAATATATTTTTTAATTTTTATCTTTATTAAGTATTACATATGTGTCCTTATCCCCTCATTGTCCCCCCCCACCTCCCAACTCATGCCCTCACCCACCTGGTGTTTGTGTCCATTGGTTAGCTTATATGCATGCATACAAGTCATTTGGTTGATCTCTTCCCCATACCCCCACCTTCTCTTACCTTCTTTCTGAGGTTTGATGGTCTGATCAATGCTTTTCTGTCTCTTTAATATTTTTTATAATACTTGTTTATTAGTGATGAACTCCTTTAGCTTTTCCTTGTCTGGGAAGCTCTTTATCTGTCCTTTGATTCTAAATGATAGCTTTGCTGGGTAGATAAGTCTTGGTTGTAGGTCCTTGCATTTCATCACTTTGAATATTTCTTACCACTCCCTTCTGGCCTGCAAAGTTTCTGTTGAAAATCAGCTGACAGTCTTATGGGAGCTCCTTTGTATATAACTAACTGTGTTTCTCTTGCTGCTTTTAAGATTCTCTCTTTGTCTTTACCTTTTAGCATTTTAATGATGATGTGTCTTAGTGTGGACCTCTTTGGGTTCATCTTGAGATTCTCTATGCTTCCTGGAGTTGTACATCTGTTTCCTTCAACAAGTTAGGGACATTTTCTGGCATAATTTTAAAAATAGATTTTCAATTTCTTGCTCTCTCTTTCCACCTTCTGGCACCTCCATGATATAAATGTTGGTAAACTTAAAGTTGTCCAAGAGGCTCCTTACACTACCCTCACTTTTTTAGATTCTGTTCTGATAGAGTGTTTTCTACTCCATTATCTTCCAAATCTCTCATTTGATCCTCTGCTCCATCTTCTCCACTGTTGATTCCCTGTAATGCATTCTTCATTTAAATAAATGTATTCTTTATTTCTGATTGGTTCCTTTTTATGTTTTCTAGTTCCACTTTTATGTTGAAGTTCTCACTATATTTTTGTTGACGTTCTCACTAAGGTTATCTACTCTTCCTTTAAGCTCATGGAGCATCCTTATAACCAGTGTTTTAAACTTTGCACCTGGTAGATTATTTGTCTCAATCTTGTTTAGTTGTTTTTCTGGAGTTCTGTTCTAGACTTTCATTTGGGACATGTTTCTTTGTCTTCTTATGTTGGAAGCCTCCCTGTGTTTGTTTCTATGTATTAAGCAGAGCTACTACATCTCATGGTCTTAGTAAAGTGGCCTTATATAGTAGGTGTTCTATAGGGTCCAGTGGCACAGCCTCCTTGATCACCCAAGCTAGGCACTTGAGGTGAACCCTCATGTGGGTTGTGTACATCTTTCTTTTGTAGTTGAGTCTTAATTGTTATTGGCATGTCAATGGAAAGGATTTAGCCCTAGACCAATCAACTGTAAGGACTGGCTGTGGCCACTGACAACCAACCTCCAACCAATGTGAAGGATCAGCTGTGTATGGACCCACCCCGCAGAGCAGGAACTACTTCAGTGGGGCTCTGGTGCCCCCTGACTCCACCCCTTAAATATATCACTTTTGGAGGTGATTGGGTAGTGGTGCTTCGATGTGGTCTCAAGCTGTCCACTGAGTGTTATAGCTCAGGGGCTCCCAGGGAGTTGCAGGCCAAGTTCAGACACAGCCTGTGTTCTGTCTGGGGCTACCTGGCATGTGCTACAAAGCAATCTGCAGATGGTTGCTACTTGTGCTGGGCTTATAGGTGCCCAGGTGAAGCCAAGCTATGAAACAAAGTCAGCTGCTGCTAGTGCTGGGCCTGGGGCCACTTAGCAAGAGGTATGGGGCATACTGAGGCCAGATGCTGCTTGTTTAAGAGATTTTAGGAAAATCCAAAGCATAAGCCAAGACAGGCCATTTGTATGGAAAAGCAACTAGAAACAGCTTGGGAAGGCCTCAACATTGGGTGGGACAGGGCTTCAGGAAATCACCAGGGTGGAGCAAACAGTGTGAGCCAGGTTGATGCTTTCTCAAATATGGTGTCTGTCTACTGGCTCTGTGGGGGAGAGGGCTCATCAAAGGAACAGTGGCCTCAAAATAAAACAAGAAACAATGACTTTTGCCAGCACTTCTTACTGGCAGAAAGTTGCCCCCTGGCTCTCACCCTGATACCAGACTTCCCCATATATCTTTGGTGCCTTTTGAATTGCTGCCCCAGTGCAGGAATTCAGATGCAGTGAGTCTAAGTTTGTCCATGTGCCTGTGTATGAGCCCCTTTAAGAGGAATTGCCTGGGACTCCAGCAGCTCTCCGTCTTACTTGGCCTCAATTCCTGCTGGTTTTTACAGCCAGAAGTTATGGGGACTTCTCTTTCTGACACTGCAACTCTGGGCTGAGATTCTGGTGTGGGGCTAGGACCCCTAGCTCCTCAGGGGGGACTTCTGCAGCCAAGATATCCTTCCTGACTTTTATTCTCCACATATAGGTATGGCACCAGCCTGTTTCACATCTTTGCTCCTCCTATCAGTCTTGATGTAGCTTCTTCTTTCATTTCTTAGTTGTAGGATTACCATCCAACCAGATTTCAAGTGGTTCTGAATGATGGCTACTCTGCAGTTTACTTGTACTTTTGATGTGGTTGAAGGTGAGTACCACATTTACCTATGCCATAATCTTGACTGGAAGCTGGCAATTCAAAATTTCTTGTAAATCACTTTACTCCTGTCTCACAGTCCTTGAGCTTGCTGTTTCTTTTTCTTTTCTTTTTTTTTTTTTTTTTTTTTCTGGAATGTTCTTTATCTTGCTATCCACTCAACTTTTTCTCTCACTTCACACTTCTATTTTAAAAGTCACCATCTGCTAGGAAGCCTTCTTTGGCCCTCTCACACTATTGAAGATCTCAACCTCAACTGCCTTACCTGCTTCATTTTTTCCTCATCTAAAATATAACATTTATTTACTTAGTTTATTGTTTTCCCTACTAGAATGTATATTCTCTATAGGCAAATATTTTTGTCCATTTTTATTCAATGCTATATTCCCAGTACACCAAATAGTACCTGGTATATAGTTGGCACTCAATAAACATTTGTGGGATATGTGGAAACTGCATAACTGGGTTGCCCTATACTTGTCACCCACCTTTTAAGTGCTATAGCTTGCAAAAAAAGAAGGGCATCCTACTTTTTATTAGTTCTAGATCCCAAATACATAATGTTTATGTTCTATATGAAGTAAAATATTTGTATTTTAATTCAGAAAAAGAGAGCATTAAGTAATTTAAAAAATATATACAACTTTGGCATCAAACAGATCTATATTTATTTCCTGGCTCTGCTATTTATACATTATAAAATATGGATGATACCTACCTTGTATAATTCTTGTGAGGATATAAACAATTGACATATATTAATGTTCAATCAATGGTCTGTCTTTTTATTGGGGTGATAAAAGACAGAGAAGATGCAACAATGAGATTGACAGTTGGGACAACACAATTTTTATGACTAAAAATATCTATGTCATAGAGCCATACAAAGGGCAATACTTCCTATATTTTTGTTTCAAATAGTAAAATCTTGCCATTGTTTAGTGATCTTGGTAATTTCATACTACTTTGGCTAACTTAAATAATTTTTTTTCTTTTTGCTACACACTAATTTTTTCAAATGATTTAGGGCTAGTTTCTATGTCAGACTTTATTTATTATTTTATAATTCAGGCAACATGACTTTTGACTTCAGCAATTTTGTTTATGATGCCAAATACTGAACTACATTAATAGAAATCTATTTTGGCCAATTATTTTATTCTCATTAAATTGTATAAATACATATTTCCCTGAGAAATATAATCAGGTGTAGTATTCCTATTTGCATCTTTTGCCTGAAAAGTCTCCTTTGGGAAAATGTAATGACTATTTATTGGAATTATTTTCAGTAGGTGGTAAAAATATCATACTCAGCAAATTTCCTTTCTCTATTTTAGGTTAACAAAGACAAAGGGCATGCCAATATTTGAGGTTTTAATTATTTTTAATCCATATCAGAGAAAAAATGAGAGCAGTTTGGATTAAGTAACTTT
This sequence comes from Ia io, assembly GCA_025583905.1. NCBI lineage: Eukaryota > Metazoa > Chordata > Mammalia > Chiroptera > Vespertilionidae > Ia > Ia io. Next base: position 50,230,973 of record JAJQQW010000003.1, read on the forward strand.
GTTAGATAAATGTATAAATAATAGGCATCAAACATGTATTAATCTTATTTTCATTTGTGACAGCCTCTCAATGACCCAGGGGCAGGGATATTCAATACTACAAAAGCTATGAACTAGACCTAGAGCGCTTTGTGCTCCTAATGATGAGATTATCCTCATCGGCCATCACCTAGGGCCAAACATCTGGAAATTAAGTAAGTTACTCATGGCAGGCCCTCATCTCCTCTGTCAAATATATTTTTCTCTTATTAGTGCACTTTTTTCTTCCTGACATCCCAAGTCCCAAAGCCTCTTTGGTGGAGAATATGGTTCTAACAAAGGAAAAGAGGCACCCAAGTTTTGGAGTTTTCTTGTGTTACCTCTCTTAAAGGCATTTTTGTTTAAAAATAAATCTGTGAGAAAAGATTAATGGTCAAATAAAATATTGAACTAGCAAGAGTATAAATGTGCAATGTTGGAGGCCAACTTTGCATCTCAAATCACTTCAGATAGACAAGCACCTTCCTAAAAAGCTAGTTATACGTATTCTGCCAAACTTCTCACTTTGTAGTACATCTGATGGCTTATTTAGGAATGTCTCTTTAATATATTCTTAATCACATTTTTTGTATTCATTTGGTCTCTTTGGTATACACACTCCTCATTTCTATGTATCTTTCCAAAGGAGTAACTATATAATTCTGTAAAGAGTGGACACATGCTCAATACCTGCTCAATAAATGTATGGAAAATTAAATTGAATAAGCATTGACTGCCCTCAACTGCCTTCCCTCCCCAGGCAGCAGATTTGAACCAATTAGCAACAGTTTTCAATGCACTTGTATAATGGATACAGCTAATACTTGAAGTGTTCAGTTGATCACATAGTCGTGTATCCATTTATTTATCTATTCATTTAATTAATATTTACTGTATTTCTACTATATGCAAGGTGCTGGAAATATATGGACAAATTAGATAGAATCCCTAGTCACAAGAAGCATATAATAGTAGTAACTCCATATAGAATGGTGACTCATAGGTTAGGTCAAATGTTAATTTCTAGTCATTAAAGAACAATTTGATATTTAAATATATAGGAACAGTACATTGATCTTCACTTGTGCCAAGGAAATAATGGCATTATGAGTACCAAATAGGAACTATGAAATGCCCCACACAACTACTTTCTTTCCTGAAATTCAACTAGATGAAGTATTTGATTTCATTCATTCATTCAGTAAGAAAAGCAATTATCAAGCAACATATTATGCTTCAGGCATTATTCTAAGAGTTGGGTATACAATGATAGAAAAAAACATCAGAAACAAAGAAAAAATGAAAGGTGTTTGAAATTATTAAGCTTGGGAAGTATGGACTAATATACATATAATCAAATAACTATAAAATTAATAAAAACAAGGGTGCTTTTTTGCTTTTTTGTGAAATGAATGAATATTAAGTGAGATTAAAATTTAGGGTTTTTTTTTTTCCTCATAGACATGTAAGGGCATCCTGTGCTACTTGTGAACACAATGTAGGATAATGCAAAAGCTATTTCAGAATATATCTACAGCAACACCAAGGGTAGAATATAATTCTTACTAAAAATCTAATGTTTGTATCTATTCAAACAAGAATCTCAACTTTTTTGACTAAATTGAACAATAGTTTTAGCAAATTCAATGAAAATACTAAATAAGTAATTTGGCTGGATTTATTAGCTTATTTGAGTGGTAACTCGAGATAAGTATTTCCACTATTTGTATTTATTATATAGATACTAAAACTTCTCAGGTCCTTGCTTAATTTATTGACAGAATTAAATTAAACATACCACTAAGCCAAAGATATATATATATATATATATATGCAAAATTAATATTTCCTTAAATATTACTTTTATTTTTTATGTTAGCTTTTTCCATACAAGAAGGCATAGAACTTGTCAGTGTGCAACATCTAATTTTTTACTTTTGGAATTCTGAGGATTATTGTCCTGTTGTATTGACATTTCATTTACATCATAACTACCTTTGCATTATTCAAAATAAAGGGAATGACTTCTCTTATTAATATGTCTAACTTATTTTTAAAAACCTGATTTGCATCTTATTTATGTTGTTGCACCATAGTATATAGTACCAAGATTACTTTTTTTATCGTAAGGTTGAACCCTCCTAATTTGTCAAATCTGTTATCTGAACAAGTTGAATTGCCAGCTTTCATCTCAATTTCTTGACTGCTGTTTAAGAGGATTAGGAGCCTTAGTGGCCTTCACCAGGGTGGCTAACAGGAACAGGCACCATGGCAGCTCAGATCCAAAATCAATGACCTGAGTCTGATTGACTGAGTCTCAATTCCTCTGTGGAAACAGCCTTATGCTGGTCTACTCTACTTACACAGACCAAGTCAGGCAGAAACCAGCAGCGACCTCTTCCTTTTAACTTCAAGTATTAGGGAGGGAATAAGAAGAGAGCAATAACAACAACAAAAATATCAAGACATGGGAATGTAAAAGGATGTTCTTTGTACCAAAGAACTAAGGTGATTTCATCATTTTGCTAAATATCCAAGTTCTCCAATTAAATAGTCTTTTAATTTTAATAGTACTCAGAATAACCACTTATCATCATCTCATTCTTATTTTCTTCTTCTAGTTTTAGTAAAACAAATTTACAAATCCAAACACCAAACCAAGCCTTCCATTAGAAATCTTTTCTTTCATTCTAGGGAAGTTACAAAGTTAGAGGTATGGGGAAAAAAAGAGTTGATTTGATTTTGAAGGTGTTCCTACAGGAAAGAGACATACATTTATTTTATTTAAAGGGGGATTTTTCCCCCTGAGAAAATTTATTGTCTTAAAAATGGTTCTAAGAAATTTAGATCTGACACTAAAATAGTTCTATTAGAAGTTATGCAACTTAAGTTACTGTAATCACTCAAGAAATTGTGGAGCCCATTGGCAAACACAATTCCTTTAACTCTCAACAATTGGGCAACATTTTCTGGAAAGAAGAGAGTCCCCAGAGAACAACAGTATTTTATATTATAGAATTAGAGTGCTTTAGAGATTTGCAAACCATCTTTTGCAACCCTCTAATTACAAAGGTCATAAAACAGAAAACCAAAACCGTTAAGGAACTTGTCCCAGGTCACAAACCAATTGAAAGTCTTAAAATTAAGAGTGAAAAGCTTGATGCAGAAGATTTTAAGAGACTTTGAAAGAGCTGAAAATTTACATTACAGATATTTTCATCTTATTTGGAATATCATTATGATCATCTTGTCAACAATTCTAATTTAGATGTTGTAATTCATTTTAATCATGATTTTGTAACATAAGTACATATTTGTGAAACATCCTAGGTAGTTTTAAGCTGATGGCAAGTGAGGCAGAAAAGGGATTTAATAAACAGGACACAATTTTTAGTGAAGGTAGTTTGTTTTATCTTTCTATCTAGAACCTACCTGTTAATGAATAATAGGATCTTTCCATGCAGTGTGTAAGTCTGCTCCCTGAGAGCTGTTCTTTTCACTAAAAAGCAAGACTGACACTGAGGCTGTTTTAAAGGAGATAGTCCTTATGTTAAAACAGTAATAATTCTGAATAACTTTTTATAAAAATAAAATTTTATAAAACCTTAATTATTTGCCTTTTGTCACTATGAAGGCATTTTGCAGTAGAATAACTTAGTAACAAGTGAAATTTGGAATAAGTCAGCATTCTCATTAAAATAAAGTTATCTGGTGTTTCTGAGAACCATAAAACAGCCATTGAAACCTGAAGCTTCAGAGAAGGAAATCTTTATTGTAATAAAGGAATCAGCAACATTGTTTATAAGCATCATTTCCATGGCAAAAGATTAGTTCATTCAATAAGAATCTTGCAACATGGTGCCAGCACGGGTGCAATAAACTTTATGGAATGGCTCATAAGATTAGACTAATTAAAGATAATCTAATTTGGACAATTTTATCTTCTGGGAAAGAAATGTGATGTCATCCTTGAGGAAGAGACAATGTTTGCTCCCCGGGGATGTGCAAAAAAAAAGAAAAACCACAAAAAAAAATCCTTATAAGATATGTGCAATAATAAGAATTAGGGTTGATCCAAAGACAGTCTTAGATCTACCCATTGCCTCTCAAAAGATCCACCACATAGACGGTTAAGCCCCATAATTATCTCCCCTATTTGTGACAAGCGTGAGCTAATCAGTCTCTGAGGGAGTTTTCCAGCAGATTCTGAGGAGAGTGTGTGCACTTCACATTGCTCATCAAGCTATTTTGTACTCAGAAACGCAAAGAACTGACCAAAGTTCATTATCCTCATCTAGACCAGAATTAATTCAAATTAAGAAAAATATACATTTTTAAAATGTTCAGTGCTTATGATTTAGAACAAAGAGTCTTCACTATTTTTATAATAGCAACATAGGTTCTAGCTGCCTATAATCCCATATTAAAAGATTAGAAAAAACATCTGAAGAAATCAGAGAGTGTCTAATTGAGGTTCTTGCCTTTAATCCTGCAAGCTGACTCCCTCTTGGATATCAAGATCTGTCAGTGATGAGCCAGGGGAATTCTGTAAGGAAAAAGCAACTATGAGGAATATAACATATTCTTTCCTACTTAAGTAATAAAAAGGGAAAAACACAGTTGGTGATATCAAAACATAAGCCAACAAAAAAATTAAGGGAAACACCCCAAATGAATTTGTAAATATAAGCTAATAAAAAGTAAAGAAGTAAGCTTGGTATTGCTTTTTCATAATGTTTAAAACCATTGTGCAATATAGAGTATACAAATAAATAAATAAAAATTCTCATGGAAGAGTAAACATAAAAAGTAACAATAAAAATGAATCCACACTCTTAATACATTTTTTATTTAATAAACATATTTTACTTGGATATTGATTGTTAAGGTATTCATTACCTGATTGTCTCTATATAATTCTATTCATTCATCTTGCCAGAGAATTATATGTTAATAAGCACTTTTCCATCAACACTAAGAAATGTCACTGTGAGACAAAGTTTTTCTGCATGGCTATTATGTAATTTTGCACAATACAGTTTAGAAGCTTCACTTGTTGATAATTAACATTTTATGCTTATTTACTAAAGCACAGAAAAATTAGATGACAGTTTATGAGCAGTAAGTTAAATTAGCATAAAAAATGGAGTTTATTTTGTTTAGAGAAATACAAAATCTTTTATAACAATAAAAACAGTAATGAAGAAAAAGGGAAAGAAAATAGCGTACTAAAATCAAGATATACTTTTTAAAATATAATGTTTTAATCATAAAGTGGGATCTGTACTTTCCTCAATATTGGCTTAGAAATTGATATAAAATTTAAATTATGCAAGAATTATATATAATAATATATGTATATGTGCATCATAAACATATTTTCTTCAGTCTATTATGCATTCATACTTTAAAAGGGTTAATTTACTACATATTAGGTAAGTTTTCTTTTATTTCCATCATAAATTCATATGTAGAAACATCATTTAAAATATTTTAATAGTCATTTTAGCATTTTATTAATAATCTTCTTATAAAAGATGTCTCTTTTTGTAGTAAACTGGAGGGATGACAAAAGCCTTTAGGAATCATTCCATAATACAGAGAAACTTGGAAATGAGCATGAATATGGGAAAATGAAATCTTGATGCCTAAGTATAAACTCATCCCCTCCCCAATAATAATCAATCAGGCATCAATATTCATTTTAAAGCTCTCCAGGAGATTCCACTATGCAGCCAAAGTTGAGCTCCAACCCTCCTCTCTACCTGGAAACTTAGAAATAAGTCTTAAATGGTTCTGTAGAATTGGACATTTCTAACAGGGCAATTCAATGGTTCCTTTTGCCTCAGGTATCATTTTTCACAATTATGGATTATTAGGGGTCCTGAAGAGTTTTTGTTTATGTGGGTTATATCTCTTGACTTTTACTGTACTAGAAATTAAAACTGTGAAGTTTAAAATTATTAATTAATTAATTTAAAACTAAAAGCAATGAACCCATTGCACATTAATATAACTTTTATAGAATAATCATTGTATTTTGTAAAATAAAAACATCAGTGAGAGAAGTACTAATGTTAAACATTTTTGCAAATCTCCTTAATGTGTGGCTTAGTAAAAAAGGCAGCTCAATTTTCCTATCTATTTCTGTATTTAACCTATTGTAATAATATAAGTCTGGAAAAGCTCACTGTGCTCTTATGAGAGAACGAGAATTTCAAAAAGGCAAATAACATCTTAGTACTATTATTAGGAAGAGGCACTTGAGATCTAATTGTGAACATGGGTTGGACACTGGCTCCAAAGGATTTCAGAGAGTTAGCCAATGTTTTATAGGCTACAGTAAAGCTTTTGACTGCATGCGTCATGAAAAGCTGTGGGTTGCTCTGAAACAAATGGCATTCTTCAGCATTTGATCATCCTTATATATAACCTATATCATGGACAGGAAGTCACTGTCAGAACAGAATTTGGAGCAGCAGAATGGTTTCCTATAGCCAAAGATGTTAGACAAGGATGCATTTTATTTCCCTATTTGTCTAATCTGTACTCAGATTATATCATACAAAAAAACTGGGCTAGACTCAGAGGAAGGAGGAGTGCAAATTGGTGGAAGAAATATCAAAAAACTAAAACCTGAAGATGACACCATTTTACCAGCAGAAAGTAGCAATGATTTGAAATAACTTCTGAAAGAAGTGAAAGAAGAGAGTGCAAGACTGCATTTGAACATTAGAAAGACAAAATTCATGACCACAGAAGGAATGCACAGCTTTAACATACAGTGGAGACACTGACATTGTTAATGATTTTTGCTTACCTTTGTCCAGTCATCAATTCAAATGGAGATTGCAGCCAAGAAATTAAGAGAAGGCTGAGACTCAGAAGGACAGCAATGGAAGAATTAGGAAAGATTCCCAAGAGCAAAGATGTGCCATTAGAGACCAAGGCTGAGATCATCCACCCCCTGTATTCCCAATTATTATGTATTGTTATGAAAGTTGGATAGTGAAGAAAGCTCATCAGAAAAAAAATTAATTCATTTGAAATATGGTGTTTTAGGAGAGCTCTACCAATACTGTGGACCATCAGAAAGATGAACAAGTGGGTCCTCAAGCAAATTGAACCCCAAACGTTATTGCAGGCAAAAATGGCAAAATGGAAGCTAACCTTCCTTGGGTACATCTTGAGAAGGCAGGGTTCTTTGGAAAAGACAATAATTCTGGGAAACATAGAAGGCAGCAGGAAAAGAGGAAGACCAAATATAAGATGGGATGACTTCATAAAAGAAGCCTGAAGTATGAGTCTACAGGGGCTGAGCAGGGCTGTTGAGGACAGGGCATGTGGACATCCCTCATTCATATAGTCACCAAGAGTAGAAGCTGACTTAACAATGACAAATAACATCCATTGTTATGAAAATTGTTTTAACTTTATATGCCTCCAGAAAGGGTTTTGAAGAGCCCCATGCGGTCCTTGGATCAAACTTTGAGAACTCCTGGCATAATGAAAGTAATCCCTACAGTATAGGTAAACATAAATATAGCAAGCTCTTACCCTGTAGTCCACAAAAGTTTACAACAAAGTAAACACTTGAATGTACAAAAGAAATACTTCCTGTTACCATTTGCTTGGTGATTTGTTAGGTATGGCAATCCAGATGCTATTTCAAAAATAGAAAATTCATCTTTTGAGCCAATTTAACTAGAATATTCCACTATTTCAAAGCAATAAATATCTGAAAAATATTATTCCTACTTTATATGATTTTTTCATGCTTCAAAGACCCAATTGTGCAGTCTAGTTGGTAAGACAGGCATACGTGAATGAACTTTAGAGAAGGTTTTGTGAGCTCAAAATTATACATACAATGAGTCACATGAGTAAAAACATATGTACAACTACTTTAAATTTGTTAAAATGCTCTCACTTTGCTATATATATATTTTTTTACTTATTACCATCTTAGATAGATATTTTACTTTTTAAGATGATAGGAACCAATGAACTCATATGCATATGTGCATAACCGAAGGACAAAGACAATGGGTGGTGAAGGCTTGGGGTGGGGGTGGGGGTGGGAAAGGGCAATGGGGGGGGGAAAGGCACATATGTAATACTTTCAACAATAAAGATTTATTTTTAAAAAAAGATGATAGGATATGAAGAAAGGGAATCTTTGTGGTAAGTGACTATTTGGCTTATCAATATGGCTATATAAAAATTTTTTAATTGATTTTTTAGAGAGAGAGAAAGAGAGATTGATTGGTTGCCTTCTGCATACGCTCCAACAGGGGATCAAACACGAATATGTGCCCTGACCAGGAATCGAACCCATCACTTTTTGGTGCACGGGAAGATACTCCAACCAAGTGAGCCACACAAGCCAAAGCCAGATTCTTACATAAACATTTATATTTATTCCTAAAAACTGTCAGTTATTGTTTTTGTGGTGCTATTTTAATTGTTACTTTGCACCCTTCTTTTTTAAAGGGAGATGACCTTCAAATTGAAATGATATGATATTTGATGTATTTCCTTTGACCTTAATAAAGTGTTTTCTTATTAGTTTATATTTATTTTGCCCTTTGTAGTCTTCTCTGCATATTCCATATTCTACACTACATATGCAACAAGAATGTCTATACATTCAATTTTATTCTTTCCAATTTTGATCAATGTTCACACTTATTATGGTCAGTTTTAATTCAAATTCTATTCTCCAAGATATTGGCTATTTCTTCACCTAATGTCATCAGCAGACTTAACAAGCATACCTGATATCTCATCATTCTGTTCATTGGAAAAATGTTAAATAGCGCTGAACTGGGAACTGACCTCTACAGAACACTTTTTGTTTTATTTCCCCCTTAACTCATTCCCCAAATGATACTTATAATCTGCATCTTTAGATGTGCTCCAGGTGAGGCTGGCCAGTAGTTCTTTGGTATGTAATATATTTCTAATAATTAAGAAATATTCTAATTGGAAACCTGTATAGATAGCAGTAGAACTCTTAGAGAACTGAATGTGCCTCATAAAAGGAGAGTTATGCATATGCATAAATTGGCTAAAATAGGCCCTTATAAGTGTAATACAAAGTCATGAAGCAAGGAAAAACACATACTGTACTGAAATGTCCATTACTTGCTTCAACCTTGACTAAAACACCCACAGGACCCATGGGAAATTAGCAAGAAAAATAGCATTTTATAAATCATTAAACTAAAGTTCCATGTAGCTATCCTATTGGTAAATTATGTCTAAATAACTTTCTTTACTTCTGTTTGTAATTGGAACAACATATTTAGTGAAGCCTCATTTTTTTTTTCTCTCCCCTGACCCTACCTCTAACATTACCCCATCCAACTGGACATATCACACACACACACACACACACACACACACACACACACACACACACACACACACACACACACACACCACCTTTTTTTTATTAAAGAAGAATACTAAAGTTTTTTGCTTGTGGTGTTTTTTTATGCTTATATCACCAAAATTTTAAAATATTGTTTTCTTGATTAATCAAACAATACTAGGATTCCATAATAATCACATATTAATGCTACTTCCTTGTCAGGGAAAGGTAAGAGAACAGTAAGGCAAATGGAAGTTTTACAAAACTTCACTAGGAAATAAAGTTTAGGATAGTTCGAAATTGTTATTGAATAAGTCAATGAATAATAATGATTTATTAATGTCGAATATGCTCTTAACACAGAGCTAGATGATCCTAAATATTATAAATTAACCTCAAATAGCTCTTTCTAGCACTAATAACTTAATTATGAAGACAAGAAAATAATCTATGTTGCCGACAAAAAAAGTAGGCATTTTTACTGCTGAACAGCACTGTTCAGAATGTATATCACGAGATTTTAGGGATTATTAGGAAGTAATGGTTTAATAGTAAAAACAAGTTTTTAAGTGAAAGACAGCACCTAAAGAAGGATTTGAAGGATGGGTGACAAGAGGATGGATGGAAAGCAAGTTGAGAACATCCCAGGTGATAGAAAAAGAATGCCTAAAAGCAGGGAGACAGTACAGAGTCACTCATAAAAAACAAAAGGCCCTAGATCATATTCTGTAGATGCATGTCTCACAAATGTTAGTGAACATGTGTTGTTTTCCCAGAATTCTGAAGGTGGTAGATTTTATAGACAAGTGCTCTGAACACAAACCAGAACAAAGAAGGCCAATCAGTTCTCTAAACTGCATAACAAATCATCCCCAAATTTAGCAGCTTACAACAGTTATTATATCAGCTTCATTGTTATCCTGCAGCAGTTTAAAGAATGGGTGGTTTTGGCTCAGGGTTCCCAGGAAGCTGTAATGAAATTACAGTCTGGGGCAATAGCCATTTCCAGGCTTGACTGAAAGAGGCTCTGCTTCCACTGTTGTCTTTTGGCAAGCCTTAAAGTCATTATCTAAACCCACTTCCATGGGTCTCTCCCCAGGACTGCCTCCGGGAAGGCAGCTGGCTTCCCCTAAAGCCAGTGAATCAAGACCGAGTAAGAGCACCCAAGACAGAAGCAGGTCTTTTTATAACCCAAACTCAGGAGCAAAAATTTGGGAGACAGAGATCATTGCAGACCATCTTTGATGCTGCCTATCACAGAAGACACGGTTGATATTAGGGAGGTGAAAGAAGAAATCTATACCCTCTCTGCCTCAAGCTCTTGGGACATAATTCTTATTTTACTATGACATAGAGCACAGTAAAGAAGTTGGGAATTAGGAAATAATAAAATTGAGGATACTATAGCTTATGAAATGTAGTTTAAACCCTCTTTCCTCATGTTATTTTATTTCTCTTTTCCTATTGGTTAGTCCAAGGATATAAAATAGATGTTGTTTCCTTTATCATTTTTCCCGAGATAATGGCAGGCATTATTAATCAGTCATGGTACTCTTTCACTGGGTCCAGATGTGACCTCAGAATCTTTCCTGGTACACTGTGCCAGATGTTAATAACCAACTGATCAGAGATGAAATGTAACTTTTATTCAAGTTCCAGCCCTTAGAAGAGAAATTATCAGCCTTCATGAATATGTGAGCACTTAATTTATTTTTTTAAATATTTTCTCAACAGAGTGATGAGGAAAAGGTAGCCTTTTAACTAAGTGGTGTTGGGTCAATTAGAGTTTAATAAAGAAAAAAAAGTTAAACTTGGCCTCTTCCTCACACCATATACAATTCTAGGTAGATGACAGATCTAACTATGAAAGGCAAACCCATAAAGAAAAATATTTATAACTATTAAATTGAAAAACTTTTATTTACCAAAAAAAGGCGAGCCACATGGGTTGAAATATATGGCACACATGTAAACAATAAAGAGCTTATCTCATATATATATATATATATATATATATATATATATATATATATATATATATATAAAAACCTACAGCTCAATATGAAAAACAGAGATAATCCAGTAGAGATAAGGGCAAGAAACTTGAACAGGGATCTCACAAAAGATAATATCTCAGTAAACAGTAAACTCACTAAAGATGACTGTGATGACCGGAAAGGTGAGCTAGGTGTTTTCTCAGGGTCGTGTACTGCGATGCAGAAGAATGAGCTACGCAGACCAGAAGATTTAAACAAAGGTGTGGAAAATTTATTACAAGCAGATTCAGACTCCCCACAAGGGGTGTGGGGACCCAAGAATGGGTTGTCCATTGAAGCCTTGTGGTCCAGGGCTATATATTTTCTACAAGCCTGCTCTATGTCTACCTGTGTCGTAACCTGATTGATTCCCTCAATTGTTTTTGCCCAGCAATGGACCTGAACTATCCCTGTTTCTATGTGTTCTTTCTCTGTTCCTATGCTGAACTTTCCTTGTTTCTATGTGTTCTTCCTCTGTTCCTATGCTGAACTTTCCCTGTTTCTATGTGTTCTTCCTCTGTTCCTATGCTGAACTTTCCCTGTTTCTATGTGTTCTTCCTCTGTTCCTATGCTGAATTTTCCCTGTTTCTGTGTGTTCTTCCTCTGTTCCTATGCTGAACTTGCTCTGTTTCTATGCGTTCCTACACCTTGTTGCTGCAGGCCCTCTCTGGTTTTCCCATGCCTCCTGCTTTGAGTCCAGAAGCATTTTATTATTTCTGCTTGGTTGGTTCCTGTGGTTAGGCTGCTCAAACTGCCATGTCTGCCCCTGCCTATGTTCCACCTGCCTTTGTTTTCTACTGGACCCCTGCCCTATCTGCCTGCATTTCAAGCTAACTCCTCTCAGCGGGATAACTACACATTCACTAGAAAAGCTCAAATGAAAAGCACTAACAATTTTAGTGTTGGTAATGATGTGGATGATGTCAATCCTCCATGTAATGTAAATGTTGGCTGGTTTATCTAATTAAGTGGCCATATACTTATGGCCCAGGAATTTCATTCTAACAGACATATAATATACTAGAAGCCCGATACACGAAGATTCGTGCTAGAATGGGCTTTCCTTTCCCTGGCTACCGGCACCACCTTTCCACTCCAGCCCACCTCTTTCTGCTCCAGCCCTGCCTTCCCACGCTGCCCAGAGGCCCTGAGAGACCAGGGGTAGTGTATGCAAATTAACTGCCATCTTTGTTGGGTTAATTTGCATATCACTCCTGATTGGTTGGTGGTGTAGCGGAGGTAGGGTCAATTTACATGTTTGTCTATTTTTAGGTAAGATTAGATTTATGGTGACATGTTTATGAAATACTATATATAACAATGAAAATGGAGGGGGGAATCTAAAGTTACATGCAACAATTTAGATTAATCTAACTGTTAGCTACATAAAGCTGAGCAAAAAAAAAAAAAAAAAAAGCCAGATGCAAAAGTATACATAGATTGCATGATTCCATTTATATAAGTTAACATATGCAAAAGTAATCTATGGTATTAAAGATCAGGATAGTGATTAATTTTGGAGAAAAAAAAGGAAATAGATGTTGGCAGAAGAATATGAGGGGCCCAAGCAGGAATTTCAGGGTACTGGTGATCTGTTTCTTGACCTGAATGGTAGTCACCTGAGTCTGTTCATTTTGTGATTATTTACTGAGTACTAGAGGCTCAGTGCGAGACACAGACCCGCTACACCAGCGGGACCCCAGACCTGCCATGCGTGAGTAGCTCGCCGACCCGACCAGCCGCACCACACAAGGCGCAGTGCAGTGTGAGCCACAAGCCTCATCCCGCCTCTGCAAGTGGCTCATGAGCCAGGGGGAGGGACCAAGAGGTGCTCCATGCATCTCTTGGTGACAGGTTGTTTGGTTGTTCCTGCGTTACAGTGCCATGGCCACTGGTCTTTTATAATATAGACTAGAGGCCCGGTGCACAAAATTCATGCACGGGGGGAGGGGGTTGTCCTTCAGCCCAGCCAGCACCCTCTCTGATCCGGGACCCCTCGAGGGATGTCTGACTGCTCGTTTAGGCCCGATCAAGGTAGGATCAGGCCAAACAAGCAGTCAGACATCCCTCTCACAATCCAGGACTGCTGGCTCCCAATTGCTCACCTGCCTGCCTTCCTGATTGTCTCTAACCTCTTCTGCCTGCCAGCCTGATCACTCCCTAACCACTCCCCTGCCAGCCTGATTGATGCCTAACTGCTCCCCTGCCAGCCTGTTTGCCCATAACTGCTCTCCCCTACAGGCCTGGTCCCCTTCAACTGCTCTCCCCTGCAGGCCTGGGTCCCCCCAAATTGCCCTTCTCTGCAGGCCTGGTCACCCCCAACTTCCCTCCTCTGCCGGCCTGGTCACCCCCAACTGCCCTCCCTTGCAGGCCTGGTCCCTCCCAACTGCCCTCCCCTGTTGGCCTGATCGCCCACAACTTCCCTCCCTTGCAGACCTGGTTCCTCCCAACTGCCCTCCCCTGCTGGCCATCTTGTGTCCACATGGGGGCAGCCATCTTGTGTGTTGGAGTGATGGTCAATTTTCATATTACTCTTTTATTAGATAGGATAGAGGCCTGGTGCACGGGTGGGGGCCGGCTGGTTTGCCCTTAAGGGTGTCCCAGATCAGGGTGGGGGTTCCCTTGGGGTGTGGAGTGGCCTGGGCGAGGGGTCTGTGGTGGTTTGCAGGCTGGCCATGCCCCCCAGCAACCCAAGCAGAGGCCCTGGTATCTGGGATTTATTTATCTTCTACAATTGAAACTTTGTAGCCTTGAGCTGAGGGCAAGGCAGGCCAGGGCTGTGGAAGCTTGGCTTCTTCCATCGCGGGGGGCAACTCAAGCCTCCTGCTCTCTCCAGCTCCATGGCTGCTGCCATTTTTGTTGGGATTTATTTATCTTCTATAATTGAAACTTTGTAGCCTTGAGTGGAGTTGGCCAGGGTGTGTGGGAAGCTTGGCTTCCTCCATTGCCGGGGAAACCCAAGCCTCCTGCTCGCTCCATGGCTGCAGCCATCTTGGTTGTGTTAATTTGCATACTTGCTCCTGATTGGCTGTTGGGCATGGCTTGTGGGTGTAGCGGAGGTATGGTCAATTTGCATATTACTCTTTTATTAGATAGGATAATATTTGCACTTCTCTCTATATGTTAAACTCTACTGAAAAAGTTGAAAATGTATACAAGGATATTAAAGGAAAGATTCTATGCTATTTAAGAAAATAACTCTACATTCCCATCAACCATGAGGTCAATATGACCATGGGTTGCTGAATGACAAGGAAATTAAGAAAATAGAGATTACAGAGTTTAAGGAATAAATATTACTTGAAACAAATACATGACCTAGTTTCTGAGCTGCAGCCATTTCCTGATAGCTTATTATCTCATCCAAGTGAAGAATATTCTTATAATATGCCCCAGTTGGAATTCTGATAAAACTTGCAAGTTAGATTCAAATTATATTTTATACACATTGATATTTCTCCTTCTTGACTTTTTGATGTGCAAGTCTGGCCACTTCATAAAGTTTGGTCCAGATTTAAGAACAAGCAGGAATGATAATTTAGGTGGGGATAAGGTACATTTCTTCTTATTTATTATCAAATTAGCAAACAAGCAATGCCAAGGGCATACTCATGATCAAGGATACGTGGAGGTATGTGGGAACTCAGGTCCCCAGGGCATCTTTGTTCCTTGTGGATGTGGACCTGAAGTTAATGGCCACTGCAGCCACAGAAAAGAGAGAATCACCAGGTCAAAGAATTATGTGTAGGCTCACCAACTTTTTATATCATCTTAAATGGAAAAGGAAAGGAAGAGGGAAATGTCAGCTCTCAGGGGTCCACTCTTTTACCATTAAACAAACATGGTTATATAATTTAGTTCCCTGGGGTTGGTGTAAAGGGTTATGCCTGAATGTATTACTGAGCCTGCTCCAAATTTCAGTGCCATATCCTTGGTTGTTGTCTACCACAATGGCTTAACATCATTTCTTCATTCACTTATCCTTTGTTCTTGAAATGTGTTTGTATAACCCAGGCAGGTATCATGTCTTGTAATAACCTGGCAATTGAAAGTTGAATGGAGCCGAAACCGGTTTGGCTCAGTGGATAGAGCGTTGGTCTGCGGACTGAGGGGTCCCAGGTTCGATTCCGGTCAAGGGCATGTACCTTGGTTGCGGGCACATCCCCGGTGGGGGGTGTGCAGGAGGCAGCTGGTCGATGTATCTCTCTCATCGATGTTTCTAGCTCTCTATCCCTCTCCCTTTCTCTCTGTGAAAAATCAATAAAATATATTTAAAAAAAAAAAAAAAAGAAAGTTGAGTGGAGTTCAGTTTACTCCCTCTAGAAATCTTTAAAACGTTGTCATATTCCAAAATATTTATCAAAAGAATTCTAAAATGTAGCGTGAGTATTTATCTTTTACCCAATTTTGCATTTTTCTTAAAATTTATAAGAAAAGTAATCTGTTCCTGGCCAGTTTGGCTCAGTTCAGCCTGTGGACTAAAGAGTCTCAGGTTTGATTTCGGTCAGGGCCACATGCCTGGGTTGTGAGCTCGATTCCCAGTGGAGGGCGTGCAGGAGGCAACTGATCAATGAGTCTCTCTCATCATTGATGTTTCTGTCTCTCTCCCTCTCCCTTCCTCTCTGAAATCAATAAAAATATTTAAATAAATAAATAAATAAATAAATAAATAAATAAATAAAGTAACCTGAAAAAATATAGATCTTCTAAACATGTTAAATTACTCTCAGCAAAGATCTGAAGAATTTTTATAAACGATGTGATTTCTATTGATTAAGTAATTTTCTAAATTCCTTTTTGGTTTTAAAGCTGAGTGCCTCAATAATTTCAATAGCATCTGATATTACAATAATTACCCTCGTTTTTCCCTAAAGGACCTAATGCATGAAAAATTTCTTAGAAGTACTCTTTCCATCTCAATTAATTCTATGTCTATGAACAGATTTAATTGTATGCATGGAGAAAGCAGTATTTAAACCCTAAAATTATGAATCTACAAATAGAAAGAATACTATAAGATAATCTTCCCTTATGGCCACAGACACATTTGACCCCAAATGAACAGCTGAGCTCAAACAGCAAAGTGACATAGCCTTGATGTTTACTCTATAAAATCAATTTTAAATGATTATTTTCAATGTAATTATCAATATTTTCCCCCATGAGTTTATTAATTTTTTCATAGATAAGTCTTTATTTTTAAATCTCTTAAAACAAGGACCCTAGGTATCAATTGCAATTAAAGCTAATAATGGACCTGGCATCTCCTTTGTTGCTTCATTAGGCAGTGAGTTAGTCTCAGTTTATGAGAATCAAGCTTCTGGGTCCTGAGGTCTGCATATAAAAATAGACCTTTTCTTATCCACTGTGGCATCTAGCGAGTCCTGAATTGTACTTAACCAACAATTTATTGAGTGTTGACTCTGTATCAGGCACTCTGACAGGTGCTGGGAATTAAGAGGAGAATAAGTTTCTAACTTCATAGAGAAGCCAGTTGGGAAATTAATGTTACAGTCGAGGTGAAAATTGATTGAGCCTGAACCAATGTGGTCAATACAGAGGGACAAATTCAAAAGGAAATAAAGCCAGGGGAGTTTGAGGAGTATATCTGATGTAAAAGGTGACAGAATTTGATTAAAGTGTTTATTTAAAAATAAAATAAGCAGTTAAAGTTAAAACTGCTGTTTTAGGAAAATCCAAAATGCCTGTCCCTTCAATAAAGACATTTCTTTAGTTCCTTTCAAATTTACATTTTCTTTGGGAATCTACATTGTTTGGCTCAAGAAATATTTCTGTAGTGAGAAGGAAAATAGCACATTATTATTGTATTATTTAGGAAGTAGTAAAATTGTTTATTATAATTCTTTGAAGGCTAAGACAGTTTGTGTGGTATTACTGCAGACACCAGGTGTCTGACCAGTGAGGTCAGACCAAACCTGGGTTCAGCAACCTGGATACTTGGGTTCTAGCTAGGAAAGGATTCAGAACAAGACCCAAACTGTAAGAGAACATTTATTTGGTAAATTACAGATTGAAAAAGTAATTCCTAGAAGAAATAGTCTTAGGAAAGAAGTTATGAAGATAAAGGAAGGGCTCTTGAGCTTGGGAGTGAGGAAGCTAATGGTAACTGCCTGGGGCTGGGAGGGGGAGGGAGAAGGAGAAGGGAAAGGCACCGGCATGCTCCCTGGAGGGAGAGAATACTGGGTCCTCTGTCCTAAAGGTTTTTATTGTTTGTTTGTTTTTTTATGTTTTACAGTTTATTTATTTATTTATTTTTAATTTCTTTATTGATTAAGGTATCACATATTTGTCCTCATCTCCCCATTCCCATCCCACACCCCTCCCCACATATGTCCCCAACCCCCCTGTTGTCCTTAACCGCTGGTTAGGCTCATATGCTTGCACACAAGTCCTTTGGTTGATCTCTCCCCTTTACCCCCAACCTCCCCTACCCTCCCTCTGAGGCCCGACAGTCTGATCCATGCCTCCTTGTTTCTGGGTCTGTTCTTGTTCATCAGTCTATGTTGTTCATTATTTCCCCTAGATGAGTGAGATCATGTGCTATTAGAAATACACTTATAAGAACCGAAAATTAGACAAGCAATAATGGTTATGGTGACAGGCAAATGAATCAGTCTGTAGTGAGTTTCTTTCTGGGCCAACAGTTCTTTTGAGACCCCATTTCAATGTCCAACAGTTCCTTATGTGTACATGTCAGCACTGACATTACAGTTCTGGATGGTGGACAAATGGTGGTAATGCAGGTCCTACTCTCTCTGGTTTGGTCCTGGGCAACCTGCAGTGATGCACAGCTGCTAACTGCTAGTATGGGAAGGCCACGTCAGCGTCTTCCATCTCTGGACTGCTTCTTTTCTGTCTTCATGGCTGTAGTAGTCCTGTCAATTCCTCTCTGTTGCTGGAATCCACATGGTCTCGGAGTTGTTTTTTGAAAATATACAAACATATTCTCGACCAAAAGTTAATAAAGGAATATTTTCTATAAATTTGACTTGGGATCCTATTTATTTTTTGCCCAAATGATTTTCCTCTGGCTTGTTTTGACACCTTGTGTGTTTTTCATGGGTGTCTTGCTTTTAGCCTTACAATTAATTTTCTAAAGTATTAATTTTCTAGATGTAATTGTCCTAAAGGTTTTAAGGACTGAGATTTTAGGGGAGGTCCCAGGGGAAGATCTTAATAGAATCTTTAGTATCCTTCCAGGTGTGTTCTTTCAGGGTTGTGGTCTCCACTGATTGATTGGCTGGCACCAGGGCTGGGGGTCATTATTCCAGGCATCTCGTCCTGACATCAGCAGTTGCTGGTTTTGTTGCTTATCTGGGCCTGAAGCTAAAATACAACTGAGGCCTAGATGCTATCTCTAGGGAGGGAAAGGTCAGGAGGTCCAAACTGCATGGCCAAGGGTATGCTAGAGAGGTCCCACCCTACAATTGATTGTCTATTGCTAAGCACCTGGGGCTTCCCATCCTGGTGACATTCTATACCTGGACCATCACCATTGCTCTGCTCATGTGTGTCTAACTGCCTATAGTTACAATATAACCACAGACAGGATATTAGAAAATCTAAGTTCCAGCTAAACATTTTAAGCAGCTGGGCTGTGGACTATATTGAGTCAGAGAATATAGCACATTCTAGGTGGCCACCACACCCATACGATCTAACACTTCGCTTATTCATGTGGTTGCCTGACTGGCCACTGAGTAATTTGAATTGCATTCCCCTACACATGGTTCCAAATTCTACAATCAACTACCTGCATATCCTCAGGCAAGCAAAAAGGTACCTTGCAATTTATTTATCTGAAAATAAAGGGATTAGTGATCTTCCTGGAGCCTTCCATTTCTAGCATGGGAGTTGATGGTCCCAGATTTCAGAATCAGCTTAAGGACATAGGCATACTTTTACTGTTGAAGTCACAAGTTGAAATCCATCACATGTAATGCCTTTCAACTTAAAATCTAAAGGCCTAGGTTGTTTTCTCTATACCAACTGTTTAACTTTGTCACAGTTTGCCATTTAACCATGCTATCACAATGTCTTCACAAAACAGAAGAAAAATCTGTGTCTAACAAAACTTTGAGGAATATTAAGAAATTATACCCACCAAACAGACCTGGATACCAAAGTATGTGTGAATATTCAAGGAGAAACATGACTGAATATGCTTAAAAAGAGCAAATATCTATTCTAAGCAGCAAATGTACTTTACTTATTATTTTTCTGAATGCTCAAGGGACCATCAGAATTATTTTTCCTGTGTTCTTGTTGTGTCCCTCTTGTTGTGTCCATAGCAATGGAGCCAGTATAATAAAAATATTTGTCACCTGTTTTGCCACTCTGGAAAAGTTGCCAACTTGTACTGCAAATCAGAACAGATTATAAGAGGAAGCTCTTCCATGCTGAGGACAAATTTGATAGAGAAATATATTCTTTGGTTTATTTAAATATTACATTTTCATATCTCTTATATTGATGAAGAATATTATTTATCCAGGGGGCTAGCATCATTTCACAAAGATGTCAGTGATGAGTCATTGGCCACATTACTATAAAATACCTTAGCAATGCTTGTGTGAATTACTGCTCAGTTAACATTGTTTACCACCTAATTATTGAGAAGCACTTCCATCCATCACTGACAACTGAGTAAATGACTCAAGACACTATTGTATTTGCAACTAGAACAACAAGGTCATCGCAAGTTTAATTAGCTGCTATCCATTACAAAAAGCAAATAGCCTATGATGACAAGTAAAATTCCAATTTCTGAATATGCATCATGAAATGGTGGAGGAATTGCTCACATATAAGTGATTCTAATAGCAAATATATGTAATATCACTTAAGAAATTTTAAAATTATGAACTGTAATGAGTGCTGAGAAGAATTAAACACAGATTATTCATAATGGTTCTTAATTTTAAAATAAACAGGCATCTTCCAACATTTAGTACAAATGGAGATATCTTCAGTATGTGACATGTAAAAATGAGTTTGAAAATTCTTTTTGGAACTTGCGTTTGGATAAATAAAGCAAACTCTGGGGCTATTCTTTGTTATTGGTTGTTTGACTCAGACTTGCAAATATTCTGGAAATTATTCCACATTTAGACAAAAACACAATTTCCACGTATTGTATTATAGGAGTCATTCTGGTGTGAATAGATTCTTACATGTTTTCTTTCAGGGTTGTAGGGTTGTTTCCATCCTATCTGGTATGTCAGGGGTAGAACACTCTGAAAATATGGATGAGTAGTAGTTTTCATGAAGGGCAAAGTATAGAACTCTGTCAAGGTCAAGACCCTGATAATTAGCTTGAATTGATCACAATCATCATTTTGAGAGGCCACATGTTTAGGACTTTAAATAATACATTTCCAATGATAAGAGTTATTTATAATTATTTCTCTTTCTATCCTTTACTTTCAATTTTTTTTCTAATTTTTAATTTTGGTGGATAAAATAAGTATAAAGCACATTAATATTTAGTATTTTCTTTTATTTCAAATGTTTTAAACCTCATTACTTGATCATTTTATCATGTAAATATAACCTAGTTATTTATAAAATCTTAAAATTCCAAAACATGAACTTCCAAATTACTCTAAAAATGTGTCACATGTGACATGAAGTATAGCAATAATAAATTCCTGAATTAGTGAGAAATATAGTTGTTTTTATTGAATATACAGTGAAATATGCATTTAAAGTAAATGCTAGAAAACTCAACATGGCATTGGTTTCTTCATTAAGTCTTCCCAGAACACAAGATCCTACTGGGAAAAAAAATCAGATGCACCTTTTATCTCGTTCTTGGGACTGGGGCAGAAGTCAGAAGACCACAATAGAGGTTTAAAGGGAAAGCAGTTAGTTATTCACTATCATCACACACACTCATCCAAATATTACTAAACTATGAATTCCTCTTGCTTGTATAAATGCTCGTTGCCCTTTCTACTAAATTGGCTCTTTTAACACTACACAGTGCAAAGTAATAAATGATTGTGACAGTGGTCACTCAGCTGGTTATGCTCTTTTAGTGGGAGGGGGACTCTGAGAGGCTGAGTGAATCTTCGGCCATGTTCCTCATTGTTATCCAGAGAACTCCGACATGTAACAATATATCTGCATTTTCTGTGTCAGAGAAATGAAAAATTATTGACTATAAATATTGCTCTGTTGTGAACATTATTATAGTTCATACATTTAAAAGTGTTTCACAACATAGGTTTATTGATATAATTTGCAATCATTTCCCATCTACAGTTTAAAAATAAACATTGAATATTTAATACATGCCAGGCTAATTATTTGCACAACTCACGAGTTGTAGCTAAGATGGGGAGATGAGAGCAGGCATAGGATAGGAGAGAGAAGACAAACACTTATTTTATCTCTGGATACAACCAAATTCTCTACTGATTCTCAAACACTAGTGTGCATTAAAATCGCATTGGTCATGTGTTGCAATGCAAAGTCCCGGGCTCCCACCCTAGGTATCTAATTCCCCACTTTTGGGTACGGTTCAGAGATAGGCTTTACAAACAAGTATCTCAGGCCTTCATTAGAGAAACCTGTATCTAAGTGAATACAAACTATCTAAAGTAATAACCAGATACAAAATTCAATTTCTCTGAGAATCTACTTATAAAAATAAAGCATCAAACTTTGTAAATTTGTAATAATTTTCAAGATTAAATTATAACAATGCCATTTGTCTTATTTCCCTAATCACTTAGTGTTACAAAAGCTAGAGTTTCCTGACTTAGACATATGTCAGAAGATGACCCCTGTTACATATTTTTAAATCTTGACAAATATGGATGATGTGATAAACCCAAGAGATTTTTAATATGTTTATGATTTTTGTATAGATATTTGTATGCAATATAATGTTTTTCCTAATAAAATGGCTTAGTTCTAATAAAAAGCCTGGTGCATCAATGCAATACTTCTTTGTGGCACCAGAATACTTTACAGGTTCCCATTTCTTGATTTAGTTCAGTCTATAAACATATGCTATTAAATTTTCCCTGGGTGAAAGGAGAATAGATGTCATATACAGTCTTCCCTCTTTCTTTTTACTTTGCATCAAGAGGAGAAGTAAAGTAGTATTTCAAAGGAGAAAAATATTTTGCTTCGTGTTTCTTTTCCACCAATTAAAATGTCATTCTTTTACAGGTGTTCCACTGCAAACTCCTGTCACTATTTCTATCAAATAAGAAAAGTAAATGTCATAATGACTCTAGTAAAAGTCATTATAAGCTCATTGAAATCATTGCCCTTTGATTAATGTACCAATATACTTAAAATCTTGACCAATTCTATCCTTAGAATAAAACCAGTTGTTTTACACCCAACTGCGCACCAACCTGTATTGGATCCTTCCCCCACTACATGCCCGATTCAATTAATTAACAATTTCACTAGTAACATATTTTTTCTAGGCTATATTGCTAACACAATTGTTCCAGTGCTCTATTATCCTTGCTTCTAAATCATTCTCATTCACTCATTCATTCATTCATTCATTCAATAATCATATACTGGCACTCTATCATGCACCAGGCATTCTTATAGGGTGTGCTTCATTTGACATATCTCTCAAATCCATTTCTCCTTTTATATATCCATTGTCACAGACTTTAGGTCTTTATCTATTACCATTGTCACAATGATTTCCAAAAACCTTCTTGCTTCCTTCTTCCCATCACTATCCTAACTCCCTCTCATCTTTTTAACCCTGCCTGCTCCCAGAATCCTTCACTGTAGAATAGTGTTTGTGATGATAGGTTTTGGGCTCAGTGCTTGGGTTGACTTTCAAGTCTGCTACTAATTCACTGAACAAGCTTGGGCAAATTAAAATATGCACAAAATTGTTTGGTACAGAGCCACAGACAATTAAGTGCTTAATGAATATATATTTAATGAATATACATTTTATTTTATAGATTTTTTTCTTCATAAATATTGTATTGTAACAGTATGTACAAATTTTCTTTCTAAGGCCCTAAAGCAGCCCCATTTTTTACATAATTTACATAATCAGAAATCTTCAAAAGGTCCATAGTGCTTACCTGAAAATTTAAGGCTCTTTGCATTTGGAATTTCTGTCCCAATTTGATCTCTTATTTTCTGGCTCTGGAAATACTCTCCACTCCACCTGTCCCTTAAAACAATGAAAATGCTTACCCCTTTCTCTATCCATCCCATTTGGAGTGACATCCATCCTCTGACCACAACAGAACAAAATTGTCTATAATGTTCACATGACAAATATTTTCTTGTGGAAAAATTATTCTGTGATGGCCTTGAACTATTTCTTAAAGATCTACTTTGTTCATATTGTATTTTGCAGTTCATTTGATTATATCTTGTCTACCCTACTAGCTTGTGAAGCTATTTAGGGTAGGATCTGTCTCTAATCTTTCTATTCCATATCCATCTACAACAGTACCTTGCTCATATTAACTGCTCAAGTCCTTATTATTAATGCAATAATCACAAGTGAGATAAACCCCAAATATATATTCATTTATAAATTATATACTTGTACTTCTATGAACTGATTGATAAATTGCCAATAAATGTCCATTTCTTAATTGTTTTTAGATAAAAATATAAATTTAAAAAAAGACTTTTTTTCTTCATATGCCCCAATTGACTACTTTGAGCACTCCTCAGGGGTTGTAAGTGTTCTACTGTAGACACCAGTGCCCTGAGGAGTGTTACAAAACAGATCCATGAACTGTTTTGCTATTAACCCTAGAAAAGATAAGTTCTTGGCTTGGAATTTAACCAACTGTAATGCTGAGCCATTATTTAGCTCAGCTGAGGCTTTTTTCATAGGATTTTTCTGGATGAATGAAGCAGCCTGTTGATTTACCTAGGAAGCTTCTTACCTCTTATAGACTCGTTACTTGGAGTACCACTTACCTAGCACATCAGTTTGATTCAATATTCATTAATTAACACTTAATTTTGTGTGAAGCAATGTATTGGGCACTATTAGCATTACTCCAAAAATCAGAATCACAACCTTTGCACTGGTACATTTACAATCCAATAGATTAGCATATGAATCAATAACATTCTTTCACCAGTGTCCTTAAATAAAAAGTGTGTGGATGCACATCTATCTTTATAAATATCTTTAGGAGTATAATACTTTGTTTTGTGTTTGCTATGCTAAATGCTTTAACAATAACTAATCCCCCCAAAAGCTGAAATTCCTTTTATTCTTATCTATGAAACAGTTACTCATTTTGAGGAAAATATTTTAAAATTTCTCCCTCTGCTTCTTTATTCCCCATTTAACTCCCATTTACCAGTCTTTCTGAGTGTTCTTTGACTGTCTCAATTTGGAATGTACACTTTGTTTCTCTACCATAAATATTATTGTTCAACAGGTTCACTTCTTGGCCCACTGCTTTTATCACTCTCCTGTCCTCCTGGGCCCCCTCTTAAGGAATGTCCCACCATTGTATGTCTCCTAGATGTGTCATTGCTCTTCTTCTCATCTCTCTCATGAGCTCAAGACTAGTTAGATAGGAAGTGCTTGGGTTATATGTTCATGCTGACCTCAAACTCACATTTTTTGTTTTTATTTCCCGATCTCATGAACTTTTACCCACAAACTGCTTCTCCTTCAGTATTCTATTTCTCACCTAGTATATGTGAAATGTCAGACAGAGAAAGAAAAATGCCATATGTTATCACTTATATGTGAAATCCAAAAAAAGAAAAAAGGTCGAACTCATAGAAAGCAAGAATAGAATGGTAGTTGCCAAGTCTGAGGATTGAGGGAAAAGGGAAGATTTTGGTCAAAGGTTATAATGATGAATAAGTTCTAAGGATATAATGTATAGCACGGTTTGACTGTAGTTAGTAATACTGTATTGTATACTTGAAAATTTGCTATGAGAATAGATCTTAAGTGTTCTCACCACAAAAAATGTATGTGAAGTGATGGATATGTTAATGAACATTTGACACTATATACATATATCAAATCATCCCATTGCACATTTTTAATATATATAATTTTATTTGTCAATTAAACCTCAATAAAGCTGGGGAAAATAACAATATCACTTATTTACTGAGATATAACAGAAACATGGGCATCATCCTATTCTCTTTTCTCTCCCTACTTTTCCTATAACCAATCATAAATTACTATCAATTTGACTTATAAATACTTCTTAAATCAGTCCCACTTTTCTTTTGCTTTTCTCACTTTTTTGAGGCTCTCATCAATTAGAACTATTTCAGTTACTTTCTGTGTTTCTTTTCTACTCCTAGTTCTTACCTTCTGCGTCTTTAAACTTAAATCCATTGTAGAAAATGTAGATTGCAGCATGTTTACTTCCCTGTTGAAGACTTTCCATTTCTCCCCATAAAATACAGGATAAGTTATATGTTTCTTAGAAAGATATACAAGATCCTCCATGACCCAGCTTCTATCTTTCTTTCCATCCTTATGTTACCTCTCTCCCCATCTCACACCAGACATTTTAATAACAACAATAATATTGCAGTAATTATTATTATCAAAATATGAAGGAGAAGGAAGAGGAGAGGGAGGCAGAAGAGGAAGAGGAGGAGGAGGAGAAAAAGAAGAAGAAAAACTATGAACATAATATATGCTTGATGCTCATCACTGTTCTAATGTTTTACATTTATTATCTCATTCTCATAATCCTTGAAGTAGATATCCCCCCCACCCCCATTATAGATGCAGGTACTGAAGACTGAAGAGGAAAACTCTTTGACTATGTTCACATAGCCAGTAATGACCAAGTTGGAATTCAAACATAGGTTTTTCTCTACCAAAATTTATGTTATTGTACAAAATCACAATACTGTCTGAAGCCTTATTATTTTCTTTCTTTGCTTGTTTTTCCTTTTTATGTTGTTGGTACTATGTGCTCTTCCCGTCATCTCCAACCATTTTTTAAGGATCAGCTTAGATCCTTAAAAGAACCTGAAGGTTCTTCCTCAAAGCACTCAGTGTATAATAAAACAGATAAGCTTAGAATGTACATTGTTTTGAAGTAATCCCTTTCTTTCCATCTCTTCCATTAGGTTATACTCCCTTAAATGCTGGAGCCATATTTACTTATTATGCTGGTCCCAATATGTACTCTGGTTCTTGAACAAGGCAAGTAAGAAATCAAAAACATTTGTAAAGCAACTTTTAGGCAGATTGGGAAAATATAGTTGTCAAAGTGAAGTACTCATGGTAAAGAATTTGTATGGAGACGTGAACATAAATGTTTTCTCATAAAATGAGATGATTGCTTTTTTAGTTAGAATCCAGAGCTTCCACAGTTTAGTACAGAGAGGAAGTGGTATCTGCAGGGGGTCAGGGTGCTAACTTAATAAGGTCCACTTGGGGTTTACGTTCTTTTACTGTCTTATGCTTTAATCACTGCCTCACACATATCCCTAGGTATCATAATATTACTTTTATCACATTTTGGATCAATATTCAGAAAATAAGAAAACTAGAATATAAACCTCATGAAATCAAACTTTCTTTTCCACTAGTCTCTCCCTGTGCTTATGACAGTGCTGACACAAGTTCTTCATAAACATTTGTGGAATGAATGCTGAGTTAAATCCTCCTTTCCTTTTTCCCTTCCCCACAGACAAATCGAGGTGGCATTTCTTTTTCTTTTAAATATATTTTATTGATTTTTTTACAGAGAGGAAGGGAGAGGGATAGAGAGCTAGAAACATCGATGAGAGAGAAACATCCATTAGCTGCCTCCTGCACACCCTCTACTGGGGATGTGCCCGCAACCAAGGTACATGCCCCTGACTGGAATTGAACCTGGGACCCTTCAGTCTGCAAGCTGACGCTCTATTCACTGAGCCAAACAGGTGAGGGCTCGAGGTAGCATTTCTAAAAGATTTTATTATTTCTCAAAGAACAAGAAATAGAAGTAAGAGAGAGAGAGAAAGAGAGAGAGAGAGAGAGAGAGAGAGAGAGAGAGAGAGAGAGAGGGAGAGAGAGAAAAGGGGCAGATTTATAACAGACATATTACTGCTTTAATTCCCTTCAACGTATTCCTCCACCCAAAGCCAGCTTGAACACTGGGCTCCTTTTATTAGCTGTCTTACAATAGGCAACAGGACTGTCTAAACCAGTAGTCGGCAAACTCATTAGTCAACAGAGCCAAATATCAACATTAAAACGATTGAAATTTCTTTTGAGAGCCAAATTTTTTAAACTTAAACTTCTAACACTACTTCTTCAAAATAGACTCGCCCAGGCTGTGGTATTTTGTGGAAGAGCCACACTCAAGGGGCCAAAGAGCCGCATGTGGCTCGCGAGCCGCAGTTTGCTGACCACGGGTCTAAACCATTCCTGGCTTCATGTCTGAGTTCATGTGGAAGGCATCCTCTCTCACACAATCACCTGGCAACTTCTTCCTAGAGTTCTCTATGGGCAATACCAAAAGCAGCATATTCCTCATTGTAACTTGAATCAACATTTTCTTCTCAGTTCTGATTTCTAGATAAGGAAATCCAGTTTCTTCTCTCATAACTAACACCAAGAATATCCTCCCACTTACCGTTAATAAAGGCATAAAAACCCAGACAGAAGCACAAAATACCTATTTGAGAATTCTGAAACTAAATACTAGCAAGTAGTTTATGGGAGAATACCAGAACTAAACTACCGCTGAACCAGTATAGATTTACCATTAAGAAATGAACTTACCAATAAAAATGTTATTCCGGTATTTCTCTACCCATGTGTGTGTGGGCACTGTTGTGCAGCTAGAGCGGCTCCAGGAGAAGCCCGCAGTTCTGGCTCAAAGCGCAGGAAAGGAAACTCATGACACACTGAAAGAATGGGGGAATCTTCCATGGATTTTCCTCTTTCTTTTCTCCATTCTCCCATACCGCCCCAAACAACCCCACGGTTAGAGTGGCGGTGACTGGTAACAGGGGCCTACAGGAGGCAAAAATCTGAGATAGGGAACCTTTCTCTGCGTGGTCAGTGGTCCTATGGATATAAGAGGAATGAGCCAGCTTTCTCTTTTTTCTTCTTAGTCCTGTCGTTAGCATTAGACACAGACATAGTTGCAGCCATGCACAGAAGAGCCGGTTGAGTAAAACCTCACCTTTCTAGCCAGAAGACCAAAACGATGAGCCCCAGAAACTGGAATATCAAAAGGCCATGGCGAGAGAAGGATTTAGGGAAGTGATTCCTCACAGTAATTTATGGATGGATAGAACTGACTCTATTCACCATATGGAAGGTTTGGAGATCTAAACTAACAAACAGACCAACCTCCATATGTGGACTGGGTGGCACATACACAGGTCAGATCAAATCAGCGCGACAAAGGCCATGAACATGAACAAGCAGCCCACAGAAGGTAGGTTGGAACTAACCAGATCAACTGTCTTCTAAAACAAAACCACCGACATTACCTATAGTATTAAGCAGAGCTTAGTGTCTCATCCAATAATATTCAAAACATCCCATGCATAATCCAAAATTACGCAACACTGGAAGAACCAAAAAAATCTCAGGTCCTAGTAAAAGGCAATCAACAGCCAACGATGCTGACGTGACACAGACATTAAAATGATCTGACAAGGACTTTAAAGCAGCTTTTATAAACATATTGCTTCAAGCAATCATGAACATTCTTGAAACCAGTGGAAAAATAAAATTTAGCAAAGAAATGGAATATGTCAAGAAGAATCAAATGTGAACTTAGAACAAAAATACAGTAATAAAAACGAAGCAATTCCATGCACAATATACAAGTTTGTCCTAACAGGCCCATATTTTTAAGTATATCTTAAGACAGTGCCATAGTCATTACACACGCACACACACACACACACACACACACACACACACACACATATACATAGAGGTGAGGACATTTTTAGTGCATATAATTATAGATAAAGAAATCTATATATTGAAGTTGTTCCCATGATTCATATCTAGTAATCTGGTTACCTTGCATTTTGCTTTCAAAATAGTAGAACAAAACCTGAACATTTTATAGTTTGTGGAAATTTAATGTTTTGCATTTACAAAGATAGAAGCCCATTGTTAAAAAGTACCATATGTACATAAGCAGCATTTCTATTTACAAAGAACTGCCCTAATGTGTCTATTTGCATATCATTTGCATTTTTGTCACCATACCTGTCAATCAGCTCCAACAATGAGCAAATCAGGTAGCCCACATGGGAACCTGGGCCAAAGGAAACAAAAATGCAAGGTGATTTAAGATGGATAAACCCCTCATGTATTTATTTTTAAGGCAATATTTTTCAAAAAAGTATATTGTGTTTTCTGAATACGGGCAATTTAGCTGTTTAAACAAATACAACTTCTCATCTTTTAATAACTTGTTTTTCATACATTTTGAGAACTTTTGTTTAATAGTGGAATTTTTTTTTTGTGTGTGTGTATTTTTTCAAATTATCAGGCTAAGCTAAAGTACTTACAATTATCAAATAATACTCTGTAGTTAAATTGATTTTTAACAATTCTTAGCACTCATTTCTGGAAACATTTTTATATATATGAAAGCAACATTAAAGATACTTAGAAAAATTCTAAAATTCAGGATTGATAAAAGATGCTTAGAAATACAAAGGTTATAGTTGTGAATACAAACATAACATCCATAGATTTGGTCACAATAAAAGGAAACTGGTATTTCTAGAACTGGTGAATCTCCAAGATGTTGAGGGACATTGTTCCTTTCAGGTAGGATTTCTGTAGTTTTCTCCTACTACATATATTTCTGCTTGGAAGATAAACCCTCTGTGAATGATGACACAAGGAAAATCCTGCTTATTTAATAATGAAGCTTCCAGAACTGATGTTTCTTTGGGGGGTAATATCCAGTTATTGTCTCTGCAAAATCCCAGGATAGAAAAAATGCTTAGTAATCGTTATCATGATGATCTCTGGGTATGGCTGCTGAGAGAGAGGGGCCTGTATCAGGCCTCCTGGACAGCATTGCAGTAATGGCTGGCATAAAGTATTTTCCAATGGGTAACATATTTCATTTAGCTTTCCACGTGGCATTATGAAGCTAGCTTTTGCACATGGGAAGACTGCAAAATTAATATTTTGACCCTAATCATAAAAAAATAGAAAGCTGGCACCAAATCCACTTTTATAAATTAATTGTGAAGTTGGCATCTTGGGGTCCTCCTTGGGAACCTGGTCCCTGCCAGACACTTTCCTGTGCATTAAACCTGTGACTATACTAATATTCATTAAAGGGGAGGGAGGTAACCCAATCAACAAGTTTGCTTAAACAGACGACCTTTCTTTGTTAAAACTTGTGCACAAAAGAGATGTTGTATGGAAGTAAAGACTAAGCAAGAAAACATTGTAGCAATTTGCTGAACATGGAGACTTATTGAGGATGCAGTCCTGAATAATACACACTAGCTTTGCTCTTCCTCTTTAGTCTGTGTAGAGAAGCTATGAATCATTCATGGTCTCCCAGCTGAGAAGGGCTTCAAAGGGGATGGTTCTGATTGGATGTCCTGTGTGAATTGCCATGCTGCAGAATCCGCTACACCCCTAGCACTGGAGGGTGGAGGAAGCACTTTCATCTGGGCCTCCAAAGTGTTTAGGGTCACAGTTCACCAGGAGATAACGATGTAGATGTACATTCAGAATTAGCTGCAGAGATACCTGTGTAGTGCGGTGTGGAAAAGTGAGCCAGTTAGATCCCCAGTGGATGCTGTGAATCAATTACTGTATTCTGAATACAAGGTTGGCTGCAGGGGATAAACAGATGTCAGAGAATTTTTCCCTAATAAGACCCTGGTAATAGAAGAGCACTGTCAGCTTCATTTTGCATTAAAAATCTCATTTCCTCTTTATATGACCAGTTTTATTAGGTCCCTAAACAAAGATATTTTGTGTAACTGTTAATAGCATAATGTGAATGGTGGAACTAAATTTCAGATTTTTGTCACAAAAATCAAGAGGCAAAATAAGAATTTTAGTCTCAATTTGATCTAATCAGAAAGGCTTTCTGTGAATCTGTTCACACACTGGTCGGTAATGGTAAATTTTCATTTTCAACCAGAAACATCAACATTCTTAAAGAATATAACCCTAAGAGTGCAAATTAAAGCTAAATGTTACATTTTCTCTGTGCTCTTGTTTCCACTTTCCAATCATAGGTGACACTAGCATAAAATTGCCCTAACTAGAGCTCGGGCTCCATGGAACTTTCCTGGGTAATTTTGTTTTTGAAGCCATATACATTGGGAGATACTTCTGACATTTTATAACCCCAACACCAGTCTCTCACTAAAAAGAAAGAATTGACACTCAGATCCTTCCCTCTGTACCCTTTGGAGGCCCAACTGAAGTAGAAACATCATTTTGAGGTGTCTGCTAATATCCAATTAACCTCTCCTTTAATCTGCAACTCTTCAGAAAGGGAGTTAATCTCCTCCAGGCTGCCAGACA
Organism: Ia io; assembly: GCA_025583905.1. Classification (NCBI taxonomy): domain Eukaryota; kingdom Metazoa; phylum Chordata; class Mammalia; order Chiroptera; family Vespertilionidae; genus Ia; species Ia io. The sequence goes on from JAJQQW010000003.1 coordinate 50,262,915, forward strand.
GTGTCCTTTCTACATTCAGCTCCAAGTGGAAAAACCAGAAGCCAAAGAGCTGATGTGAGTTCATTTTACAGTTCTTCTATTGATTTGCTGAGAAAATGTCACTTGAAGGTTCACTGGACTCCTATCTTCCAAATGTGAAAACCTTCGTTCCCAACATCTGAAAATGAAGACAGCTCAAGGAAGAGCTGCTTCTTCATGATGGGAAGAGGACAAACTAAAATCACTTGGTGAAGTTACTCAAATGACATAGAGTTGGAAATGAAGGACGACAAAGCTAGACCTCCAGGCAGGAAAAAGCATCAAACAAAATATACATTGTAGAGTGTTATTGTATTGTAAAGCTGAATTAATCTGCTGACTGATATGATGTTATTAATTTGATGTTGCTTATTTGTGACTGTTATGCATTTTCTGGAGCTATATTCATCAGATAATAGAACTACAATAGAAAGGAAACATATTTTTCCAATGCACAATCTGTCAGCAGATAGATCCCCCAAAAGAAATCTCACTCAGTATAGAAGGGACTTTGATGAAGCTGCAGCAGATGGCGCTCTTCCCCTGGCATGGCCGCCAACTGGGCCAATTCCCTGGGCATGGGTTTGTTTCCCTGTTGGATATGCTAGGTTGGGTGAAATGTTCAAACAGACAGATTTTAGTTGTTAAAGATACTTGGATGTGTTTGAAAAGAGTACTGGTGTCTTAGGAATATCCTAGTTTGGATCATTGGATCCTTCCTTCCATTCCTTTTCAATTTCATTTTAATGTGGCAATCTTCATTTATTGGTCTAAATGTTGGGTAACAAGTTGCTGGTTCTCTTGAATACCTCCTATATTTCTATTCAGAAATGGATAAACTTCTATCATTACTTCAATTATTTTTGCACAAAAACTGTTCTATAGGGTTTCTTTAAAACAAAACGAGTGGCACTATTTATTAACAATAGGCACAGATTAATTAATAATAGATAAATTAAGAAAGGTGAAAAGCAAAACTGCAAGACTATTAACAGACTGAGTATTGAGTGACGTACTCATGGAAAGTGAGAACTGAAGTGGCATTAGTCTGCAGATAATAATGAAAAACTCTACAGGGCTTTTGAGCTTATTTTTTATATTTATTCATTACATCAACAAGAAACTAGCTACTTCTAAAGGAGTGAAACCCAAAATTAAACCCATGTTTTCTTACTATAAATCCCATTATTTTGTTACTACAACACACACAATTTATTGTTAGTAGATGAATACATGTATTTTTTCATGTCTAAAACATTTTATGGATAATTAATATGGTAGCTACATAACAATAGTCAGTTATAAAGAATTTAATAAACTAACTGGTTACTTTGATTCTGTTTGGCCTTATCTAAAGTGTAGGTTGCCTTGCCATCTCAAAGAACATGTGAGAAATATGTTTTGTTCAGTTCTCAATGCAGAGAATCTAGGAAAAACAGACACTGAGAGAATAGAATGAACATCAACCCAAATGTTGGAGTTGGGGGGAGGGGACTAGTAGCTAAGTGTGCGGTGCTGAGACTGTCTGTGGAAGGATGTATCCCCACAATCATGGCTCTGATTTGATCCTGTTTGCTTCTCCAAAGTCTAAAAAAATGATTCTAATATCAGCAGAATTTCTTGATAGGCCATGAATGCCATTAACACTGTTTTGTTTAATGCTATTTATGAGCCACTGAAACCTCAGGTACACATTCAATTAAGGCAAGTTCTAATTTTAGTCATTTGTCTTAGGTAAGGACCTCTTAATTTTCCTTATCATTTCTTCCAAAAAAAAAAAAAAAGCATCTATTTTCTGTGATAACATTTTATGAGTAGGAAATTTAAATGTATTTGCATGGTAGTTAAATACAAGATGTCAAAAGTGTGGTATGTGCTCAGAGGAGGTTTATACAATCTAACCAAAGTTTTAAAAAGCCTTTCCAATCATTTATCTGGATCTGTTCACTGGGTGGATGGATCATAGTTTGTATGTTATGGAGAAAGGTCCTTGCAGTTTACTCTAAATGCCTCTTGAATTCAGTGTTTAGCAACACACAGTAGGTGCTTAATCAATATATTTTGGATAAATTAATAAATGAATAAAAGAGAATTGAGCCAAAACCAATTATATAAGGAACAGATTTGCTTTTTCATTTTTAATTAGATAGTATCATATAATAAGCAGTGGGCTAGTTTTCTGGGAAATGTTTCAAAACTCATTTACGAGTCTGGGACCCAGCCTCACCTGGACCCAGGACCCAGCCTCACCCGGACCCAGGGGTGCATGGCCTGACCTGGACCCGGGATCCAGCTACACCTGGACCCAGGGGTGCGTGGCCTCACCCGGACCTGGGACCCAGCCTCACCCAGATCCTGGGGCGCACGGCCTCACCCGGACCCAGGATCCAGCTTCACCCGGACCCAGGGGTGCACGGCCTCACCCAGACCCGGGATCCAGCTTCACCTGGACCCAGGGGCGCGCAGCCTCGCCCGGACCCGGGGGTGCGTGGCCTCACCCAGAACCGGGGGTGCACGGCCTCTCCTGGGGTGCGGCCTCACCCAGACCTGGATCCAGCCTCACCCGGGCGCAGGGGTGCGTGGCCTCCCCAGGACCCAGGGGCACGCAGCCTCGCCCGGACCCGGGACCCAGCCTCACCCGGACCCAGGGGCGTGCGGCCTCACCTGGATCCAGGGGTGCGAAGCCACACTTTATTAATGATAGCATGATGTTGACTTCAATATGGACTCGGGGGAGGGAGACCCTGAGAATTCTACCCTTGAAAGAACAGTGTACTGCTGTTGAAACTTTCCCACCGACAAAGATGTAATTAGTTTCTCCATCCCAATAAGTATGGAGAAGGAGAAAAGATGAGTAAAGAATAAAATGAGATAGCAGGCCCTGACTGAGCAATCCAGTTGGTTGAAGCATCATCCTCATACACCAAGATTACGGGTTCAATCTCGGGTCAGGGCACATATAAGAAGCAATCAATGAATGCATAAATAAGTGAAACAACAAATCCCTCTCTCTCTCAGAAATTAATAAATAACTTTTTAAAAAAAATGAGATCAGAAGAGCTGAGTTTGAGTCTCAATTCTGTCACTTTGTTAGAACAAACTTAGACAAGTCTCACACCTCTTTTAAGTTTGATTTTCTAACCTATGAAATGAAACTAATAATTCTTGCACTGTCTATTGTGAAATAGACAAAATATTGTAAAAAAACACAAGGTATAGTTATTGTGGAGTAAATAATTATGGCAATGATAACAATAAAAAGAACAGCATTAGCATAGTAAAGCACAATGCTCCTTTGGAAAAACTGTTCTAAATTTATGATATCCTTCCTGAATGAGCCCCACAGTTTTATACAGAACATACATTTTCCCACTCAGGTGACAGAAGTTTAGGTATTCTGAATTTTATGGTTAAAAGTAAAGTTCATTTATAAATAAATTCATGTTTTAAACACAATTTAATTATTGTAACCTAAAATTTCTACATCAATAAAAAATATGGCATTTTCCTGGCTGGTTTGCTCAGTGATTAGAGTGTTAGCCCTCAGACCAAAGCATCTCAGCTTTGAGTCCCAATCAAGGGCATGTACTTCAGCTACAGGTTCAATCCCTGGCCCTGGTCGAGGTCAGTGCAGAAGACAGCCAATAGATGTGTCTCTCTCACGCCCATGTTTCTCTCTCTCTTCCCCCCCCCCCCCCTCCCTTCCACTCTGTCTGAAAATCAATGGAAAAAATATCCTCAGATGAGAATTTAAAAAAAAAATATGGCATAAATAACCAATTTCAGTAAATATTTGCTGGAGAAAAGAATTCTTAGACCTCTTCATTAAACTTGCTATAGATATTAAAATAGCATTTGTTTCTTTACATTAAAATGTAACTAGTATCCCATATAAATACAAGGCAAAGAAAAGTTTTACCTTCAATAAAATATACTGATTTAAAATGAGTACAAATATGAGTACAAATATACATACATTTGTTTTCCAAACTTTTATATGCACACGATTTCATGTGTCAGAAAGAAAATTATCAGCCATGAACACAATATCTATATATCTATAGGTATAGATATATAGACATAGATAGATATATATGGTAATTTCCATTTGTCTGATTGAAAGCAAAGATTTATTTGGAAAGAATTATCCCTCCACATTTATAAGCAATTTGGTTTCTTTATGTGTTTATTGAGGGGTGCCATTTTCACAATTCAGCACTAATTATTAATTTGTATCTTCAGGTAGTAATGCACATAATTCTCATTCCCAAGGGATTTTTATAAATAACTCTTTACAGCAGAGGCTGAAAATGTGTTTAGCTCTCACTTCTGGTTGCATATTACCTCACATGATCACCCAGATGTCATAAGTGTAAGGTACCCACATTTCAGTGAGGAGAAAGGAGTCTTCTGTTAGTCTTCTGTACAGAATGAGAAGGCTGTCAATGGATACATTCATTTCTGTGGTATGCCGTTAGCATCTTGAATATTTCAATGTGAGCACAAGAAAGTTCTTAGGGGATAAAATAACAACAATAAAGTCTGATTTACATAGAATTTTATCCTGAAAACTCTTAAACTGCTTCTAAAGCAGGATCAAATTACTTTTCTGAGCTCCTTTTTACTTTCTTTCTCTTTTTGTAAAAGGAGAAACACAAAACACTAATCATTTACAGATATATTGTTTTTTCACTGGGAGGTTTCATTTTGTCATTTAAATGTAATGATTTTTCTAAAGGGGATGATTTTTTTTTTTTGAGCAACTGAAGGACTTCTATGAATATTGTCTTGATCTGTAGTGATCCTATTATTCTGGAAATGAAATAATTTTTCAAGTATGAGAACAAAGAATTCCCTCATAATTCACAAGTTAAATTATCTATAAAAGTATTCGCCCTATATCACCAAAACCCTTAATTGTTAGAGAAAACCTTTTCCAGGACACCAACATTCTTTAGTGCAGCTGAATTGTGTGAGCTACTACTTGATTACAAATTTCAAGTCTGAATCTCTGCTTCTGACCTGTTGTTTTATTTTCTTCTTCAAATCTTGTTCCTTGAGGCTGGTCCCACCCTCTGTGGTTTTATATCCTATTTGTTTGGTTACTCAGACTGAGGCTTCAGACCAAGGAATGGAAGTTGCTGCCTCTTGACAGCCTGCGCTTTATTCTTCCCTCATAAAAAGGATCCTAAGTAAAGAACACCAGCAGTGACTTGAGTAGCTTCTGGGCATTTTTTTGTTCTTATGATCTAAAGTCCACTTATTGTGTTTTCTGTTATTTGAGGTCATCAAACTTTGATCACTAGGGGAGAGTGTGGGGTTTTGCCTTGATCTTGGAGCTCACACTACAGGCTGATTTTTAAAAACACATAGGAAAGCTTTATTTTAAAATTTTAAAAGTCACAATTCATTTGTATCAGTGGAAAATGTTTCAGAATGGTGAAATTCAAAACAGCACTAATTAGAACTCATTAATTAATGGACATAGGAACATGCCAGTAATACCCAAATTCCTCAAATGCCTTTGATTATTTTGTGAAATATAATATTGGCCTCTTTTTCTGCATCTATTTGACCAAATGTGCACATGCTTACCTCTGGGTTAACGGTGTAAATGGTAGGTGGAGGGTGTAGAAAGTGTGGTTTGCCATAGCACCTGCCCACTATACCCATTATTTACTGCATGCTTTAATCAGACTGAAAAGATTAATTTTTCTTTTCTATTTTAATGATAGTATAATAATTTTAATATGTAAATGAGCATACCCTTTAATAAATGGAAGCAACAATTCCTTTTATTCATTAAATCACAGAATTTTTAACACCAGAAAAAATGTTAGAGATCATAAAGCAACTTGGGCCTCAATGGCCTTCATGCTTGCCTGAGGTCACTAAGCTAAATAGCAAGAAAGAGATGTTTCTATACAAAATTCAACTCCTGACATTAATTCAATGTTTCTTTTAACATCAACCTGTATTATTATTTATTTTTAGAAATTAATTTTCCAAGTAATCTTTTAGCAGAGAGGAATTTTGTTCTATTATTTCAAACTAGAGGCCTGGTACACGAAATTTGTGCACAGGAGGGGTGGTCCCTCAGCCCAGCCTGCACCCGCTCCAATCTGGGACCCCTTGGGGGATATCTGACTGGGATCGGGCCTAAACTGGCAGTCCGACATCCCTCTCGCAATCTGGGACCTCTGACTCCTAACCGTTCACCTGCCTGCCTGCCTGATCATCCCTAACCTCTCTACCTGCCTGCCTGATTGCCCCTAACTCCTCTACCTGCCTGCCTGATCACTCCTAACCACTCTGCCTGCCTGCCTGATCACTCCTAACTGCCTCTGCCTGCCTGCTGGCCTTATTGCCCCTAACTACTCCCTTGCTGTCCTGATTGCCCCTACTTTGCCCCCCTGTTGACCTGATTACTCCTACCTTGCCCCCCTGCAGGCCTGATAGCACCTAACCTCCTCTGCCTTGGCCCCCAGCTTAAGCCGCAGTCTGGCCTCCCTCTGCCGGAGGCGACCTGGCCGATTAGGGGAAGGCGCCACCCCATCATCCCACTGTTGCTGCCACTGGTGGTCACCATGGCTGCCTGAGCCTCGGGACTCACAGCCACGTGTGGCTGCCTGAGCCTTGGGCTGGCCCTGGACAGTGGCAGCTGCCATCTGTGGCTTGCCTGAGCCTCAGGCAGCCACTGTGGCTTTGTCCAGAAGGGTCCGGATGGTCATCCAGAAGACATCCACCCTAATTAGCATATTACCCTTTTATTAGTATAGATGCTCCTTTTGATTACATAGAGAGAATTTACAAATGCTTCCCAAGTCCATCTCAATTCCACTGTATGGATAGATTTCATACATTGGGGAACCAAGTCACAGGGATAAAGATAAATTAAAATCACTTGAAACAAAGCATGAATTAAAATATGTGAAAGAATAATTTTTTGCTTTTCTTTCATTTTGAAATTTGTGGTTTTAAACATATTTCTTTTCTTATTCTATGTTTTTATTCTCTAACAAATAAGAAACAATCTAATGAAAATAGTGAAAAATACTCAGATGCCTTCTGAGTAGAAAGTAAATCTAAGTAGTTCAAACTAAGAACATGTCTGGGACTCAAAGTTGCCTGTCATCTCCAGGGAATGGCTATACTTCTTCCTAGTTCTGAGGAGTACTCATAGTACTCAAATATTTATCTAATCATTCAAAACAAATGAAATAATGGCTATTTTCATAAAATGTTGCATCAGATTCAATTAGATCTCCAAAGAGAATATAAGGCATATGATCCTTGGCCTCAAACAATTAATCATCTTATTGGGAAAAATACATATGCACAGTCAAATTAAAAATAATAATAAAACACAAGATATAATTAAAATTAAATGTCATAAATACCATTATCACTAGAGGAAGTCAGACAGTGCACCGGTTTTGAAAGATGATTACGATTTGGTAAGTGGACAAAAGAAAGCCTTAAGCTAGGGATAAACATCTATAAAGACTGAGTTGTAATACATGATCTGGATTTGAGGAACCATGGGTTGGACAATCTATTGGATTCAATGGAGAATCCATAAGGAAGTAGCTGAAGTTAGTTTTGTAGCAAAAGTAACAGATGTGGAATCCCAACAAAAAACTATGGATTTGATTCCTACAAATCAGCATTTCTCAAAATGCTTCTCTGGACACCAAACCTTACTAGGGATAAAGATCTGTGGTTAAATAATTGGGAAAACCTGCCAACCTTAGCCCTTTTATGGGGATGTATGTGCACATCAGCATATTAAGAACTCTGAGAAGATCTGCTATTAAAAATCCCACCAAATCTTACTTAACTTATCCTTTGTCATTATTTTTAATCTCAATACTTTTAGTTTTTCTAAATATCCTTGGCATTATCTGTTCCAATGTGGAGTATTGCTCAGAATAAAATTTGGGTATTTTTGCAGAAGATAGCAATAAAGTCTTACAAATAGGAAAGTGGTACAATGAAATTTCTCTTAAAGAGGTAAATATGAAAGTTGTATAAATTCAAATAACCTCTGTTCAATTAGGGTTTGGGATGTACAGTCTGTCCAATTTGTGTTTAATCGGTTGTTCTCCACAGTGTTCACCATTTTAACAATTGCATTACTAGATTTTATTGTTTTTAGGCACTATCAAATATGATAAATCATTGTAATGTTCAACAAATTTGACAAGATTCTCCCACCAGAATTTACAAAGTGATGAGTCACTTCAAATGTTAATACACTTAATAAATATTGAATGACCTCCTATAGCAAAAACAAAACTTATTTAGAAAGTAAAGGGAAATAAGCAAAACAGAAGTGTAATAATAATAACTTCTGATCGATGAAAGTGGCAGTAAAGCAAATAAGAGTCTTTGAACTCTATTCCATGATGACTTAAAATATGCTAAATTATTTTTGGTATGCATGTGATTGTGTTGTTTTGAATAAGATGCTTACTCATGTTTGGTAATTATACCTAAGTTGGATTTTAAGAGAGAATCTGCGAATTCTATAGGAGAAAGGACTTTTTCCTAGGAAAGGGATTTTCTGAGCCTGGCTCCCCTTGTTACTTAGGTCCCCTTGGGGGTTTGCCTGAGAAACATTAAGAATTCCTCTCCTGAAAGTTTCTAAAACCACAGACATCATTTAAAAAACTCATTTAGCAATTTCAACATAATAATGGTAAGGTAATAACTCTGCCGTAAAAAGGCTGGTTCTCTGAAATCTACTTGAAGAAATAGCAAGCAGAAGTAGATATTAAAAATAAAAGCTCCTTCAAGGGGCTGTAAGAATTAAGAGAATAGCATGACAGGAGTTTACCTCTCAACTATGATGCCTTCTGAAAATATTTAGGTTTCTTAATTATTTAGTAAAAGGTTTTGCAGATACAAACAATTAAAGTTATCATTGCTATATTCCATTAAGCAAGGAATGTATGTTTACATGTTAAGACACACAGAGCAGCAAAGAACTTTTGAAATATCCAGCATCCCTGATTCATATACATATATGAACAAACTAAATAATGGCTATATTAATAAGCATGCTCCTGCTATTTCACTTCCATTACTTTGTATGAAACTTGAATATTACTGATAAGTTGAAGCCCAGTGAGTTTTAATGATTTGCCCAAGGTCACCTGTCGAAAAACTTGAGCGTGGAGGTAAGCTGGTTCACAGGTAGAGCTTCAGGATAGTTTTCATGATACCTTTCAGTCAAACCTCAGTGAGGGGTGTGAAAGAAAGTTTATATTAGCCATTTTTCTGACAATTGGTAATTGCTGACCAGATTCTCCACATCCAACCAGCCCTACACTAAAAGACTGACTTAGCCTTAATCATTATTTACAATGGGATGTAGGTTGGTTCTCCATTAAATATTTTGCTATTTAGTTTTTTATTTTAATGAGAATTTCTAGATTTTTAAAATAGGGAATTTATCAGTTTTTTCTAGTTTTGCAAAATGTAACAAAAATTTTCTACTTTAAGCATTCTGTTGATTTTACAATTGCCTTTATAGTTAAATTTATAATCTTCATATCTCTAATTTAGTTTATTTGTGTGGTTTTATGTGATTTTGTTGAAAAGTGTTATTAGTGCAAAAAATAATACTTTTATTTATGTAGACAAATGTTTCCATCAGTGGATTTAGAAAAAATGTCTGTATACAATGTGTAGACTCTTCCTGTTATCTTTCTCCCATATCCATTTATTAATAAATATTTGTGGTGTTAAGTTAAAGTAATTTTCTTCTTTTTAATTACAAAGCTGTCAATATTAAAGAGAAGTATTATAATTGCCAAAAAGAGAGATCAGATTCATTGTGTTATTGTGATGATCACAAGGGGGTTTGTTTGTTTGTTTGTTTGTTTGTTTGTTTATTAAATGTATCTTTATTGTTGAAAGTATTGTAAGAGGTTTTACATCTTTCTCACCCCCACTCCCAGCCCCTGCCTTTTGTTCAAAGTAATGTGTTCTTCATAGTAGCCTTTTCAGGCTCCTCTGGTGCACGTACTACAAAAATTACAAGATGAAGTACAATGGGTTTATGTTGTTGATGTCTGTCCTCCAGGGACTTTACCAGTTGAAATTGTCAAGTTGGACTTAAACCAATGGCTTAAAGCTAAAAGGTAAGTGAAATTTCAGCTGTGCTGCAGAACGCTTGCAAGTGTGTCTTCATTAAATCAATGATGTTCTCCAAAAAAGAGTTATTTCCAGTCAAAAATACAATTTGGCTCCACTATCAGATGGTGTGGGGAAAAAATTCAACAAAGTCTCAGCCAGATGCCATGAGGCAGATTGTACCTTGGCACCTCTCCCACTTAGAGATGATCTTCATAAGAAGTGGCACATCATGTGACATCATGTCAGAGTCTTCTCTTTCAGTCTGGGTAATCCCTAAATGGTAATTAGTTAGATGGAAGCCTCAGAAGTACAGCATCTAGTGGGTTACTAGCCCTCCTTTTATTCTTGAGACCTCTTTTGATTTCTTTGGACCTAGAAAGGAACTACTTCTTACTTTGCTATATCTAGTGTTTGATGTACTACAAAGATATATGAGGAAAGAGTAACCATACAGTTTCCAATCACTGCTCAGAGCTTATTTTGTGGGAAAAATCATATCATTTGTTCACATTATTTCTAAACTCTTTCAGGTGTCCTTTATTCTCTCCTGTAAGAAATACATTTTATTTGCCTTAACATTTTCATGACAATCATTGTCAATGTTTTCATATGGAGATAATGGCTTTCCAACACTGATGCACAGCTGTCGTTCTGGAATTTTATTTTTTACATCTACTGAGTTAGTCCCATTGTTTATAAAATCTTGTATTATTCTTCATATATTTTTTTATGTGTACCTCTCAACTGAATATTTCAGAAAGGTAATTGGAAGATTAATATCCTGATTCTGTATATATTTAAAAACACTTTACTTGTCCTTCAAACTAACTGACACTAGGCATAAGATTGTTATTACTTTATGACTATAGCAAATGGCCTTATTAGCTTAAAAAAAAACAACTCACAGGTTCACTTATCTTACAGTTCTGTAGATCAGACATCCAACACGGACCTCATTGGGGCTGGCACCAGGACTGCATTCCTTTCTTGAGGATCTGGGGAGATTCTGTTTTCTTCTCATTCAGGTTGTTGGCAGAATTCAGTTCCTTGTGCTTACAAGGCTGAGGTACCCGTTAAAATTTAAAAAAACAACAACACACACAACTATTTTGTATTGATTTTTAGAAAGAGAGGAAGGGAAAAGGAGAGAGGAAAACATCAATATAAGAGTGAAACATTGACGGGCTGCCTCCTGCAGGAGCCCACAACCCAGGCATGTGGACTGACTGGAAATTGAATCCGTAACCTTTTCGTGAACTGAATGACACCCAACCAACTGAGCCACACCAGCCAGGGCAGGTGACCAATATTTTTGCTGGGTGTAAACTAAGGACTGTTTTGGGAGTCCAGAGACCACTGCATTCTTTGGCTTTTTGCCCCCTGCTTCCATCTGTAAAGCCATCAACGGTGGACCAAAAGCTCACGTTTTATTTCTCTGACCCTTTTATTGTCACATGTTTCTCTGACCCAGCCAGAAAAGGCTCTAAAAAAGCGGTGACAGTGTGGATATTCCAGGATAATCTCCCCATCTCAGTTTCCATAAACTTGATCGCATCGGCAAAGTAACTTCTGTTATACGATAATGTAACATATTCACAGGTTTTGGGAATCAGGCTGTGAGCCTCTTTGGGGACCATTATTCTGCCTGGGTTCAAAAATATTTTCCCTCAAAAATTTAGAGGCACTACTCTTTTCTTCTTCCACCATCAAACATTATGTTTATGTGAATAATTTTATGTCAGCTTTATTTTTATTCCTCTATTGGTAACTACTTATCTCTCTGGAAAATTTAGGAGGTTATCTTCATCCTTGAAATTCTAACATCCCATGTGTTTAGTTGTGGTCTTTTTTCAATTTTTCCTGTTTGGCAGTCAGAAGGCTCCAGTAATGTGATTTTTCAGGTCTTTCTTTAGGTCAGAAAAATGTTCTTGTAAAAATTTTTTTGAATCAGTGATCTTCGTTCTACTTTTTATATCCATCATTGGGTCTATGCCCTTAGTAAATATTTATGTGAGTGAGAGATGCTTACACTGGGCATATAGATTTGGCTGTCAAGAGCATAAGGAAACTGAGAATGTGTATTTATGAAGAAGTGAAAGGGAGAAATTAAGAAGAATACTTCTATTTAAGGTTAAGCAGGAAAAAAGAAGGGCCAATTATCTTGTGGAATGGCAATATTAGCAGGAAATTTCTTCTGGCAAAATTCCATTCCCTAAAATTCCCAAATTTCCCCCTGAATACAGAATTCTACTTAATTTTCAAGATTACAGAAGTTTTCTGATCTGCTAAGAAGGGTTTCCAACACTTCATAATTTGGAAATGTGTTGTAAACTATAAAGTGCTATAGAGATTTAGATTGTTGATGTGGCTGCTATTATCTCAGAATGCTTTCTTTCTTTCAATGAATACTTACCAAATTTTCTTTGACTTTATTGAAGAATCATTGACAAATATAGGGTGTCCCCAAAAATGTATACACACTTTAACAACTGATAACCCTCTTAATTTTCCCTCGTTTTCAGGCTTAACTGATTTGAAATAATGGGTGAAGTAAGACTAAGCTTTGAACAAAGAAAATTGATCCTAAAGTGCCACTAGATTTCTTTCTAATGGAAATATATAAAAGATAAACTTTACTGTACAAAACTGGCAAGAGTTGATGAATTGAGGGTGACAAATACCTAACGAAATGATTCTTTATGTTTGCGATTCCATTGCTTCATGTTATCAACAGTACCTGGACCAGAACGGTCATCAATTTGAAAACAGGCATTGACAAAAAAATTATTCATTTCTGTAGATTCTTTTAAATTTTGAAATTGCACTGTATGTTAATAAGCACTGACTTTATAATCATTCAAAGTGTATACACATTTTTGGGGGACATCCTGTATAATTATATATACTTAAAATATACAGTGTGATAATTTGATATACATACAGATTGTGGAATTATTACCACAATCAAGATCAAGATAACACAATCACTACCTCAAATAGTTAACTCTTTATTGGTGTGTGGTAAGAATGCTTAAGATCGGCTTTCAGCAACTCTGAAGTATACAATATCATATTATTAACTGTAGTTATCATGCTTATATTATATATTAGTACTCAGAACCAATATTTCTTACGAGATTCAAATGAAGCCTAAATTGTTCCAGGTCTTTTTTTCTCTCTACTTTCTCCTACCTTAGTATTTCTGTTAGAATATATCTTAAGTATTTACATGTATGCTACCAATAAGATTTATACTGAGGTCACCCAAAGGGGAAATTTGAAACTCAGATTCCAGCTCCAAAAGACAGAAAAATATTTTGGATAATTGCTGCCTGTTTGAAAACATTGAAGGAGAAAAGATTATAATTTAAAATATCCTTTTTTTAAATATGCCATCTGATCATAGCTAATAATAAATGCTGTATGGCTGAGACATGAGTTTTTCAGTCCTCCCTACAGGATAGTAGTAGATAATTCCTACCATTTCAATATATGAGTATTTTGCAACTGGCCCCAAATAAAAATTTTTATCTAGAGTCAGTCTTCTCGTCCTGGTGACTACAATAGCAAGGTAACGACAATAAACAGGGTCTGCTGTACAAACTAACATTGTAATGAAGATCTAAATTTGCTCGTTATCCCTTGAAACAGCAGTCAGAAGGTACAGAGGGGATAGGATATTGTTGTTCTTTTGCGTACTTTGCAAGGAGAAGGAAGCAATTTAAATAAAATATCTGAAAATAAACTGTTGGGAATTTGTCAGAAATGTGTTCCTGGTCTCTGCAGGAAGTATGTGAGGAGAGTTGAAGGGCTGTAATGATGAGGAAGTTTTTGCCCCATCTATGATACATGGAGTACATGGGGGGGATCTCTTCTACAACTATGTCTGTATCTGTGTACCCCCTGTAGTGGCCCCTCCAGTTTCTCCCCAAGCTAGTCAGCAGGCTTCAAAACAAACTATTTCTCTAAAGGGGTTATTTAAGACTAGAGGCCCAGTGCATGAAATTCATGCATGAGGGGTGGGGGGTCCCTCAGCCGGGCCTGCACCCTCTCCAATCCAGGACCCCTTGGGGGATGTCTGACAGCTGGTTTATGCCCATACTTTTAACAGATGACAGCTCCATATTGTTTCTTTCTTTTCATACTTAAACCCATTGGAATTAGTAGGTATTCAAAGTATGTATACATTTTGGGGGGACACCCTGTATATCTCTAGTCAGTGGTGAAAGGAACCAATGGTGGATTTGGAACCCCCATACAGGGAACCTCACTCACTTCCCGCATGTCTCCCCACTCCATTTTCCACCTTTGCGGGCAGCAGGAGAATCAATGTTTTCTCTCATTAACTCGGAAAAACACGTCCTGTCACCTGCTGCCCAGCAGAAGTGTGCTAGGCCCCGAGCGAGTGAGGCTCAGTCAGGGCAGCACTAGGGGACGTTCACACATGAGGGGAGGAGAGAATGCATGCACCGGAGGCCTGCGCCTGTGCAGATCCATAAGACTGAGCGGTGTGGCCAGGAAGGCATCAATCTGGCCTGCCACGGTGGCTGTCCCTGCAATCGTGCACCTTCTGGGCTAGGAGGTTGCACCAGGATCAGCCAAAAGCAAGGGCAAGGGTGAGTGTGAGGGCAAGGGCGAGGGCGAGGGCGAGGGTGAGTGCGAGGAAGAGGGTGAACGCAAGAGCGAGGGCAGCCAGCTGAGAGGGCTCCACAGATGACCAGCGTGCCGTCAGTTGCAGGGGCACTGCCACTGCAGCCGCCTCGTCGCTGGGCCCTGTCCTACCTCTGTTGCTAGGGTCCTCCCAGGCCCTCGGTGCACAGGAAGCCGGGCTGCCTGCCGCGATGCTTGTGGTGCTGCCCGCCTCCTCCAGAGCCAGGCAAGCTTCCAGGGTGGGATCTTCCCACAGACCTCACCAGAAACAGCTCAGGGAGGATGCCTGAGGGCCGGTGGGACTGATGGAAGTGGGGGTGGCATGGAGGTGGTGCCTATGCTTCTGTTAATTTACACAACGTGTTTTATACCACAGCATGTGGTGGCAGCTGTGAGTGGCGCCAAGGGGATCCTGTGGGCTGAGCTGAAGCAGCGCCTGTGGGTCATCAGGAGTGCTCACAGCCGCCACTGCCGCCATGTGGGAAGTACAGACTGCCCTTCGCCGGGCCGCCTCCCTGCTCCTGTCCCCACTGCCACAAGTTCCCACCCACCCGAGCCTGCTGCGCACGCAGCCTGCTGTTTGGTCGTGAATCTGGTCGTTTAGGTCGTGACAGCCCCTGGCTTTTTATATATTAGTTTGTGGTGATTTTTCCTACATGATTTACATTTACTTTGCACCCAGATTTGGTGAGCTGTACAATCTATTATTTATTAGATTATAGCCTAATATTTATTTTAAAATATATTTATGGTCTCTACCCACCACAAAGAACTGAAATAAGAGGCATCTTTTTAAAAGCTGCCTTTGAATAGAACCATAAAAATGGCTTCCTATTTTCAAAGTTACATTTTAAATAAGAAACACTGATTCACTCTTCCACCCGCATTGCCACATCTTTGGAGCAACTCCTTTCGGATCTATCTGGGAGAATCCACCACCATTCGCCACCATGGTGAACCTCAGAGCAGATCAGATCTGGACCATCATGGTCAAGAAGGCCAATATACAGAACATGTCTGTGATCACCCACGTGGACCAGGGCAAGTCCATGCTGACGGACTCCCTGGTGTGTAAGGCCAGTATCATCGACTCTGCCTGGGCTGGGGAGACCTGCTTCACTGTCACCCGGATGAGCAGGAATGTTGTATCACCATCGAGTCAATGACCATCTCCCTCTTCTACAAGCTCTCAGAAAATGACTTGAACTTCATCAAGCAGAGCAAGGATGCTTTCAGTTTCCTTATCATTCTCATTGACTCTCCTGGACATGTAGACTTTTCCTCAGAGGTGACAGCTGTCTTCTGTGTCACTGATGGTGCCTTGATGGTAGTGGACTGTGTATCTGGTGTGTGTGTGCAGACAAAGACAGTGCTGAGGCAAGCACCCCAGAGGCATTAAGCCTGTGCTGATGATGAACAATATGGACTGGGCTCTGCTTGAGCTGCAGCTGGAGCCTGAGGAACTCTATCAGACTTTCCAGCACATTGTGGAGAAGGTCAATATCATCATCTCCACCTATGGAGAGGGCAAGAGTGGCCCCAGGGGCAACATCATGATTGACCCTGTCCTTGGGACTATTGACTTCAGGTCTGGTCTCCATGGTTGGGCCTTCATCCTGAAGTAGTTTGCTGAGATGTATGTGGCCAAATTTGTTGCCAAGGGTGAGAGCCATCTGGGGCCTGTGAGCGGGCCAGGAAAGTGGAGGACATGATGAAGAAAGCTGTGGGGTGATGGGTGACCAGTACTTTGATCCAGCCAATGGTAAATTCAACAAGTCCATCACCAGCCTGATGCCAAGAAGCTGCCAAGGACATTCTTCCAGCTTATCCTGGACCCCTTCTTCTATCATGAATTTCAAGAAAGAGGAGACAGCAAAATTATTGAAAAACTGGGCATCAAGTTAGACTGATAGGCAAGTACCTTCCCTATGTCATGTGCCCATCTTCCCCTTTGCTGGATCCCTTCCCCCAGTGATCTGCAGGGAATTGGACCGGTGATTCCCTGGGGAGTGCAAAGTTGCAGCTTCCTGGTGAAGCTGCCCAGATGACTATGCTTATAATGTCTGGCCTTCCTTTTGCTCCTCTCCTATTATTAATATTAATAACTAGCTAATTACAACAGTAACAATATCCCCAGGTGATCTGCAGAGTCCCTTGTTTTCACAGCTGACTAGGGTCATCATTTCCAGCCCACAACCTCTAGGACTAGCAAATTACCACATGGTGATAGCTATCTATGGAAGTTCTGCAGCAAATCACATAAAAGAAGTTTTTCTTCTTTTTATCCCCACTAAATAATATAAATGATAACACAAATACCATATCTAAACAACACCAAATGCAGCAAGACAAAATGTATAGAACGCAAGCATTTGGATTTAAATATGCCACTTCTTTTGACTAGACCTAGCTCTACTCTTTATTTAAAAAAACTTAAATCTTAGAGTTTAAGTACCCTGCTATCGTTAAGAGCCCAGAAAATCCAACCCACTTGCTCTACCCCTCTCTTAGTCTACAACTAGAATATAGTCCATAAGCAACTCAGGAAGTGGGCGTCCTGTCTATTCATGTCATCTAGACAATTGATCTCATTGCACAGTGAAACCTGAAACAAACCAATTCACACCAGAGGAACTGCCATTCAGCTGCCTGCAGAAGTGTGAAAAACCTGCAAAATAAAACATGCTTTATTGTGTTGGTATGCTAAATCTATCGAGAAGGTACTATGCTGAAGAATATAAAATGTACTTTTACATATACTTATGTACATACACATGCACACAAGCATACATAGACTTTGGAATAAAATAAATCATTTAGTCTTATCTTCTTGCTGCTCTAATTTTGAAATAATGTCCTTAAGCCTAATTTTTTTAAATGTTCAGTTGAAGCCTATTCCTGGGGTCCCCTGCTAATGAGCCCATGTCAGCTGCATGAAGGAGCTGCCCATTGCCCTGCCCATGATGCTTTGGGGCAGCACAGAGCAAATCCCTTTTTCTTCTATGGTCGGAGGACTTGGATGTCACTGTGACACATATGTTTCCAATTAATCTCCTGCTAGGCTATCTGATTGAATTACACAATCACTGAAATGTTTTAAAGGCTTAACTAATTTGAAGCCTAGCCATAGGTTAAACACCATTGAACCATCAAACACAAAATATATGTTTAACATAAACAAATCATTTCACAGATACAAACATGGCAAATGGGGGGCTATAATAAAGGGATATGAATGCCTTTGTCTTATTTTGCCCTTATACCCAAAACATTGTAGTGCTTATTTGTTAATACTAAAAATAAGGTACAAGGAGAATTTTCCATTTATTACAGTATAGACAAACAATCTGAATAATTCAGGCTATGTTTACAGAGCACAAAGTGAAGTTCAGATTTCATAAATATTCATGGTTAGTGTGGGTAAGCAGTTCAGGTAATTCAGAAACCATCCTATCCCTGAACAGTTCAATTTGCTGGTGCAGAGGGAACCAGGTTACCAGATAATTAGAATATATCCACTTTGCCACGAAATAGGGAACCAAAGAGGAGAAAATACCTCCTTATTATTTTTTAACTTTAATTCAGTTTGTTCCTTCAATTTGGTTGTGTGGGGGTTGGGTGGATTTGGTTACAGAAGGAGATTATTCACAAAATTCTTGGCCTATATTTTAAACATGGTGTTTCTCTTTCACCCCATTTGTTATTCTCACTTTCTGCCCTTGTATGGAGAGTGTTCGAGAAGGACTGGCACGTAGGTCTTTGCTCCCTGGGATTTCACCCAGTTAGGTTATCTGGCACCTGGTGAAACGATTACTCAGAAGACAAGGACACCCTGTACTTTGGGAAATGAGTGGTTTCCTTTACAAGGATGTACCAGAAAAATAGGTAATCTTTCAATTACAAGCACAGATGAGAAGGGAATAAGAGAATGACACCTAAGATTTAGGCAAAAAATTGTAAAATCCCTATGCTTCTACTGATCTCTACTGCTTCTTTTAATCAATGCCTATCACAGCTGGGAAACAGCTAGATAAGACAAGTGACCAATGAGCAATTGTCGGTGGAAAATGGCAGAAAGGGAATTCTTTAACATGGTAATGAAACATAAGAGCGATGAATGTAGTCCTTAGGTTCCAACCCTGGATTATATTTTGAACATATAAATCAATGGACATTGATCTCAGATGGAAACCTTGACTTTATAGTGCTTTCTTCCAAAACCTCCTGAGGGTCACAAGTATCCCCTCCGTCTCATCTTGTATTTATTGAGAGCCTGTTGCCACAACAGGACAAATCTAGATAGTGTGATACCTAATGGTGGGTCAGAGCTTTCAAAGAGCTCCCAATCTCCAGAGCAGCAAAGCTGACAGGTGTGTGGAGACAGCTTCTGGCCTTCTTCCCTGTCTGTTTGCACACCCGAGTGACAGAACTCTGCCATTTTCTCCCAGGAGGAAGTCTGGCTAAGCCTTTAATACCATTTCTTTGCCAAAAGAAATTCTGCTTGTTTGTCTGGACTCCACATCTTAAGCAATCAGAATAGGGCTCTCTGACAGATTTCTAAAGAGGACATCTATTTTATTTAACTAAATTCAGAATTGTTGCTTGAAGTTGGTAGTGATAGAGGAGTGAGTATGGGGTAGGGGGTAGAGTGGCAGTGGAAAGAGCAAGAAGGAGTAAGGTGAAGGCAACTGGAAACATAACCTAGAGCAGTATATCCTAGCACCCAGAATACTTGGGCAAATATTTGTGTATATGTCTGTTTCTCTCTACCAGTGGCAAGCCCCTTGTGGTGAGAGACTATTTCCTATTTATATTACAATCATTGCATCTAATACAGAGAAGTGAAATACTGTCACTCCTCTGCCCACCTTTCCTCTTAACCACCTTTCTTTCTCCTCCCTCAGGGCAGAGATATTGCTCATGTCATTAGTCTGAGCTTACAGCATTGCCTAGGCTGTATTGATCAGCAGATGTGATCACTGATCATACTCATTTGTGGGATAGGAAGCTAAATGAACCAAAAACAATGAGCTCTAATAGAAAGGCTAGAAGGAACCAGCAGTCAATGGTTTGAAGCCTGGTAGGTAACTGTTTCAAATGAGAGCAAGCAGCATGTCTTCAATGACTTGATATGGAACTCTAGCCAAGTCCATGGAATCACTGACTGAAATATCTTCAGACTATCTAGATCCTCTATTATAATATTGAGAGATCAACTTTGAAAATAATTTTTAGTTCTTGGATTTGTTGCTACTATACATATAAATGTCAGAAACAAATGTTTTACTAATGCTTTAATTATTAAAATGCTTACCAAGAGCCTATTTCACCCATTTAAAGTATTACTCCCTTATCTGTGCTATGCAGAATTGAATGTTCTCCACACTATGTAATACTCTGTAGATACATCAAGCTAGACTCTGTAACTACTCTCAGACAATGGGTGTGCAACCTGTGGCATCACACAATGCCTCACACTCAAAAGCAATCCACACTTGCTTCAATGCTCTGAAAATTATTATTATTTTTAAATCTATCTATCTATCTATCTATCTATCTATCTATCTATCTATCTATCTATATTGCTTTCAGAGAGGAATGGAGAGGGAAAGAGAGATAGAAACATCAATGATGAGAGAGAATCATCAAAAGACTGCCTCCTGCATTCCCCACACTAGGGATCGAGCCCACCACCTGGGCATATGCCCTGACTGGGAATCGGACCTCCTGATTCATAGGTTGATGCTCAACCACTGAGCCACACTGACTGGGCAAATTCCTTATTAATTACTTAATAAGGATCCTAATATTTTTATTTTCCACTGGCCCTACAAATTATGTAGCTAGTCCTGCTCTCAGAGTCAGGATGAGGAGATTCAAATAATATTGTCTGAAGGTCAGGGAACCACAGTTGAAACATTTTTTAAAAAGCCAATGAATGGTAAGGATATGGATTTCTTGAATCTCAGTATTCAGAAGCTAGTATATACTGTGGTTTAGACAGGGTTCAGGTAAGCAGCCTATGAAGTGTGAGAACCGGAAAGTCAGCAGAAAAGAGACTGACCTGAGGAAAGTCCAAGCTCTCAAATATGTGATCTCGTAGTCTTTAAAAATTAATATGGAAAATAATATGGAGCCATAGTAAGAAGGTATGGTCTCTGAAACAGTTTCCTGTCCTCACTTTTAAATATTATATAACATTTAAAACATCATAAACATACCAAAATTTAATATAAGGAATTTTTCTATACCTATTACCCAGTTTCAGTCATTATAAACATTTTGTCAGTCTCATTTCATTCATCCCTCTATTTTTTGGTGAAGTGTTTTAATCCAAATCCCTATTATTTTACCCATATATATTTCGATACTGAGGTCTAAAAGATAAAGACTCTTTAATTAATATAACTTCAATACCTTTGTTGCCTTTAACAAAATCAACAATATTTTAAAAACTATCTAATGCCAGCTCATGTTTAAGTTTCTCAAATATGTTTTTTCCCCAGTTACTTTGTTCAAGTTAGGGTTCATACAAGTTTTGCATTTGTTTGGTGTGACTTAAGTCTCTTTTATTCCATCACATGTCCTCTCACTCCATTTCTTCACGCTATTGATTTAATAATTTTTGACCACAGCAAATGGGATTACAGTAGAAGCTCAGATTCTTGATGTAAGAGTTGATAAATAAGTAAGTATTTATTTGTGGAATAATTTTTGGTTATTATCTATGTTATTATTATTATTCACACTCATCCTTGTGGCTGGAAAAAGCGCTTATAATTAAGCAGCTTTGGGGAGCCAGAACTGTCTCTTGGAAATCCCTTGACCATAGAGGATCAAAGTACATGACAAATACACTGGTAGATGTTTATCCACAGCCAGTTGAAGTGCTCACATGTTGCTCTATTCTCTTCTCTAATCCACTAGAGCACTTGCTCTGTGTAGGACACCTCAGGGACAATAGGAAAAGTCCTGTCAACAGAAAGAAAGAACCAGATTCCTTTCCTTTCCCAGTCCCTATTTCTAAGTACAGGATGAAAGCATGTGGTAGGTAACAAACTGGTACATATTGGCTGCAAACTTCCCTTCTGTCCTACAATGATACAAGGGTGAGATATTTGCCTGACCCATTTACCTACAGTGTTTGATTATTCTTCTTTCTGAATTCTCCTTCATTAGTATATGGATATCTCCTTATAACTTTATGTCAATCATATATTTGATTTCATTCCATAATACTTTAGATTTTATTTTTCTTTGTTATATTTTAAGTCTCCAGTCTTGTTCAACAAAATAACTTTAAGAATCTTATTCATTTTAAGAACAATTCTGTAGGGCTACATTATCACATTTAAGTAAATGAGATTTACATTTTTACAATCTTTCAAAGGAAAAGAAGAAAAATGTTAAATTATTAAATCTTTTGTCAAAATGCTTTAAAATCCTCTGCTTTTATTTATCAGATATTTTAATTGAAGTTGTTTCTTAGAAAATGAATTCCTTGTGAAGAAAACTTTGAATTCTCCTTTTATCTGTACATTAAACAGCTTATGCATTTTTTATTCCTTTAATTTTAGATGCCAATATTTTACCTCTTGGGTACTTTCTATGTAGAAGATTCACTACAAGAACAATGCTTATTCTGCAATTCTTTATATACAGGTGAGTAACTATTTTAAAATGATTACAAGCTGCTGATCAAAGTCTAATACAAGCTGTTGTACTACAAAGTGGGAAATGACACACTTTGGCAGGAAATGCATGGCCAAGCCTCTTTGCAATCTGGATGATATGATAAGAACACAGAAGTGCATGATTGTGGCATAGCAAGAACTGGCATGTATTAAAAAAGTAGAACTTTAAATAGTGAAAAGCTTGTGTTCCACCTTAATGGAGAGAACTCAGCTCTTGGATCCACAAAATTGACTAACTTCTGAGAACCAGGAAGTATGTCTTCTCATTGAGTTCTGACCATCTCTCATAGAGTTCTTATATTGCGGATTTGGTAGAAAACAAAATTGAAAGCACATTATGTCAGTTTGAAATATTAATTTCATCAATCTTTGAACTACACCAGAATTTATCATGTAGCTTAACATATATAAAATAAAATGCTATTGCAAACAACATTAAACAATTCCTTTGTCCTCAAAGATGTCAGGATATGAGACAAAATCCCCATCATCTCCTTTGGGATGTGGAAAATGTGGTGTGAATTGGCTTTCCTTATGACAGCTAAGACACCACTCCTTTTGACAGTTTTTTATTAATGCCACCTTAAAGTCTACTTTATATTTATTGGCAGTTAGTAATTTCAAATTTCTTTTTGCAGTTGAGGATATGATTTTGCATATTGAATTGCCTTATCTTTCCTTAACTCACCTGCATCCCTCTCCCAAAAGACAGCCAGAGATACATTATCTTCTAATTTCTAGATATCAGGAATGTCTTCCATTGGATGTGAATACCAAGTACTTATGAACCATAGATCCTAGTGTTTATATGAACACCCATCTTAATTAAGCAATGGTTTATAAGAAGAAAGAATGAAGCAACATTGGCTGTGTGTTTATTATGAACCAATTATTAATCTAATATATTTATGTAAATAATCTACATTTTAATCCTCAAAATACCCTTCAAAGTAGATATTACAATACTGAACCTATAGATCAGTAAACTGAGTCTTAAATAATCATAACATTAGCTAACAATTACTGAACACTTACTATGAGAAGATTACTGGGGCTAAGTGCTTTACATTTACATTTACATTGCTAAGGGCTTATTGAATCCTTATAACAACTCTAGGAAGGAGGTGTCATTATTGTACTCATTTTAAAGACGAGGAGACAGTAGCTTAAATAAGCTAAGTAACTTTCCCAAGTTAAGATGTGGTGTGTGCAATGTATTGCTGCAATAGCTTCCTTCTAGAATCAATTTTCCAAGAGACCCAGAGTCTTCAGGGCTGTGTGTAATTTGGAGGGGGAAAATATTTTCTATTAAAAGTTTTTCATTATGAAAATGTAACTAACATTATAGGGCAGTCAGAGTCTTTCCCTGCTGCCATTGGGGAGATTAGAGGAGCTAATGTGTAGAAAGGCCTTTCTCACCAGGCACTAAGATCAAGGCTTTGTGTTACTTTATGTACTCTTCTCCGTATGAGACAAAGAGCATAACCCCAGTTTACAAGGAAGGAAGCTAGGCATCAAAGAGCTTAAGTGACCCAAGATTTCACAGTTTCCAAGTGGCAGCCTGGGAATCAGAGGCAGGGCCCATCTGTGGCTGTAGCAGGATGCCATGACTTGGGAGAACACACTATGAGGGCTTGAAGGAACTGCACAAGTATAAGGGCCTCCTGAGTCTCATGCACTACTACACCCTTCCATACTGTCAGACTTCTTGAAGCAGCCACACATCTCTGCCTTTAAACCTCTTTCTGGAAACCATTTACATGGGCAGTCCTGCTATTAACAAAGTCCTACATCTACTCAAAACAACCAGCATGGTACACGGGGCCCAGGCCTGCTCCCTTCTCAGAATCACTGAGTCAGATGCTTATTCACCTCACACTTCACCTGATAAACGTCCCAGTTTCAAGACAGGTTCCCTGGAAATGCAATTGTGTCTTGGATCATAACCCAGCTGATACTCCTGACCTGCTGGAATAGGGTGTTACACTCTTATCCAGCCTCTTCTGACCCTGAGAAAGCCCACACACAGATGCACAATCTCTCTAAGTCTTCCTTTTCTGCTGAGAGGTCAAAATTATAATACTTATATACCTCTGTAGAGATAAATTCTATAACTATGTCAAAGCACTTTGAAAAATGTTCAAGTGCCAAACACACCTTACTTATTATCATTGATAGCCCAGAGCACATGGCCATGTTGCTAGAAACAAGAGTAGAGGCAGGCATGGGATGTTCCAGTAGGTGTAGGGGAAAGGGAACTAATGTTTTCTGAGTGGCTACTATCCCAGTGGCTTTCCATTTGCTAGGGGTATAGAGAGAGTCCAAACCTTCAATAAGGAGCAAGTTAATAAATAATTACAACACAGAAAATAAGCTCTAACAGATACAAACAAACAATGGGACCAGCATTAATTGAGTTATGTCCTCCCTCCGCTCCTATCATCCACATGCACCATGCCACAGCTTCAAGGAGCTACGTTTATGCAATGTAGTTACCCTCTTCCCCCAGGTTAGTTGGTCCAAAGGTGCAGCTCATATTCACAGCACCTACTGGCTTGCCACCCCACAGAACCTGAATATCTTCTCTCAGTCTTCTTCTCCACTGTTTGTGGTAGGCTTTGAGGAAGGCTTACTTATGCTCAGGTGCTTTTGTAATCCTGCACAGGCCTCCTTGATGAAATTGCTATCTGGAGGGCACTGCTCTCCTTGCCTCTGGATATGCTGCTGCCACTTTCAGGGTACAGTGCCCACTGGTCCCCAAGGCTTTAAATCCTCACATTGCAAAACGTAACTCATATCCTTGAGACCTCAGTGAATGAGAGCAATTCTGAGTTCTGCATAGGTGGGAGAAATACCTCTTTTCCATAAAGGTTGGATATAATTCTTAGGTGTGCATAGTTGTTTTGAGTACCAATCCATGTGTAACAAACCACCCACAAACTTAGTCTTAAAATAATAACTATTTATCATTTCTTAAGATTCTGTGAGTCAGAGATTAAGGCAGGACAAAACTACCATAATGGGCAGTTCTTTTGCTCCATATGATATTGGTTGGGATCATTTATGTGAATTCATTCAGCTGGGTGCTTAGCTAGAACTAGAACATAAAAAATGGTTTCTAATTCTCTAGGGCCTCTTTCCATATGGCCTCTACTTATTGTCCTAGACTGGGATTCATCATTACGTGATGTCTGGCTTCCATACCAGTGTTTTCCAAAAAGGAGAACACGAAAGCTGACATACCCCTTAAGGACTGAGTTCAAAAGTCCCAGAATATCACTTCCACCATGTTCTATTAGTCAGAGCAGGTCACAAGGCCAGCTCACTTTCAAAGAGACTCCATCTCTAAATGTGAGGAGTGTCATGTGTATCCAGTAGAGAAAGAATGGCTGGTGGCTGTATTTGAAGGCTAGCACTGTAATAAACCAATACCATGCTGACTTCTCCACCACCTTATCCCTCTTCTCACATCCTACGGAGGCACTAAACAAACCTTTCTCTTTCCCCATGCATGTCGATACATACAAGAGGTATTGGTGCATGTGTGTTTGATGTAGACATTATCAATGTAGTGGTACAAACACCCATATTAAGCATGTACAGCTAAAACTCCTATCTGAGTTTTAGCTCAGCAGATACTTGAGATACTCCAGACTAAGTAGTTTACATTTCTCATTTCATTTAAGTTTCTTAAAACCAATGAGGGACGTATTATTTTTTCCCTTCCTATCTAATAAAAGAGTAATATTCAAATTAACCATCACTCTGCTACACCCACAAGCCACGCCCACCAGCCAATCAGAAGCGAGTATGCAAATTAACCCAACCAAGATGGCGGCAGCCACAGAGAGAGCAGGAGGCTTGGGTTTCCTGGCAATGGAGGAAGCCAAGCTTTCTGCACACCCTGGCAGGCCCAGGCCTCCACTCCAGGCTACAAAGTTTCAATTTTAGAAGATACATAAATCCAAACAAAAATGGCTGTGGCCATGGAGCAAGCAGGAGGCTTGGCTCTGCTCAAGGCTACAAAGTTTCAATTATAGAAGATAAATAAATCCCAGATACCAGGGCCTCCACTTGGGTCGCTGGGGGCGGGGGGGGCGGGAAGGCCGGCCTGCAAACCACCACAGGCCCCTAGCCCAGGCTGCCCCATGCCCCAAGGGAACCCCCACCCTGATCCGGGACACCCTTCAGGGCAAACCAGCTGGCCCCCACTGGTGCACCAGGCCTCTATCCTATCTAATAATCCTATCTAATAAATGATTAATATGCAAATTGATCATCACTCCAACACACAAGATGGCTGTCACAAGATGGCCAGCAGGGGAGGGCAGTTGGGAGGGACCAGGCCTGCAGGGGAGGGCAGTTAGGGGTGACCAGGTCTGTAGGGGAGGGCAGTTAGGGGCAAACAGGCTGACAGGGGAGCAATTAGGCATCAATCAGTCTGGCAGGGGAGTGGTTAGGGGGTGATCAGGCTGGCAGGCAGAAGCGGTTAGGGGCAATCAGGAAGTCAGGCAGGTGAGCAGTTGGGAGCCAGCAGTCCTAGATTGTGAGAGGGATGTCCGACTACCCGTTTAGGCCCGATTCCGGTAGGATCGGGCCTAAACGGGTAGTCGGACATCCCTCGAGGGGTCCCAAATTAGAGAGGGTGCAGGCTGGGCTGAGGGACATCCTCCCCCCATGCACGAATTTCGTGCACCGGGCCTCTAGTTTATACCTAAGAACACAGATTCAATAGGACAATCTAGTAAATGAGTGAGCTGCAACCTCATCTTTTGTCCATCTAAACCCAAAGCCCATGTTCTTGACATTGCACTTCACTGCCTGTCTTCATTATTAATTATTCTTAGAATAATTAAGAAAGTAGTTCTTACTTCATTCATTAAATATTTGTTGATTTTTTAATATAGAAAAATTTTTCTTTTAATATATTTTAGGGCAGCTCTTTTTTAGTGAGTTTAAAGCACTGTGAATGAATCTATGGCCTTAACTCTATACATAGAAAAATTATTGAGTAATAATTGAAATGTTTTATTTTAATCAAATTTATCTCCTATTAGTCATTTTCATAACCTTCTAAAATATTGGGATATTTATTTTTTAAACAAGTCACTGTAAAGGCAGACTTTAGCTAAGCAGTGTAAACAAAATCCATGGTTTAGCATCAAGATTTATTTATTGAGACCCCAAAATGTCCTTAGGATGCTTGTAGGTGCTGAGGGAATATGTAACACTTACAGGTTTTTTCCCTTTAGGAGCTTATAACCTAATTTAAGAAGACAAACATACCCATGAAACAGTTAAGCAACAAGTGATGGTCATCTAAAATTAAGGGAGTTAGAGATGGAAAAGACACCCTGAGTTTACCCTCAGTGGTGGATGGAGTGATGAAATCATAAGAGGAATTGTCAGCTGGGACTTTTAGAGTAGAAAGAACCTAGATATGCAAAAGAGATGGGGAAGAAAAGATAAAACCCAAAACATAGCCGTAGCTCACAGAAGGAGTTTAAATCAACACTTTTATTGAAAAAAAGTAACGAAGCAGGGGAAAGAAGTTTCCTGAAATTAGCCAGTGTGGTTGGATAGTTCTCTGAACTTCAGGGTCTGCTCTTAACACAGCCGAATCAGCAGGTGAAACCAGGTGTTAAAAATAGTCCCCCATTTAAATGGCGAGACAACCATCGGGGGAATTATGTATTTTGGATGTTCTTCTGCAGCCTCCAAATGATGACAAAGAGCTTATCTTTAGCTCTTTCTCTAGCATAAAGAGTGGCAAGCACATTTGTACAATTCAGGAGGCAACATAGGGATGGGGGCACCCCAACTTTACACTACTATCACTCCTCACCACTATCACTCCTCACCTTAATCCATTTCTGACTCTCAGAAGTACCTCCTGGCAAAGTACTTGGCACCACCTTGAGTAGTTTATAGGTGGAGCTGTTAGAATCTAAATTTCTGAATTGGGTGGTGGTGGTGGTAATACAAATTTAGTAGTACATAATTTTAATGTCACTTTGGTAAATAATATGATATCATTTTTGCAAGCAATGGCATGAAGGTAATGTTGCAATTTAATAGGAGCTAGGAAGAAGTCAAAATCATAAAAATTAGTTTCCTCATCTGTAAAATGAAGTGGTTGGGGAAGGTGATTGTCAAGGCCCCTTCTGGCTTTATTAAGATGCTCTGATTCTGAGATTCTATTCTGTATAGAAACAAGATCATTAATTTGAACTCACAGTATTTATTTTAAAACATATATTTTAACACATGCATATTTAAGATTTCTTTTCAGGTTTCTATAGGTTGTATTATGCTATTTCACTCCGTAAAATAGCAATTATTGTTATGGCTGAGCACTGAATCATTTTAGTTTCCCAAATGTTCTGGACTCTCTCATGATTAAATAAGATACATACACATAAGATAGATTATTACTAGCTGTGATTACTTTGAATGAATGAACAACTCAGCACACATATTCTTAATCAGAATATAGACTTCACTAAATGGTGTTGACATCTTATTTCACCCTAACGCTGTACACATTCTGAATTAATAAGTGCAATAAACATGGTCAACTTATTATTTGGGTCAGTTACAAATGTAATGAATATATTGTAAAGCACATTTTAATGTTAAGATTTCAGTTCTCATCTGATTGGTATTCTCTTTCTCCCTTTTTCTGAAGTGAAAGAGATTTTAAATCTACTACCTATTACATACTATAATCAGAAAATCAGAATTTAAATGTGTTGTCCAGCATTTAACATAGTAATTTCATTTCTTTTATTCCATTTTCCATAACAATAAAATACCTTCAGAAACCAATAAATATGATAAAATATCAATTTTGATAGCTTTATAGAAGAAAACAAAAAAAAATGTTGGCAAGAGAATAAATGCCTTTCACAATTTACCTCCAAGCTGTGTTTTAAGCTTCATTTTATACCACTTCTCCATATTTCTCACTATGTTTTAACCACAATGGATGCTCCTTGTGTACATTTTAAAATTTCGCATCTCCATGATGTTCCATCTCTTCCTCCCTGAATTAATCATTTCATTTTATTGCCATTGTACTTATATTTCTATGATTGTGCTTACTACTGTCTGACACATTTGAGTTAATTGTATAATCTGTGTTTGATCCAGCCATAGAAACAGTCATAATCAGTATTTCTCAGACTTTGTCCCAGATAACTAGTATGACAACTCTATCATCCCTCAAAACTTCCAATTATTTTGGGGAGTTCCTAAGGGATGTTTTACATGTTATTATGGGCACCATCCTTTCCATCTTTGCATAACTAGATGTGCTACCTTTTTCTAAATTATCACTTGAGAATATGCTCATTGATTTTTAGAGAGAGAAGGAAGGGGCGAGAAAGAGAGAAAGAAACATCAATTTGAGAGAGAATATCAATGAATTTCCTTCCATACGTGCCCCAATGAGGTTATTGAACCAGCAACCTCGGTATGTGCCCTGACAAGGCATGAAACCCGCAACCTTTCTATATGTGGGAGGATACTCTAACCAACTGAGGCACCCTGGCGAGGGCTAGATGCACTACTATTTTATTTGTTACTCTGAATGACATCCTACCATTTGCTGTCAAAGTGATTTTATCTAGAATGAAAAAAATAAAAATAAAACTTACTGACTTCCAGGGTCCAAATTCAAACTTGAATACCCATAGGGGACAGCCACATTTTTTAATATGGCATTCAAGGCTCTCCATGACTTGGCCTCTATCTAATTTTCTAGTGTTATCTCTGAACTTTTCCTACCTTGAAATTTACACTCTATAAATAAACACCTGCTTTTATTTTCTCCCACATAGCAGATGCTTCCATCCTTTAGGTCATTATTTATATTATTTCCCTTGCCTGAAATGTCCTCCCTACCCTTCATCAACTGGTTCATTTTTTACCCACTCTTAAAAATTTAGCAAAAAGATAACCCCCTCCAGGAAATCTTACCTAAAAACCTCATATATGAGTTCAAGCACTCTCTTATGTGCTAAACATTTTAAAATAAAATAAAAATAATAATACCAGCTAACTTATTGAACACTTAGTTTTAGGCATTGCTCTAAATGTTATACCTGATTATATCATCTAATTCTGTCAATAGCCCTCTTAGGTAGACACTGATATCATTCCTATTTTACTGATGAGAAGACAGAGCTCATGTATATTTTCTAAGTCACATAGCTAATAAAGTATAAGAATCATAACAACTTATTTTCATCCTTAGAAAGAAAATGAGATGAGAAATGGCCCTAATCACATTTTAATAAAATGATCAATTTATGTGTCTGTTCTCTACAACACATTCTTCTTTTTCAACTTAATGGTACACTGGTTAGAAATATAATATTGGAATTCAGGAAAAAGCTCCAGGCAGAAACATAAGTTTAAGGATTGTGTATTCTAGTTGGTTATTGAAGCTAAGGATTTGTTGAGATCACCTGTGTAGAGCTTTTAGAGTGAAAGGTAAGAGAATTGAGGATGGCATGTTGGAGGTTTAAGAGGTGGTTAGAGAAACAGAAAAAGGCATAGACACAGAGTTAGGAGTGAGTAGAAATATCACAAATTCCAGAGAGGACAGTTACAGTAAAACAAAGACAATCAGCAAAGTAAAAGCCTCAGAAATGTCAGTAAGATGAGGACTAAAAGAAATGGTTGAATGGAAGACAGAGACTAAATGAGTTGTAGATAAATGGGACCAAAAAGTGAAAGCAGCATATGAAGCATGCGTGTTCATGAATGGAATTCTGGAAGTAAGTAGGACGGAAGAATTAAGGTTGAAGGGAGGTATAATAAGTTATGATTCTCAGTGGACAGGGAAGAGAAAGTGAAGGAGAAAAAACTGGAAATGTAATAGAGAGAGGAAATATTGACTGATCCAAGTTACAAGAAGAGCACAATTGAAGAACCATCCCCTTTGACAAAAAGGATGGGAGAAATTGTGAGTTCATTCATTTGATTTAACAAATCTCCTATGTGTCTGGTACTGTTCTAGGCACTGGGGATACAGCAGTGATCAAATGAAACGAAAACCCCATCTTCATAAATATTACAATCCAGTCTTGATTCTTGTGCGAGGAAAACACATACACACACACACACACACACACACACACACACACACAAAACAAAAAAAAACACACAAAGTAAAATCATATAATCAATGATTATTTCTCATGCTATGGAGAAAAGTAAAACAATCAAAGGAGAGAAGGAAAATGAGGATAAGGAGCATAATTTTTAAAAAGTTGGTTAGGAGAGCCTGAATAAGGTAACATTTAAGGAAAGTTTTGAAGGAGAAATGGAGCTAGCTATATGCCTCCCTATAGCAAGAGCACTCCAGATGGTCCAAAGAGCAATTGTAAAGGGTCTGTGGTCAAAGGGTCAATTAGGGACTCACCTGCCTCTTTCTGGATCATGTGCACCTCAGCAGCCTTTTCTAAGCCTCTGCAATACCAGGGTGTCAGCTGACCTGAGGGTAGCCCTATTGCATACAAAAGTCTCTCAAGCTTTCACAGTCTATACTTTGCTGGGTCTCTGGGGAGCCCAACCTCTATCCCCAGAAAGGCAGGACCCTAGCAAGCCTGAAGCCCTCCTTAGTGCAAGGCCTTGGCAGAGCAGCGTGCACTGCACAGAGGCAGGAGCTGAAGGGAAATGAGCAGTGGTTGACATGTTTTCTGAGGTCCAGCAGTCCAATGAGAGAAGAACCTACCCTTGGTCTTGATTCTTAGCTCATCCAAAGCCTAAAGAACACAAAAATCAAAGAAATTGTGATGAGTATATTGAGTAGGATATGAGGTTTGGCGATATTTCCTAAAAGGGACAGAGAACACTTTGCTACTTTCCTAATTGTGCGGTGGTTGTGCAGAAGGCTAAAAAGCATTAAAATAAGCATCTAAGGACATTCTATAGTTTTAAGATGAACTATAGTGGCTTGTAACTGATTCATTGCTGTGGTTGGGATTCTTCTGTATCTTCTTCACTGTCAAGTTTACTTTAGGAAATCTCAAGGACAATAACACATTATTGATAACTTGACGATTTCATCTTGAATACTTTCTTCAATGTCTTAGCATTTCCACTATATCAGAAAGTTCATATATTTGTTGACTGAACAAAGGCTTTGAATCAATAATCCATATTTTAATTTTAAAAAAAAATCTTAAATTATTATTTTTTTAAAAAGCATGGAGTCAGCTTATGATGAAGCAAAGGCTGCACAAATGTGGTGGAAGTGGTAGAAGTGTCCTGGCACTGTCCCTGCTCCATGTGTGGAATCTTCAGTGTGAGACGATGCTGGGTGGAGAACCAAGTACCAGTGAGTTTACTGTAGTCCACACAGTCGCCATATTCTGCAAACTGCATGGAAGAAAAGGGACCATAATTAGTCCGACTAAAGGCAAATCCAAAAATGGTCCTCCCTTGGAGGACGGAGCCTTTTTCAAGAAGAGGTACCCTTTCTCTTCAGAGGGCTATTCTGGGTCGGGCTCTGGGAGCAGCATCCTGAAACTAGACCAGAATACCAGCTGCATATGAAAATGTTACTTTCTCTTACAACTTTATGCCTTTGAGGGAATCTGCTCTTGGGCAACCAGGACATGGGTAAAAAGGATCAGAAGAGGATTTTGTTATATATAATAGGGATTTCCCCACATTGGTACCTGGGTATGTATTCAGTATCTTTTATGTAGCTAAATGTTTAATCTTGGGACAAAACATGCCATAGGAATTTTTAAACATCTGAAAATGAAGCTTAAATTTATATAACTTTTTTTTTCTACAGTTCTTAAAGGATGTAAGTTCATATCTTAATGCTATTACCTAAGCTGTTCTGGAAAATATGTGCATTGCTTTTCTGTCATATTCAATTGAATTCATTATGAATTTTTCTAAACGTCTCATGCCTACAACATTCCTTTAAATAATAAATTATATCATTTTTAAAAATTCAATTTAAGAAACAAATTGACAGGCAATATTTCATACTTTCTTAATTATCAGGTAGCTGACTCATGAATTACAGATATGTCCTTTTACTTATTTAAAAAATCAAAGTGGAAGGCACAGTGGATCTAAAAGAATGGGCATTTGACACATTTATGGTTTGAAGTGGTTTACTATAATATTATCTTTCCATTGTTAGAAGAGCTTGTGGGAAGTTTTTATCTAGAAGCATATTACAATCACACTGGCTGTCTTAAGATCCAAATTAAGGTGGCCTCATGCTTTCAATAGCTCACATTGCCTTTTTGTTTTATTGGATATCTGTGAATTTTTCAATGTTTTTTAAAGCATAAAAATAACTTTTAAAGGATATATTTTTATTGATTTCAGAGGGGAAAGATAGAGAAATATCAATGATGAGAGAGAATCATTGATTGGCTGCCTGCATATCCCTCCCCCACCTCCCCACCCTAGGGGTCATGGGGATCAAGCCTGAAACCACAGCATGTGCCCTGACCTAGAATCGAACCATGACCTCTTGGTTCCTAGGTCAATGCTCAACCACTGAGCCATGCCAGCCAGGCAAGCCCTATGATTAAAGTTTAGTGCTCCAAAGACAATTTCTGCCTGCCTGATGCCTGCCATTTTAAACTTAAAAATAGAGCTCTCCTACGACACAAGTAATGTGAAATTTTTGTTACAAACCTCAGCACATGTGTACCTCTGTATTTCTAGAAAATTCCTGGCTATTATTGACTTGAATATTTTCCTTTCCATTTTTTTCAATTGTGTTCTCTAGAATTCTAAGCTTTGGGCCTTTTAACTGTCTCTTACATGTATCTTAATTTGTCTTTCATGTCTCACCCATCATTACTTATTATTTTGTGATTTCATTTTATGTTACTTAATTTTAATCTTATAGTCAAATATTTTCAAATCTATTTATTGAATATTATTTCAACAATTATATACATTGCATATAAGTAAATACACATATATATATATATATACTTTTTCATTGTTTAGCATTCTTGTTTTATGGAAATAACTTACTTCTTTATCTCTCTGACTATATGAAACATTTTTCTTTAAAATTTCTTCTAATTGTTCTATTAATACCATGACATGTAGTTCTGTCATTTGTTGGGATTTTTATCTCTTCATAGTGTTGTTCTTCCTGAAATGTTAACTGCTTTCTCATTTCACAGTGGCCTTCTGCAACAAATATCTCCTTTGAGCCTCTCAGACTGGCATATGTGGAAGACCTTTGTCTATGGTTGCAACCTTAGCTTATTCTAGATCTTCATATGTGCTTCATTCTTTTAAGAATGTAGTAATCTCGATTCCTCAAGCAAAAGTTTTCCTTATTTAAAAAAAAAGAGTTTTCCTTATTGTTTTCAGTTATAGTTGTATACTTATGAATTCCATTTTAAATTTTATGACTCACTGGGGAATAAACTGAATTTACCATATACTCAACATGCTATGTAAAATCAGAAGTTGCAACAAGTGTCAAATTCTGGTAGCCAATGACTTTTCAATAAGAATAGTAGGATATCATTTTTAGGAGTCTCATATCCAACTATTCTTAAGAGGAATCCCATTTCCCCACCCAGATTTTCAATTAGAATGGATTTTCCATAAACCCTCTTGGCTGCCCTTCACTCACTCTACAATTTGGGGAAGCATGGTGACTTATTGACTGGAAAATTCTGCTTCTGTATGTCCCAAATATTTGGGAGTGAGTCAACACCCAAAGAGAATGACTTCTCTTCTGCTCCTTCAGATTGTAAATCTTATTTATTTTATGAAGTGAGGCCTGGCCAAGACATGTTCAGGGAAGATGGGTGCTATTTAGAAACTTCAAAATCATCAATAGGTAACATTTCTCTTTTGAATATAATTAAGAGCACAACTATAACAATCACTTTGGTGTCTTAGAGCTAAATATATTAAGTGATCATATCACTTAAATAAGAGCACAGCTCTAGCAATCACTTTGGTGTCTTAGAGCTAAATATATTAAATTGAAATAACACCTATCTCTAAGATTTAGTGGCATTTTCATGAATTAACAATTAGCTTTCATATTGCCATTATTCAGAGCCCAGTATCCTAATAAAAGAGTTATATGCAAATTGACTGTCACTCCAACACACAAGATGGCTGCCCCCATGTGGTCAAATATGGCTGCCCCCATGTGGACACAAGATGGCCACCACAAGATGGTCAGCAGGGGAGGGCAGTTAGGAGGGACCAGGCCTGCAAGGGAGGGCAGTTGTGGGCAATCAGGCCAGCAGGGGAGGGCAGTTGGGAGGGACCAGGCCTGCAAGGGAGGGCAGCTGGGGGGCGATCAAGCCTGCAGGGGAGGGCAGTTAGGGGTAACCAGGCCGGCAGAGAAGGGAAGTTGGGGGGGACCAGGCCTGCAGGGGAGGGCATTTTGGGGGGACCCAGGCCTGCAGGGGAGGGCAGTTGGAGGGGGGTCCAGACCAGCAGGGGAGAGCAGTTAGGGGCAATGAGGCTGGCAGGGGAGGGCAGTTAGGGGTGACCAGGTTGGCAGGGGACGGTAGTTAGGGGTGACTAGGCCTGGAGGGGAGGGCAGCTAGGGGCAATCGAGCTGGCAGGGGAGCAGTTAGGCATCAATCAGGCTGGCAGGGGAGTGGTTAGGGGGTGATCAGGCTGGCAGGCAGAAGCAGTTAGGGGCAATCAGGAAGGCAGGCAGGTGAGCAGTTGGGAGCCAGCAGTCCTGGATTGTGAGA